>OY856186.1:45999446-46599446 GCA_963693315.1 Diogma glabrata
AGATCCTGCTTGACTGTTGACCTGATGTCTGGCAACATGGCGCTAAATAGTTTTTGGTCCATTGCTTATGTGTGGTAAGGCTTGAGCAGTTCTTGAGATGACACCATTCCTTACAACTGTAACACTGCAAGGATGTAGTGTTTTCCCTTAAAATGTTTTGGCATATTGTACAGTGCCATGTTTAAGTTGGTCCAGGGTTTCTTTCAATACCAGCCATGACGAGGAGAGTTTGAAGCAGTGAGGTCAGTGACAGCTGCTTTTTTATTCAAAAAATGGAGCGACGGAGTTGCACCTTTCGTCAAAATTGTTGCACCTTCGAACTGGGTTCCGAGTACTTCTGGGGCGTAGACCCGTTCATCTTGAGAAGCTAATTTTTTAATACATAATGCCTACTTTTTTTTCCAACTTCGTAATCGATTCCACCAACATCCAGGGTCTCTGAAAAAGTTTTCCTAGTATCCAATACCATCTCAACCAAAAGAAAGCTCATTTATTAGCATTAGGAATTTCCAATTCAAGCTAGTGATCCTCATGGTTTGGTTCTATCCCAACCCCTTTTTCTGATCTATATCAACGATTTATTATCTTTCACCAAAAACCCAATATATAGCTTTTCTGACGACAGCAATATATTTCATTCCTACTCTTTCAAAAAACAGCCATCTAGTCTACTACCATTAGAATGGTAAACGTAGAAAAATGGTTGAATCCTTGGATTTAGATGTTGAATTAATCCTGGATTGGGGTAAACTGAATCTTGTGATATTTAATTCTATGAAGACGAAGTCGGGCGTTTTTTCCATAAAACCACACTATATAAAGCGGCAATGCAACGTTTTGCAAGGAACCATTATTAAACTGACCTTCACTCAAACTATTAGGTACAAATATGAATCACAAACTGAAATGGCATGATCATATTTTTTCTGTGGCAAAATCGGGGTCTCAACGATTTGGCACCCTACTTCGTTTTAAAAGCTTTTTCTCTCCATCGGAAATTATTATGAACTATAAAGCATATAAACGACCAGTCCCGAGCTCGCAGCACCAAAAATCTCTTTAGATTTTGTCGACAGAATTCACAGGCGTGCATTGAAACTGATTGATGATCCAACACTAATATCCGGTCTGGATTCACTACCTCATAGCAGAGTGGTTGCAGCTCTTACACTGTTTTATAGATACTACTATACGGTAAATGCTCGAAGGAAATTATTAACTTAATACCTCCATTATGTAGATCTTTAAGAGCCACACGACAACACTTGCATTCCCATAAGCATACCTTATAGGTCTCATATGTGAAAACGTCTAGCTATAGTATCTCCTTCCTTTCACGTTCCGTATATTGGTGGAATCGATTAGCAAAAAATGTTTTCCCTGCTACGTACAATCTTCAAGCTTTTAAGTTCGCAATACATCAGCACTATCGCTTAAGTCCTATCGCACGTCCTTTAATACTAACCTTTTAACTTTTTTTCCTATCGTTAACACGTGCATCAAGCATTAGAGGTCTATAACCTAAGTGACTAACCTGAACTATAAAAAAAACGTAGAGTGGGACCAACTTTTTGTTGCACTTTTTATGACAATAATTCAAAACTGTGCTCTTTCAAATGACACTCCATTCATGCAGATCGAAAAACCTTTTTTTCACGCTTCCCCTCTCCCATCCCCTAAATACACAGAAGCAAAATCATTAGAGGCTTCGCTATATTTTTCGTTAAGAGTTTATCAAATTTCCTTACTCTATGAATTTTTTCAAATTATTCGGTCAACCAACGAAGAAACGTAGGGGGGTGGACCAACTTTTTGATGCACTTTTTTGACAATAATTCAAAAACTGTGCATCGCAAAATTCTATAAAAAATTGCAATGTTTCTTAATTTTGGTGCTGTTATAAATGACACCCAACTTGACCGGGTTATAAACGGTGTTTTCACCCCTTCTAGTTTCCACCCCTAATAAATATAATTATTAGTATTTAACACTTTACTATATATTTTTCATTAAAAACATACTAATTTTTCTATCATTCAAAATACTTTTTAAAAAATCAAGGAAAGAAAACGCCATTATTTAAAATTACACAAAAATGGTGGGGTGTAAAATTTCAAAATACCTTTTTTAGAAATACTATAGTGAAGCCCTTCCATATGATACCCTACCAGACTCGATAGAAAAATTTATTTTCTCAAAGACCTCACATCGTACCTCTGTAAAATAAACGAAAACCGTTTTATTTATTTTTGAATCCCTCATCTTGTGTGGATAGGTTAGTTTTATACGCATCCCAAATTTCAGGTCCATAGGATTGATAGTTTTTGAGATACCAGAAATAATGAGAAAAACATGTTTTACTCTCACAAATAGGTTCGTTATAAAAAACGGACGCCTAAAAATGGTTTTACTAATAATCGAGCATAGTTGCATATTACTTGAACATGTGACGCACTGTTTTCTGTGCGGTTAAAACCTAGGTATAGAGTTATATGAGGACTTGTTTCTTCCAGCAAACAATCGCATGCCAAACCATCATCTAGGACTATTTAATAGCTGTTTATAGTCTGCTACCGTTGACTGAATAGAGTTCAATCACCAGCACCTGTAAAATATATAATCTTGGCTAGTAATATTTCACAGCTATGACCAATAGTATGTGATGTCTCACGTTATAGCTCGTACGTCAATAATAAAGACAGGACTATCTGGGGTTTACACTCCTATAGATAAAAAATTAAAAAAAGTGTACAAACCAACAAAACCCGATCCCTCCATGCGTTTTAAATTTTAATATTAATTTCTCGTCAATTTCAAAAAGGAAAAATATGGAGGGGCTGAAATCTCACAGCTCTGAGATATCAAGACTTCGGTCTGGATTAAGGATTTTGATATAGTTTTTGGCAAAATACTTTTATGAGGATATGGTTTTTAGTTTTGGGTAGCGATGTATATCAAACATAACTCTTTGTTAAAGTACAAGTACTTTTTTATCTCTGTTTAGAAATTTATTACAAAACTAACACGAAACATCAATACGTTGACGGAAAATTATAATCAAAATTCCAAAAATATTCTTGAATTAAATAAAATAAAACTTTTTTCAAAATTCCATAAATATTCCAAAAATATTGTTGAATTAAATAAAATAAAACTTTTTTCAAAATTCCATATATATTCCAAAAATTAAAATAAAATCAAATATTTAAACTTTTTCTAAATCCCAATAATGTTCCAAAAATTCTTAAAAATTCAAACTTTTTCAAAATTCTAAAAATATTGCAAAAATTATTACAAAATCAAAAATTGAAAATTTTTTGAAAATTCCAAAAATTATAATAAAATTAAAAATTTTCAAAATTCTAAAAATATTCAAAAAATTCTTACAAAATCAAAAATTAAAACTTTTTCCAAAATTCTAAAAATATTGCAAAAATTATTACAAAATCAAAAATACAAACTTTTTTCCAAATTCCAAAAATATTTCAAAAACTATAACAAATTCAAAAATGTCCATGTCCAACTTCATTTTCAATTACATTTACGTCATAAAAACAGCTACATTTTTTTTTCCAAAAAATTGGCTACAAAAATGAATGAAATCATTTTTTGACACACTTGACATTATTTTTTTGACAAACTTATAATGCTATAATTCTCTATAATAATAATAAATTTCCATGTCATACAAATTATTAATTCTATTTTTTTTTCTAAAAAAATTGGGTAAAAAATAAATAAAAACCTTTCTTTTGACACACTTGACCACATTTTTTTGACAAACTTAGAATGCCTTAATTCTCAATAATAATAATAAAATTTCATTTCAAACAAACAATTTTATTTTTTTCCAAAAAATTAGGTAAAAAAATAAATAAAAATCTTTCTTTTGACACATTTGACAACCTTTTTTTAAAAAATTTTTAATGCAATAATCTAGTTTTTGATCTCACATACCAATCCCGACCATCAAGATTTCTCCAAATTCAATGTTCCTACTCGTAATCGTTAAAATAAATGTTTTTTAAGCCAAAAATATGAAAATTTGCTATTTTTGACATTCATAATGATTTTTTTGACACACTTCGGGTAAAGTTATCGAACACAGCGTCCTTTTGGACCTGTCCTTTGAGTATACCTATTTTTAGAAAAAACAAATTTTGAAATCCCTCCAGCGGTTTTCCCTGTAGCGTAGGTAATGACGGCCAGACGGCCGGCCGGACGACCCGCAGACAGACACACATTTTTTTTTGCTTTCTTAGAATCAGTAGGTCCTAAAATGTCGAGAAATTCCAAAAAAAGTAGGGGTAAGAATTTCACTTTTGGCTCATGAATGTAATACTTAGGTCTTTCAGACCGAAGTAATTTGAAAATTGACTATACCTATACCAAAAACTCATTTTTCTAATTTTTAAGTAAGTCGACTGTTTTTTTTCTCAAATCAAAGAGATGAAAAATCAACAATTGTTTAAGTATTTCCAATAAAATTCAACTGTAGAACAATTGACACGTTTGTCAATTAAATAAAACAAACAAAAATAATCAATGAACGTTTTAATGAAAATTATAAGAAATAAATTTGATATGTCAATCAATATTTTGACAGCACATAACTTCCCATTTCATTATTTTTTGTATTTTAAATCAACCTTTATTTGTGATTATATAAGAGTTTTAATAATAAGGAAAACGTGCCGTCAACAAAAATAAGTTATTTGCTAATTTTCAATTTTCAAATGCATATTTTTGGAAAGTTAATGAGAGTTTTCATTGAGAACTAGAAGTCTTTTGAATTTCATTTTATTTCCATGAAAATTCACAACAAAAACATATCAGTTTTAATTACTTAATAACAACATGTCTTTTCCATAATATATATCGTCCATCATTCCAATGATTCTGCTAATTTCACATAAGTTTTATAGTAAAATTAATAATTATAAAAGTAAAATATGAATTAAATCTTAACTAATTAAAATACAATTTATTGATTTATTAATTATGATTTAATAGTAGGTTTCGCTCCATTTTAAACATTGTGGAAAAATGTGTTACCTAATGAGTATATTAGCAGCATTAATTATGACTTATTCTTATTATGAAATATATTTTAAATCTAAGCATTGATGGATAAAATTTAGTAACGGGTTTGTAGTTGAGTTCCATTCAATCATTGTTCAAGAAAATTAAATCATTAAAACCAGAATTTGTCTAAAGATGGTCATACAAATTACAAATATATTCGTTTAATTTAACATTAATCATCAATTGGTTATGCATCTGAAAACACATGCATGATACAACATGCGCGCTGGAAGGGCAAGAAGGAGATTGGGCAGTTAATAATTTTAATTTGAGACTCTATATTTTGTAACTATTTTTACAAAATTGATTGACCAATAAACATTATTTTTTTCTAAGATGAAGAGTAAAAATGGCCTAATTAATTCATTTTAGAGGAATTGTCGATAATGGGATGGACGCTTGCCAGATGAGATTGGTTTTATGACTGGGAATTGTGATTAATGCACGTAATTGGTCTAATATACTTCTAAGGTCTAATATACTTCTTGTGATTTTGAAAGAATTGTTGTGTGTCGAAAATTTCAGATAAAGTTTTGAGAACTTTGGGAAAGTTAATTTATTTTTGAGGATTCGTTTCAAGATCTTTAGAGTCGAACTTTAATTGAAACGGATTAGGTGTGGATATTCTAGAAAAATAGCAAACCTGTGATTTACTCATATTGAATTCAACACTATTTGCAAATCTCCAATCCAAAATAGTTTAAAGATCATTATTTAATGAACCTATCATATTTGATCTACACCTATTAAGCGCTAACGGTGCATATAATTTAGGGTTTTTATGAGACACATGAAGCGTGATATCATCAGCAAAACTATGGATAGGATTAACTGTTGAATCCAACAAATCATTAATACGAATAAGAAAGAGAGTTGGTGACAAAGCAGAACCCTGAGGAACTCCTGCATTAGTTGAAAATATTTCCGAAGTTGACCACGTTGACCCGAAATTTCCGCTCGAAAATAAAGCTTTGTATCCAAGAAATATGTTGTTCATTCAAACCTTAACCATAACATCTTAATTTGCAAATAAGATTGATGTGCCAAACTTTTTCAAATTCTTTGGATATATTAAGGGCAACACCGAAAGTTTCACCATGATTTTCGATCGACTTGTTACAGACATGAGTGACAAAAGAAAGTAAATCTGCCATCGCTCTCCCTTTTCAGAAGCCGTATTGTCTTTCATTGAGTAGTTTTGAAGACGAAGCTCATTAGACTAAAATTAATGTATTTCTCAAAAATTTTAAAAACAACCGATAAAATTGAAATGGGTCTGTAATTTGTTGGATCAGTTTTACTACCCTTATTAGGAACTGATGTTACGATTGCCATTTTCCATAATTCGGGAACAATGTTTTTCTTATATGACAAATAAAAGATTTTAGTGAGGATTGCTTCTAGCTCCCTATAGCAAATGTTTACAGAATAATTGGAGGAATACGATCAGGACGAAATTGGGTTCGCTTAGTGTAGAAATTTTAGAGAAATAATTATCCAGAACGTTAGCTTTTTCTTTTGAGTCAATAAACGGCATATCTCTATCAATAAAAGGAGGTGCGACAAGACTTACAAAAATTACCTTGGACAGCCTTAACCACTTTAAAGAAATTACGTGAACCAGTTGGGTGCTCAGCAAATTTGGAAGCTTTTTTTCTATTAAAGAGATGTTTTTCTGCATCTATTCAGGAAACTAGTATATATTTCTCTTAATTCGGTATTGTCTAAGGAGTCGCAATCGACTTTTATATTTATAGATACCTATTACCTACGTTATCTATTTTCCAAGCGTTTTAAAATTTTAACTAATAACTGAATGAACGCGGACTCTAACACGGAAAAAAATCTTTAAGTTACAAATATAATTTATTTAAGACGTTTCATTATGACTTTTAAGACAAACAAAAATAATTTATTAATCTAACATGCAAACTAGAATTAACATTGAGAGAAGTGATAAAAGACAACATTGTTAAATGTAGTTTTCCTTGGTGTTAACTTCCAATCAACATGTGTTATACGACAGGCTTCTTTTTTTGTTATTTTCTACAGCCAACAATTATATTTATTCTAAAAAACGCTGTTTAACATAACGATATTATAGTGGACGCAAAGATTTTCAGCCGATACAAGGCAACAAAAATGTGCCACTTTCACAATAAGCAAATATTCGTCTAGAGGTTTAATTATGATACCACGTACTGATCTCCACACGCATATACGCTTCAGCCAACGTTCCGACGCCCGCAACAATTTTCAACTCCGTATATCAATCAAAAAAAATGTAACGCATTATGAAATGAATGGTCTCTGCCTTAAAAGTCTATAACAATAAAATTCCGGAATACCTTGTGCACACAATTAATCCAATATGCATATTCATATAGGTTGGGTCCTTTTAAATTTTTATTATCTGGCCTTGCTCGAACCACCACCATATCGTTTGAAAGATTTAATTTTTTTTGTTTCAGTTATATTATTTTTATTTAGCACAATAAATTTTTAACAGGAACGAAAACTTAACACTGTTAGAATAAGAAAAATAACACCAATTTTGACAAAAAGTCAATTTAAAAAAAATTTATCATGGACAAATTAATAAAAACATAAATATACAACATTTTTTTCATTTTTTAAATTAACTAACATCTACACATTTTATTTTAATTTTCTTAACCATCTATTCTTTGAATAACCATAACCATCTATGTTTCTAATAGTTCTAATCACCACTCAACTAAATTTAAAAAATCTTTTCTATTTATAATTATTAATTACTTTAAACAACAGAGGAGCAAGAGTTTGTTGCATATATCTTAACTCGTCATGCATATGTTGTAACAAAACATTTACAAAAAGAAACCCATTCATAAAGAATAGTTCATTTTCCACAAAAACATTTCTACTTGTATTTGGTTAATGGTAAAACATAAACAGAAAAATTTAGGGATCACTCTTTTAATTAAAAAGTAGTAGTCGTTTAATTACAAGTAGTAGTCATATCATCAATTGTTTCCACCCACCCACATCAATTGTTTCCACCCACAAAAATCTGAAGAATACAAACAAAAAGCTGTAAATGTTCATGTATTGTAACAATTCATTTCTTTCTCTGTTTCATTATTCTAACGCTATCAATTTTTTTGCTTCGTTTTTGTGTAAACAAGAAAAATAAACAAAATACGAAACAGGGCAAATAGAGTGCAAGCATATATAACAAAAATCATTATAACCTTGATGTTTTACAGGGAGTCTGATGTTAAAGTATACTGATTGATTGTTAATAGAAAATGTTAATGAAAAATGTAATGATGTCGCATCATATATGATAAATGGGAAAGTATGTTGATTAGGACTGTTAGGTTTTCGTTCAAACGATATATGTTTAACAACACGTAATTTGGCGGGCATAACAAAGGTTTTCATTGATTTTGTTTTGAATAAACTTTTGGAATGCCTTTGTCTTAATTTTAATCATTTTTTTGCTTTTAATTGAAAACCATAGATCAGCCTTCGGAACGGCCAATCTATTAGGAATCAATCGACGCATGCTCTTAAGAATTCCTCTGAAAAATATAACGCAGCTAAGTTAGGGTCATGGTCGGTAAGACAATTACATTTCCATGGAAACCGCTTAAAAAAACCTTAAGACCCTCCCAATTCGCAGTTTTGGAATTTGTAAATCTAACTGTGTAGAAATCAAACTATTATCTGAACATAACATTTGTCTGTGTGTTTTGAATTATATGGATGGGAGGAAATTTTTCGCTTTAATGATTTTCGTGTTCAGCAGTTCCAATCCATAAGAAAAGTTGGGTTTTATTTAGGGAGATTTTTCTTGTAAACTAGTATAATTAATTCTTCCGGAATTGAAAAAATTCACTGTTATATAAAACATTGAAATCCTAATACTCGAGTATTCGAATATCCGATTAATTTGGGTATATTTTAAGCATTCGTTATTCAAATATTTATACGCGAATATATTTTATCATTTCTCAAAATATAATAGTTTTCCATCCCTTCATTCCTTTTTCAAACTTCGAAACTTAGAAATTTCAATATTTTGAGGGAAATAATTTTATTACAAAAAGTGCTTGACGTATTAACTCCGCTTGTTGTTGAAGTCAAATAACTTTCAACACTTATGACAGCTGGAGGCGTATGTAAATTCTTATTTAATTCTCTAACGGATATGAACAGTAATTTAAGTAAAATCTCACTCAATGAAATTAAGAAATGAATGGATAAGAGAAGAAACAAAGCCTTAACAACCTTATTGCTATATCTCGACACTGGAGTTATACCACAATCGAACGAATATTTTGATTACGCAAGGCAAACTGCTGTGAAAACTTTCTCGCTTCCTCAGCCTTCAAAAATTTACCAGATCCTAGCGATGAAAACAGTGATAACCAATTACAGGTTTCTTGTAATATATAAATGACGCATTTGTAGTCAACAGTCAAAGTAAAAATATAATGCAACAAGAGCTGCAACTAGCGATTAGCTCAATTACCGATTCCCCGACACGAAATACAGTAACAGTTAGTGTTTGCAATCTTGGTATCCGGGTACCCGGATACCCGGGTATTTAGGAAGATTTTTCGGGTAGTTAATATACGGATATTTTGGTCGGGTACCCGAACAACAAAAGGTCCAGTTTTTTCTCAATAAAATTCACAAAATAAAATTCAGCTCATTCTCTTTTTGCAAATTTGAATTATTCTTTATGCTAGTTGTTGACAAATGATTCAATTCTAACCATACAAATTGCAATATGTCCATAAACATTAAACCAACCACATCCGTAAACATTAAACTGCCCTCTAGTTAATTATTATTGTTTGGATTACGAAAACAACAGAAAAACGACGAAGAACACATAACAAAATTTATGGAATTTTAGTTCTTATTAAAATTAAAATTAAGTCATAAAAAATTGGGGATCTTCATTGGTTATTTGTTTATATTTAGTTTAAAATAGAAACGGTAAATATATTATGATAAGTTTTTATTTAAGATTTAAACTAATAATTAAAATAAATGTCATCGAAAGTTTGGGACCAGTTCAAGAAAATGTCATCAGATAAATCTCGGTGCCACGTAGTTGGATGCGCACGAATAATTTCAAGTAAATGGGGAAATACGTCAGCAATGAAAAATCAAATCGGACAATGATGCCGCTAATTATAATATTGAAAATTTACAACTACAAAAATGTATTGCTGTCTACACAAGATCTACTATAGATAACAGGGGTACTACAGTTGATAAAGAGCTGAAAATTTTGTATGTAAATAAAGGAAACCGAAAAAATGATAGAAAATTTTAATCACCCGTTATTGACCGCGAAGCCACATCCACTTTATCGGAGCGGGTTTTTTCTACTGCAGGAATTTAAAAAAGAAAATACGAAATCGGATGAGTACAGCTACCCTAAATGCTTTAATATTTTTGAAATATTATTTTACAATTAAAAAATGATCAATTTTTAGTTTACTACTGTGAGATTTTTTTTTGTTGTTTTTCATCTTTTAATTTTTTTATAACTACCCGGGTTATCCGGGGAATCCGGGTAATTTGGAAAATACTAATCGAGTAACCGGGTAATTTGAAATCGGGTAATTTGCAATCACTAGTAACAGTGGTAATGAAAATCGCGGGCAATAGTTTAAAAAAACATTTTTGGTATTTAAATTCGTTGTAAAGAAGAACAGATAAATTAGGCAATTTGTATAATGCTCTGTTGACTATAAGCCTAACTTCAACAAAATCTGAAAGGGTTTTCTCTACGGCGCAATATCTAAAATGAGAAGTAGCCTAATATTTAAACATCTAAAAGCACTTCCCTTTCTTAAATGCCTATTTCAAGAAAATATAGTTCTTAGTACTTCTTTTACTATTCGAATACTAACCGAATATTCGGATATTTAAAGAAAAAAATATTCGATATTCGGATAACTCTAAATGTCGAATAACTGAATGCTCTACTGTTATAGGAAATATTGTAAAGATTGAACGAAAACTATAACGGTCGACTTGTAGCGTTCTTTTCAGTTTTGCTTTTAAATAACTCAGAAGAAAGGTTGAAGAAATCTGAACTAAACAAAATAATATAAATAAATTAAAACAGCTGATAATATATATATTAAAAATAATTTTATTTCAAGTCAAACAATCTGATTGTTCAGACATCCAAATTAAAAATTAAATTATTTGATTTTTGCTAAATATATTATTTGAAGTTCTATATATATAATAAAAAGTTGATTTCATGAAAAATTAAATAAATTAAAAACTAAAAGTTTTATTATTATAACCACCTTATTATAACCACCGAACTCGATAAGCTCATAATTTAAAATGTTATATGGAGAGCGTTGAGCGTGGAAATTTTGAAAAAGATTATTTTTAACCTTGACGAGTGGGTGTCATGTGAAATGTGAGTTTTTTTCTGTAGTCCTAAACAATTTTTTTGGTAATTTTCGAACGCACAGGTTTTGCCTTATTTCCAAAATTTTTTTCCTATTCTCCTATTTTTCGGCAGTCATATTTCAATAAAAATAAAACTCAAAGTTCACCCCGTTTTAATGCATAACACTCCTTTAAAAAAAATCACAAAAAATGAATTACATCTTAATGTGGACACGTGACATACCATAAAATCCTATTTAGAAAAATAAGACGTTAACTTGGATTTATTAAGTTCCGATTAAGTTGTTTGCTCATTTCCATTCTAATAATTTTTTATTAACAGTTAAAGTAATAACAGAACAAACAAAACGCTGATAAATGGCATAAACATCCGTTTGATGTAGTCCTTTTCCACAGTGACTTTTAGTTTTTTTTAGAATTCTCAATTTTGTTTTTGTTACTCACTCAAAAGTCAAAACTATAAAAAAATATTACTACTGAGGGTAGCGACTTAATGAGATTGAACTAATAAAAGGAAATATTATTTTTATTTTGTATTGTTTTGGATGTAAAATCCTTTAACAAAAGAATATATTCCAACAAAATTCATATCGTCCCAGTTCAACAATTATATTGTTGTATCTAATCCAATTTATTGATATCGATAAATTTGATAATCAAAACAAACTAGCTTCAAGACGAGGAGCATATTTTAACCTTACGTACATTCGTGTACATGCATTGCAAGAAATGGTAATTTCAACTTATTTTGTGGTTTTCTTTAAGAGATACAAAAATAGATATGCTAATTCGATTTACAATTGTTTCATTTCATTCGTTTTCATGCTTGTTACTTAACTCAGCTTTAGCTACTGAATTTTTTTATATTCTCTTATATTGATAATCTGGATTACAAATATACCGCACACAAAAAAATTGAATTTGATTTTTCTTCTTCTGTTTTTTATTGTATGTCTTTTATTTTTTCTTATTTATAAGATGTAGAAGAATACAACGATTGGTAATTTTTAGCAATATGTAAAGTAAATTTTATAGATATGAAACGATCTTTTAGTGAACTATTGATAGCCGAATAGAAAGAATTATTATAGATAAACTGATAAGATTTGTAATATGAAAGGTATGTTTTTGATTGGAATTTTTTATTGATTGAATACTTATTATTGTATTTTTTGTATGCATGTACTTTATGGATTTCATTAAAATTGCCTGTTTAATAAAAACAGACATTACTTGCAAATTAAAGAACTACTGTGAATCCATGTCGTAATATTTTCTATGAGTTTAAGCATATTTCCAGAAAACACACGGAGGTTATTTAGGCTTCGGCTTAAAACATATAAGCAATTCCACGTCATCGCAGCATCGATGTTCCTGACTCCCTCTGATTTCGATATAATTTCAGATAGCTAAGGACAAAATAAAAATATCGTTTCTTTTGCAAAATGAAATTTGGCTCTGATTATGAAGGGTAGGTGGCGGCAAAGCTTTACGGGTTTGTGAAACGTGAGTATTTTTGCCTACCGATTGCCAACAATTGGCTAAACCGATTTTAGTTTTTAAAGCTCATTCTAAAGATAATTGATAGGACTTATGATAAAAATTATTTAAAATTTTTTAGCCATTTTTTTAAAGTGTGTTAAATTTAAAAAAATTCAAAGATGGCGCTGTTGGTGGGACTCGTATTTTAACCACAGTTTTCCCGATATACAAATGTTCAAAATTTGTATTTCTGTTTTTCCAAATTTTGTTTTAAACAATGCAGTAAACCACCGAAATTTATATTTTATAGAAATTTAATGACCATTTAATTATTTTAAGGATACGTATTGAATATTTGAGGGTGTGAATGCATTTTAAATAGTTTATCTTTTCATCCATTTGCCTGAATTTTCATCCATTTGCCTGTTTAAATGTATAAACCAATCAAGTAGCATATATAATTACCTATTAATGATTATATCTGACATAAAACGAGAGCGCATTATAAAAAGAATAGTCTTTAGAAATATTTTGAGCGTTCAGCATCATTACTAAATAGATTTTTCAATCTTTTTCAAAAAATAATAGTGTTGTGGTAGCAAAGAAGTTTCAAAGTGTTTTAGCAGTAAATAGAATTTAAAAAAAAACATGAGTTAATTCATCAAACAATTCATCATTGTTTAAAACCATTTGGTATCGGCAAGGGTTCAAAAACTTCACGAAACCTTACATTTGAACTTCAGAATAAATTACATTCGATAAATTAATTATTTGTCTAATATACCCATATTTGCGATTGTGACTTTACATATGGTATAGAATTTGTCTCCTAATGATCAGTTCCACTGGAGGTTTTGATGCTGAAAATACAGGTGATACAGAATTATCGTCGAGTGATGAAATATTGGAGGAACAGCCACACCCTAACAATGGACCAACCGATATACAAGATATTATTTCATCACCAACGATAGTTAATATGGAACTTTAATGGAACTTTAAGAGCTAATTTATCGCATAAGTGAACAAATTGTGCAATTTGTAGCTAGTTAAATTTCACCTATTAATCGAAAGCGGTTATGTCGCAGTTTTGAGTATGAAAAGAATAAATCGAAGTAGCTTGGTCGAAACATATACAAGCTATTCTAATTGTTGAGACTCTTGATTCTTCTCATGAAGAATGAATTAAAGTGCAATTAAAATATTATCAAAATGTTCTGCAGAGTCTATGAAGTTGAACTTTAAAAATGGAGTTACATGGAGAAATGAAAAATATTAACTCTACACTGAAAAAAAAATATAGGTAATTGTCACCAAAAACTATACTTAACCTAAACCAAGCAAATCGGTTGTTTTTCAACCAGCTAAGCGCAAGTTTAATTTTAATAATTTTGCTAGAGTTAATTTAAACGTTACTTTTGCTAAGTCGATTTTAACCTTGCATGTAGTCCATTTTAACTAATGGCATCAACTATTACCTGCAGGTTGTATTGACCTTTGCTAATCATTTAAACCAAACCAATTTTTTAGTTATTTTCACCTATATAGTAAAAAACGTTAGTTTGTATTAAACTACGTTTCTAACGTTCACATAACGAAGCATGTATGTAAATTTAACAAAATTTCAAAAGAATTGCTAAGTTAAGGTAACTTTTGAAAATTATGAAACAACTATTCACAAAGGTCATTTTTAACGAAGTTGCCTGTTTAAACTAACCATTCTTCAACTTTGCGTAATAGTTGAATTCAACCATATGTTAAACTACCTCTTAGTTAAGTAAACATTGCGACATTGGACAGTTCGTTACATCGTTTTGCCACACATTCTTTGATTTGCTTAAAGTTTTTTACAGTGGAAGAAAAAAAACACATTTCTTAGACTAACAATTTTTTTACCGCGAACTGTTTTTCCTTTATAGGTTTTTTTATATATACATACTAGGGATATTTTTAAAAACTACGGATGTCATGTATGTTCAAATTTATCTATTTAATGAACTACTTGAAGGATATTAAAAATGTTTATTTGTCTTAAAAGTAAATGTGAGGTTTGTCTGAGGTCAAAATAACAAATTTTGGTAATTTTTATAAAAAATCATAAAATAATAAGAGTTCGACGGTTTGATATACCTGATTTTTTTTCTCCACAATTATAAAACTTCATTATTTTTCTACATAATACCAAAATGTTTAATTTTGATCATTTTTAAAAATTATGTAGAAAAACAATGATATAACTTCAGTTGACTCAAGTTTGTATGAACAAATAACAATAAAAGAATATATCAACATCCCTTATTATTTTGTAATAATAAATTATAAAAAATTGTAACTTTTATTTTTTTTTTTGGAAAGGACTCACTTTTACCTTTAAAACAAAATACAAATTACAATTAGGTCTTGAGATACATTAAATTGAACATATATGAAAGCCGTAATTTTTAAAACTACCCCTATCTATAATAGGAGAACCGCTCGTGATAGTAAACCATTGAAATACACAACAACCAATCCTTTTTGTCAATTTTAAAAAAAATGTATGTGTTTTGTGAACTTTTGAAAATAAAAAAACCAAAAACTATTTGTTATTTAATTCATTTATTACAAATTTATATTTAAAAAATATGTACATTATATAGATTATAATAAAATTTTAAAATTATATTGAAATATTGAGTATTAAATTATTACTGTTTAATATATATATTACATTATAAATAATATTACGCTGACTCTTTTAGATCGTGGCATAAAGTCAGTACTGCTGGAATATGATCATCATATTTTGTTGCAACATTATAAAAAAACATTTGAATGAACATCCACGGATTATAAGCAGCTTTAGGGTATTCCAGCATATATCGAGAGCCTCTAAAAAACTTCCAAACTTAAATTTATGATTGTCCAAAATTACGAAAAATTGGTGGAAGTCTAAATCATCTCCAATGACACCTAGTAGTGGTGGCACTTTTTGCTTTTTCAATTTGCTGTCTTTACGTATCAAGTAAAATTTTTTGTTACATCAGAACTATCTTCTGCCTTAATTATAAAATTGGTTTGTGAATCAGAAATAGTAGGCTTTTTGTAGCTCACTTTTTGATTCATTTTTTGAAGGGCTGGAGGCATAATAGCTGGTAGGAGATATATTATTTGTAAATTGTATGTCTCTAAATTTGAAAAGCAAACATTAAGTGAGTGGTTAATATTATGATAAATTAAAACAAATAAAAATTAAGGTTACAAAATATGTTACCTATTGTTAGTTCCTGTTTTGACTTTTGGACTCTTTCAAATAAGGCCTTATTTCTAGGCTCTTTTAAATTTAGTTAGAAATGTTTTTCAACTTTAAGGAACTGCTCCCACTTCTCATATATACTACAATGTGTCGGATATCTCTTTAAGAAATTGTAGGCTATCTGCAATAAAAAAATATCCACAATTGGTTTCATCAGAAAAATCTCAAATCAATTGTGATTCTTGAAAATGTTGTAATTTACCAGTTCTGGAGCTTGAAAATATTTAAATAATGGCCATTCTTCGAAAATGGTAGTCATATTTGAATCTCTACTCGTAACAATTTCCTTGATTCTTTGGCATGCGGTCATATATATTAATTACTTCAGCCCAAGGAGTCCGCACATATGCATTAGTTTAGTTTTTAACAATGCGTATTTTTCCATACTTATATCAGTTGAGGAACATTGGGCGACACCTAAGTAAAATAATTTATTAATAAAAAAAATTATTATAAGCTTTAGAAAGGCGTAACCATAGTATTGGCTTTGTTCAAAATATAAAATAAAGGTCTTGCTTTTGACCCTTTCGAAATGGTTGCCTATGGAAAAAATGTTGCTTGTTCGAAAACAAACCTTTACCTCTAAGAAAAGCACTCTTTATATCACTGACCGACTATTGATGGAAACGAATAAATTTATTCATAATCTAAAGTTTTTATATGTGTTATTATGGTTTTCCATATTATTCACTGTTTGTGTGCTTTTGTCACTTTTGAATTAAAATGCAATATTTAAAAATATGTTTTAATATATTTAAAAATAAATTTTTCTTCTTAAGCCGTAAAAAAATGTTTTTAAAAAACGCACTTAACAAAGCCACTGTAATGAATTTACTAGCTCTTTACCAAAATGGACCCACATATTATGTAAATTTTTACTTGGTATGGCTCATTTGTTATGGCTTCAAACCGTTCATTTTTATGGTTCAGAATATTACCCGTTAGCATAGACTAACTTTTCAAAGTATCGTTAAATACACACACACACATATATATATATATATATATATATATATATATATATATATATATATATATATATATATATATATATATATATATATATATATATATATATATATATATATATATATATATATATATATATATATATATATATGTATATATATATATATATATATATATATATATATATATATATATATATATATATATATATATATCTACATATATATATATATATATATATATATATATATATATATATATATATATATATATATATATATATATATATATATATATATATCACTGGCGGGCGGTACGAAGAAAGCAGGGTCATTCCTGCTTACCCAAACAAAATTTAAAATAGTCTTCTTAACAAAAATTTAAATTAATTAAAGAATATAAAAACATTCTAAATTGATTATTAATATCATTTATTTATTAACGATTATTCTAATATTCCAAAAATCTATATTTACATGTCAGCCTTTTTGAATTTTCAACACTCCAAATCTAAAATGCACATTTAAATAAAATATAAAAAAATTTTGTTTTTTGGCAGATTTTATCTATTCTTTGTTCTTTGGTCATCAGTAAAATTTCTGCTTTCAATCGCTATGTATTCCTTAGAAGTTGTATTGAAAAACAAACAATTAAAGTCCCAATAAAATGAGTGAAAATAAGCAGAAGATAATTCTGCTTTTAAAGTTTTTTCTTTCTTTTCCTTTTGTCATTTCACATTTTGTGCGAATGAGCGAATATAAAGAAAATTGTTTGTTAGTTTTTTCCTGATAAGATTGAAATTATTTTTAATCTATTTGTTGTGTTATGAAAATTAATAACATTATTTATTTATAGTTTTAATGGGTGTAATATTTCGTTTATTAAAATGGTGCAACCATTAAATAATATAGTTTCCAGTGATTTAAATTATGAAATTATTGGATCTTTCATTGAAGGTTTTTTATGTATGTTTCTTGAAAACGGTTCATTCGATTTGGATGATTTAAATTGTATTCTGTTAAGGTAGTGGTCCTAAGGTAATGGTCCCAAGTGGTCCATTTTTTTATGACGTGAAAAATACCGTTTTTCTATGATAGCAGAGGAAAATTTTATTTTCAAGCAGGCTTAATCCCCTATGAAAATGGGCTTTTTCCCTCTATTGTAAAAAGAATAACAAATTGTAGTTGCTATGGTATTTTCATATAATTTTAAAACAAAGCAACCATATGTAAAAATAGAATATGAATTACTTCGGTCTGAAAGACCTAAGTATTACATTCATGAGCTCAAAGTCAAATTCTTACCCCCACTTTTTTTGACATTTCTCGACGTCTTAGGACCTCCTGATTCTAAAAAAGCAAAAAATAAAAAAATGTATGTCTGTCTGCCGGCCGGCCGTCCGGCCGGCCGTCCGCCGTCATTACCTACGCTGCAGGGAAAACCGCTGGAGGGAGTTCAAAAATTTTTTTTTCTAAAAATAGGTATTCACAAGGGGCAGGTCTGAAAGGACGCTGTGTTCGATAACTGTACCGGAAGTGTATCAAAAAAATCATTATGTGTGTCAAAAATAGCAAATTTTCATATTTTTGGCTTAAAAAACGTTCATTTTAAGTGATTACGAGTAGGAACATTAAATTTGGAGAAATCTTGATGGTAGGGATTGGTATGTGAGATCAAAAACTAGATTATTGCATTATAAGTTTGTCAAAAAAATGTTGTCAAGTGTGTCAAAAGAAAGATTTTTATTTATTGTTTTACCCAATTTTTTGGAAAAAACAAAATGGTTTGTTTGAAATGAAATGTTATTATTATTATTGAGAATTATGGCATTATAAGTTTGTCAAAAAAATGTTGTCAAGTGTGTCAAAAGATTTTTATTTAGTTTTTTACCCAATTTTTTGGAAAAAAATAAAATTGTTTCTTTGAAATGAAATTTTATTATTATTATTGAGAATTATGGCATTATAAGTTTGTCAAAATATGTAACATCAAGTCATGTTGTCAAAAGAAAGGTTTTTATTTATTTTTTACCCAATTTTTTTAGAAAAAAATAAAATTTATAGTTTGTATGGCATGATATTTAATTATTATTATAGAGAATTATGGCATTATAAGTTTTTCAAAAAATAATGTCAAGTGTGTCAAAAAACGATTTCATTTATTTTTTAGCCAATTTTTTGGAAAAAAAAATTAGCTGTTTTTATGACGTAAACGTAATTTAAAATGAAATTGGACATGGAAATTTTTGAATTTGTTATAGTTTTTGAAATATTTTTGGAATTTTGAAAAGTTTGTATTTTTGATTTTGTAATAATTTTTGCAATATTTTTAGAATTTCGGCAAAAGTTTTAATTTTTGATTGTGTAAGAATTTTTGAAATATTTTTAGAATTTTGAAAAATTTTTAATTTTTGATATTATTATAATTTTTGGAATTTTGAAAAAAGTTTCAATTTTTGATTTTGTAACAATTTTTGCAATATTTTTAGAATTTTGGAAAAAGTTTGAATTTTTAAGAATTTTTGAAATATTATTGGAATTTAGAAAAAATTTAAATATTTGATTTTATTCTAATTTTTCGAATATTTATGGAATTTTGAAAAAGTTTGATTTTATTTAATTTAACAATATTTTTGGAATTTTGATTATAATTTTCCGGCAACGTATTGATGTTTCGTGTTAGTTTTGTAATAAATTTTTAAACAGAGATAAAAAATACTTGTACTTTAACAAAGAGTTATGTTTGATATACATCGCTGTCCAAAACTAAAAACTATGTCCTCATAAAAGTTTTTTGCCGAAAACTATATCAAAATCCTTAACCCAGACCGAAGTCTTGATATCTCAGAGCTGTGAGATTTCAGCCCCTCCATATTTTTGAATGTTATTTTGTCGATTTCTAATTTAATAAATTCTAATAAATATCGTTTATGTATTTACTATCATAGAAAAAAGTGTATTGCCTACGCGAGATAACAACTTTTTGCGTTCGTGAAATTGTCCAACTGGACGTTAACGGATCTCGTGAACAAATTTTCACTCACGAAAAAGCAGCGTTTTCATCTCTTGTAGCAAAATGTACTATTTTCAGAAAATTGGAAAAACTATATTTTTTTATGTATTTTCGCCGGTTTATCGAAAACAGCTCACTTGATTTGGATGGTTTAAATGTATTCTATTAAGATAGATGCCCGGGTGGTCCCATATTTTTTATATTACGTGGAAAATGGTCGTTGTTCAGAAAATTGAAAAAAAACTATATTTTTCATGTATTTTCGTCGATTTCTTTGAAACAGTTTAATCTATTTTTATCTATTTGGACGGTTGGAGTTGTATTTAATTGATATAGATGCCGAAATGGTCCTAAATTCCTTTTTATGACAGAAAATATCCCCTTTCTCAAAATATGATAAAACCATGTTTGTTAGATTTTCATCGATGAATGCTTGCCGCGATTTTAAGTTATTACTTCAAAAACACTTTCTTAGCCGCCTTTTGATTTTATGACTACACAAAATGAAATAATAAATAAACTTTTTTAAAAAAATAAAACCGACTTAAGAAAAAACAAAAGAGGCACAAAAAGTGGAAAATAACTCAATTGTGCCTTTTAGAGACGAAAATACGTATAAATTTTGACTAATTTAATTTAATTATAGTTAGTTACATACAAAAAATTACGCTTTTAAACAAAGATATTATATTGTAAAAGTTATTTTTTTATAATAGCTTTTATATTATGAAATTTATTTTCAATACAAAATGTTCGAAGTCGGTACCACCATTGACATCTCATCGATTGCCAACAGTTTTGTACTACAAATAAATCTTATAATATAATAACTATTACAACAACTATAATAATTATAATAAAATATAAGTTTTATAATATAACATCTTTGTTTAAAAGTGTAATTTTTTGTAGTTAAGTATAATTAAATTAAATTAATCAAAATTTATCGGTATTTCTGTCTCTAAAAGCCACAATTGAAATATTTTTCACTTTTTTGTGCCTCTTTTATTGTTTCTGAAGTCTGTTTCATTTTTTTTAAAAATGTTTATTTTATTTTCTAAAGAAAGGGTATTTAAACCTACGATGGTTATCATAATTTAAATAATTTTTTTAATGCCGTTAGTAAACACCAAGCCATATTATATTAATCAATCAATTTTTTCAAATTATTCGGTAGTGTTATAATGTTGAAAGTGTTATCAATATATGATCAAGAATTGAAATCATTTTTATAGGAGTCCAAAGTATTTTTAGGCATTTTCAATCATATACAAAATGATTTGAGTGAATCAAAAGTGTTGATCTAAAAAACTCAATTTTTTTAAGAAATCAAAGTTTTTTTATTTATTGCCATACTTCTTGATGAAACATCAGGTATATCTTATAAGTCGCAATTGTCAACAATAGGACGATTTGTAACTAAAACAGAAGAAGTTTTTGAAAGACTCTTAGCTTTTACAGATATTAGTGCAGACTGATCTGCCTAAGCCTTATCACGTCATGCAATCAATACAATGGAAGAACTATCATGTGGGTATAAATTAAAAAATGTTCTGTTTTTTATATAATCTGCTTACCGTCTACCGAAACCCACTGCACGCCACTGATAGATATATATATATATATATATATATATATATATATATATATATATATATATATATATATATATATATATATATATATATATATATATATATATATATATATATATATATATATATATATATATATATTATATATATATATATGTATATATATATACATATATATATATATATATATATATATATATATATATATATATATATATATATATATATATATATATATATATACAGAGCCGGGACGAGGGGTAGGCAAACTAGGCTTTCGCCTAGGGCGTTTTATTTGAAAAGCGCAGAAATTGAGAACACATTTTTTGAATTTAATATATTTTATACTACGGAGATTCGTTTTTTTGTTTTAAATTAAAATATCTAATTGGAGTGGAAAATTACAAAGAAAATAGGTATCCTAAATATTGTAAGATTATTTAAAGGTTCTCTAAAGATTTCTAAGGTTCTCTTCATATTTACAAGATTCTCATGATTCCCTAGATTATCTGAAGAAACTCTGTATGTCCAAATGTACTCAAGATTTTTTGAAATTCTCATGAGATTCGGTAAGATTCTCAAGATTTTGCGACGATTGTTAAGAATCTTTTTTAAGCTTCTCTAGATTTCTTGAATATTCTCAATTATTTGTCCCATGCAAGATGCCAAAGATTGATTTATCGCTCAATCTAATTACATTTTTGTTTTTGTTGACTAATATAAACTTCAGAAATTTTAATTATGATAAAAAATCTGTGACCTATGTTTAACCTGAGTTCCGAATGACCTGATGCATGTAAAAAATTTGATTAAATAAAGAAATAGAGTTTTTGACGATTATAAATTACGGATTACAATATTCATATCATCCTCATAAGAATATTGGTTGGGTGAAACAGTATAATCTTTAACAAAAGATTGAAAACAACAAGATTTTGAATATGAAAGCAATATATTTTTATTTCAATTTAAAATATATATTTGCATTTAAAAAAACTCAAAACCGTCGGTTTCATAGGTACATATTTCAAACGGTTGATTAATAAAATCTAGTAGTCCGTATAAAATTGAATTAAGAGTTTCCTATGTACCAAGCCATGGTAAAATGAAAATAAGGTATTCTCAATAGAGTGACAGCGATGCCATTTTGATTTTGATTGACGTCACTCGGAGTTTTATCTAATACGTTTGTTGTTATTATCAATGAGAAAAGCTATTGTTTTTAAATTAAAAATATATTTAGTATGATTTATAAATTAATTTATTAGTTAATGAAATGATTGAAATTAATTCATTCATTAATTAATGAACTTTAGTATTTGTTTTACTATTAAAACATATACAAATTTAAATGCCGAGCTACGTTAAAACCAAAAGTTTTCAACAAATGTCAAAAATCATACTCAAAACATAAGGTTTTTTAATTTCCAGAAAAATAAATCAATTTGTAGTGGATAGAATCATGTGGAAAAAGAAAATGTTCGTATTTATTATAAGATAATTTGTTCCTTACACTTCACTGAAAATGATTGGACTTTAAAAGACAAACTTTTAAATACTCTAATGAGTAAAAGGTCGTTGAATTGATCGTGGAAAGTGGAACCTTATCTTAGAACATACAAGGAAGTGGTTACTTCCAATATTTGCACATATAAAGGAACGGTTTAAAATCGGTTTAAAAACATAAGTCTGCTTATGAATCGATCGATGCGAAAAGAAAGTACTGGCAATTCTCAAATTATTTGATAATGCAAACTCAGTCATTCTCTCACCATTATCATTGTTGGTGTTGATTTCATAACCTCCTCTAGTGCTATGTAGAAAATATTGACGGTCTTAGCTTCAGTAGGTGCATGCAAGGCAATAAGAGAAATATTGTTTTATGTACCGCGTACCCCTAAGTAGCAAATCCTCTCATTGACCAGGATGAATTTCAACACGGCTTCTTGTATGCGCGCACCAACAAGGAAACCAGCACTAAATTCATTTCGAGAAGAATGACCACTACTGCATAAAGAGTGACTATTCGAGTTTTGTTTTCCGATTATTGGCTGTCTAATTTCTTGCAGAGAAATGATATCCATCCTATGCCTCTCAGTCTCTGTTTCTAGGCTTATTAATGCATCATGAGCGATCAGGCTGCACACGTTTCACGTTCCGATTCGGTAGTTTGGTTCTTTCTCACGTCCAGGTAAAACTTCTGTTGTTTTGTTAGTGTCTGGTATTCTTTTTTTGGTTATCAAATTTAACAAAGCTTTTTTTTCGGAGTGATGGTATTAACCTCAGTCCCAACCCAAATTTTCGTTAATGGTTCTGTTATGATGTTAAGGTTATAAGAAGTTTTAAGGCGCCAATTCGCGGTGATGTAGCGTAATAGACTAAGCAGTTTTTCTCTGCTTGTCTCCGATACACCAACCTAATTCTGTTTGCATTACCCCTGCAGCATGGCGTGGACGTCGAATTTCCTACCCTGCAAAATGTTCTTTAGAGTTAGAAAACTTAATAAACAAATTGTTAATGAAAAAAATAAGGAAAACCATAACGTAAAAACTATGTTTTCTCTAATTTTCAAATTAAAACCTTTTTTGTTTCTTTATATTTACGCCGGATGACGTCACACAAAATTTCCGTTTAGCTGTCAAGAATACCTTATTCGTTATACCATGGTACCAAGCCAAATATATAAAAGACGCGCTCAATTCCTACTGACGTTGAGATTGATTTCAAAATACAAATTACTTTATTTCACTTTTTAGTCCAAATAAATTGGAATCTAAACAAGGGGCAGTGGTCACTCGCTTAGCCTCAGATAATTTTTCATAAAAATCATTCATAGAAAATGTTGCACAGAACAGAGTTAATTTGGTACATGCTTTATAAAATGTGGAAAATTTTAGTGGCAAATTTCTTCGACGAAAGTGAGGCTGATTCATTTTCTTGATTTTCTAATGTAATGTAACGATGTCATAAATGCTGCCTAAACGCGTGGAAATGGGTTTTTTCATCACAAGCAAAACGTTACTCGTAACGTAAAAATGAAATAACGAACTTAAGTAGCGTTGTTAATAATAATTACTTTCGTATCGTTTTAAAAATTCATCTTGTGACAATAACGTAAAACGTAACGATAACGTAAATATTTTATTTCGTTTTTTGAACGATTTTGCAAATATCGATTATATAAAAGCCGACATATCTGCTCTTTTTAAATGTATGTACACGCTTTAACTAAAGATTTTGGTAGTTCTAAAATTTTTTTGATATTTGTGGCAAAATATTCAGCATTTTGTAAATTTTTGATTTGATCTCACTCTGATGAGGTTACGAGTTTGAATCCCAACAAAAAACACGTAAAAAAACAGAGTTTTTTTACGAGATATTTCCAACCATACCTTTGAATTGAAAAATTCATATTACTTCCCTTGAGTTTAATTGCTCACAAAAATTTAATATATTTTATACTACGGAGATTCGTTTTTTTGTTTTAAATTAAAATATCTAATTGGAGTGGAAAATTACAAAGAAAATAGGTATCCTAAATATTGTAAGATTATTTAAAGGTTCTCTAAAGATTTCTAAGGTTCTCTTCATATTTACAAGATTCTCATGATTCCCTAGATTATCTGAAGAAACTCTGTATGTCCAAATGTACTCAAGATTTTTTGAAATTCTCATGAGATTCGGTAAGATTCTCAAGATTTTGCGACGATTGTTAAGAATCTTTTTTAAGCTTCTCTAGATTTCTTGAATATTCTCAATTATTTGTCCCATGCAAGATGCCAAAGATTGATTTATCGCTCAATCTAATTACATTTTTGTTTTTGTTGACTAATATAAACTTCAGAAATTTTAATTATGATAAAAAATCTGTGACCTATGTTTAACCTGAGTTCCGAATGACCTGATGCATGTAAAAAATTTGATTAAATAAAGAAATAGAGTTTTTGACGATTATAAATTACGGATTACAATATTCATATCATCCTCATAAGAATATTGGTTGGGTGAAACAGTATAATCTTTAACAACAGATTGAAAACAACAAGATTTTGAATATGAAAGCAATATATTTTTATTTCAATTTAAAATATATATTTGCATTTAAAAAAACTCAAAACCGTCGGTTTCATAGGTACATATTTCAAACGGTTGATTAATAAAATCTAGTAGTCCGTATAAAATTGAATTAAGAGTTTCCTATGTACCAAGCCATGGTAAAATGAAAATAAGGTATTCTCAATAGAGTGACAGCGATGCCATTTTGATTTTGATTGACGTCACTCGGAGTTTTATCTAATACGTTTGTTGTTATTATCAATGAGAAAAGCTATTGTTTTTAAATTAAAAATATATTTAGTATGATTTATAAATTAATTTATTAGTTAATGAAATGATTGAAATTAATTCATTCATTAATTAATGAACTTTAGTATTTGTTTTACTATTAAAACATATACAAATTTAAATGCCGAGCTACGTTAAAACCAAAAGTTTTCAACAAATGTCAAAAATCATACTCAAAACATAAGGTTTTTTAATTTCCAGAAAAATAAATCAATTTGTAGTGGATAGAATCATGTGGAAAAAGAAAATGTTCGTATTTATTATAAGATAATTTGTTCCTTACACTTCACTGAAAATGATTGGACTTTAAAAGACAAACTTTTAAATACTCTAATGAGTAAAAGGTCGTTGAATTGATCGTGGAAAGTGGAACCTTATCTTAGAACATACAAGGAAGTGGTTACTTCCAATATTTGCACATATAAAGGAACGGTTTAAAATCGGTTTAAAAACATAAGTCTGCTTATGAATCGATCGATGCGAAAAGAAAGTACTGGCAATTCTCAAATTATTTGATAATGCAAACTCAGTCATTCTCTCACCATTATCATTGTTGGTGTTGATTTCATAACCTCCTCTAGTGCTATGTAGAAAATATTGACGGTCTTAGCTTCAGTAGGTGCATGCAAGGCAATAAGAGAAATATTGTTTTATGTTCCGCGTACCCCTAAGTAGCAAATCCTCTCATTGACCAGGATGAATTTCAACACGGCTTCTTGTATGCGCGCACCAACAAGGAAACCAGCACTAAATTCATTTCGAGAAGAATGACCACTACTGCATAAAGAGTGACTATTCGAGTTTTGTTTTCCGATTATTGGCTGTCTAATTTCTTGCAGAGAAATGATATCCATCCTATGCCTCTCAGTCTCTGTTTCTAGGCTTATTAATGCATCATGAGCGATCAGGCTGCACACGTTTCACGTTCCGATTCGGTAGTTTGGTTCTTTCTCACGTCCAGGTAAAACTTCTGTTGTTTTGTTAGTGTCTGGTATTCTTTTTTTGGCTATCAAATTTAACAAAGCTTTTTTTTCGGAGTGATGGTATTAACCTCAGTCCCAACCCAAATTTTCGTTAATGGTTCTGTTATGATGTTAAGGTTATAAGAAGTTTTAAGGCGCCAATTCGCGGTGATGTAGCGTAATAGACTAAGCAGTTTTTCTCTGCTTGTCTCCGATACACCAACCTAATTCTGTTTGCATTACCCCTGCAGCATGGCGTGGACGTCGAATTTCCTACCCTGCAAAATGTTCTTTAGAGTTAGAAAACTTAATAAACAAATTGTTAATGAAAAAAATAAGGAAAACCATAACGTAAAAACTATGTTTTCTCTAATTTTCAAATTAAAACCTTTTTTGTTTCTTTATATTTACGCCGGATGACGTCACACAAAATTTCCGTTTAGCTGTCAAGAATACCTTATTCGTTATACCATGGTACCAAGCCAAATATATAAAAGACGCGCTCAATTCCTACTGACGTTGAGATTGATTTCAAAATACAAATTACTTTATTTCACTTTTTAGTCCAAATAAATTGGAATCTAAACAAGGGGCAGTGGTCACTCGCTTAGCCTCAGATAATTTTTCATAAAAATCATTCATAGAAAATGTTGCACAGAACAGAGTTAATTTGGTACATGCTTTATAAAATGTGGAAAATTTTAGTGGCAAATTTCTTCGACGAAAGTGAGGCTGATTCATTTTCTTGATTTTCTAATGTAATGTAACGATGTCATAAATGCTGCCTAAACGCGTGGAAATGGGTTTTTTCATCACAAGCAAAACGTTACTCGTAACGTAAAAATGAAATAACGAACTTAAGTAGCGTTGTTAATAATAATTACTTTCGTATCGTTTTAAAAATTCATCTTGTGACAATAACGTAAAACGTAACGATAACGTAAATATTTTATTTCGTTTTTTGAACGATTTTGCAAATATCGATTATATAAAAGCCGACATATCTGCTCTTTTTAAATGTAAAAATTTTTTTGATATTTGTGGCAAAATATTCAGCATTTTGTAAATTTTTGATTTGATCTCACTCTGATGAGGTTACGAGTTTGAATCCCAACAAAAAACACGTAAAAAAACAGAGTTTTTTTACGAGATATTTCCAACCATACCTTTGAATTGAAAAATTCATATTACTTCCCTTGAGTTTAATTGCTCACAAAAATCCCGAATAATTAAAATTCCCCTAAATGCTGTCTAATATGCAAGCCAATATATGAAATAATTGACCAAGTGTCGCTTATTGCTTTTACATTGATTGGAAGCAATCAATAATGACTTAAAATGTGGCCTATAATATAGAAATATTACACCTCATATGAATTCACACAATAGTGCTGTCCAGAGATTTAATCCCAAAAATATTGTTAAAATATTTCCGGAAAATAGGAGTCTAATGATAATTGAAAATTCCACTTAAGTAAATAGAGTGATGATGAAGTCTCAACTTCAAAATATCATCGCATTGGTAGCGAAATGAATAGATTTGAGCTCATTCTGGCACTGATGAGGTTACGAGTTCGAATCCTAACCGAAACACTTAAAAAAGAAAAAATATTTGTCTGTTCCACAACGAAATAACGTACCGCAAAAATAAATATAATGCATAACAACGAAACGCATATAACGTTACGATTTTTTTTTTCTTTTTGTAAAACTGATCACAAGTCCAAATAAATCCAAATCATGTTGTAACTGTTTCCAAATTCGTACTTATTCACAGGGCTGCTAAAATGACTAAAAAAATCCAAATCATGTCGTTACTGTTTCCAAATTACTTATTGGCTAAGACTGCATTCATTTGCTTCCCAAGCATTTGCGACTGGTTTTAAAATTTTTAAGCCTTTTTTTATCAAGTACATGTTAAGTATCTGGTAAAAATTTTAATATTTAAAATCGAATCCATCATGTTCTTCCTCAATTTTTCCTGTTATACACGTCAATCGGTTTGTGCAAACAGTCAAACTATTGAGGTCACTCTCTGTCATAGTGACAGAATTCAGAGAGAGTATGTTGTACAAACGGAATGTTTTGCCGGACTTCCGGGGCGTCCAATCCCCAAAAGTTTAAAGAAAGCGTTCGTCAACATCTTAGAATGCATGTAGTTGTGGAACCTACGTCTTAAAAAGCATCTATGTATTGTTGTGACACATATTGTAAATTCTTAAACACAGCATTTTTATTGAAAAATTAATGTAATGGAAAACATTACGTCAAGTCAATCAACAATGAGATGAAATATGTAGCCTAATTTTACAAATCTCGCACCGAATCTATAATTTTCTTTTCAGAACTAGGATGTTCCTTTTGATTCACAGTAATGACACATATTTGTCACTTTTTATTTAGAAATTAAACGAATTGCGTTTGTCGGCAATCGAATACAAGATCTGCCAGCACTTTTGTACAAATGTTTTGACATGTGATTCCTTTTAAAAACTTTCAAAATTTTAATGGCGTGTTAGGCGTAAATGTATTAAAAACGATAAAATACCACATTATGCAACAGTTCAATTAAAAAACAAATAAGTAACATTGCTATATTTAAAAAAAACAATTTTTGTTTAAAACATTGTTTTTTTGGAATAAAAACCAATTTTTTTTGAACATTGTTTTAAACAGTTTTTAAAACAAACCAACTCTGTAGAGGGGAGGGTAGGGGCGTCAAATCTTATTCTTGCCTAGGGCGTAATTAAGCCTCGTCCCGGCTCTGTATATATATATACATATGTTTATTATATTTATGCTTTTAATAATTAAAACAGTTAATATTATATATATATAAATATGTATATAAATACCTGTATTAATTCCTTTATATAAAAGAGCACTAACAAAAGATTTTTAATCTTTTAAACTTCGGCACCTTAACCACTGTAACAATAAATTGTTTACTATGATAGCACTTATAAAAACTTTCACTTAAAAACACTTTGGTTATTATTATAACACATTATTGCTTTTAAATCCACTTTAAAATGATTTTTTAACGAAAGAACTTCTGCTTTTATACATTTCTGCAGAACAATATTCTGAAAACCTGACTGTATTATGATCATAAAACAAAACATGAAGAAAAATTGACTGAAATTAAACTGGATGCTTGGTAATATCAACTTTGGTGCATAAGTAGATTTTACTATGCATAGTTAAAATTGTCCAGTTCATTTTTATATTTAGTCCAGTCAATGACCAGTTGAAATGTTCCCTCGCGAACACCACCTCCAGGGTAAATGCACCTCCCGACAAAGGTCAACTTTAAAGTAGAGGGTAAGTAGAACTTTAATCCAACTTTTTGTGCAAATCGGTGCTGTTTGTAAGAATTATGCAGTTTCGCTTTATTTTCCGTTGAATGACTGGACTAATTGTGTAAGTAATGATAACCGTTCGCATATGTTAATTTTTCAGTGCAAGTTAACTTTATGGAAAACAATAATTTATGAAACATTTTACATATATTATAAAGTATTTGAACTTGTATGTTTCACCAATAAGTATTCTTCACTTTAATAAAAAAACTAAAACTTAGAATTAAATTTTAAAACTTTTTATTTTATATTTTCCGTACTACCGGTTTCAATCTTCTAAAGATCATCTACAGGTACTATACAGCAATTTATAGGGGATTGCTGTATAGTACCTGTGGATGATCTTTAGAAGATTGAAACCGGTAGTACGGAAAATAAAAAATAAAAAGTTTTAAAATTTAATTCTAAGTTTTAGTTTTTTTATTAAAGTGAAGAATACTTATTGGTGAAACGCATACAAGTTCAACAAATACTTTATAATATATAGTTAGTTCTTCACGTCACTCCGAAAAAAATGTTAATATTATTTTAACATATATATAAAACATCATACACATATAAGTACATTTGATAAGAAATCCCAGTAAAATAAATCTAATTTGGGAAGCGCATAACATAATCAATTGTATAAATTAATTTTTATGTGGAGCTTTAAAAAATCAATTTAATGAACAAATTTAATGATCATTAACCATAATTATTTTAACTCCACTAATTACACAAAATCAAAATACTTTAATTTCTAATACCTACTTAAAGTAACACAGTTTCAGTTAAAATCTACATCCCAATTCATATTTCTCTTATTAAAATCGAAATAATAATTAACTTAGCTAGTTTTGTGTTATAAAACTTACTCAGTTTAAGTTAAACATAGTAAATTTGTAACAAATCAACCCAAAACGGGGTTATTATAACTAAAACCAATTAAACTAGCTTTAGTTTATCATTATTTTTTTCAGTGTATGTTTTTAAAATTACAACTTAAAGTTATTTGACTGAAGGTGCAATCGTTTCTACACAGCAAATGTGTTAGCTTCTAATTTTCAAACCATTTTCCCCAACAGCTGATTCCATTTCAAGAGGTTGAATTAAATTATTGTTATTATTTTATAGTCAAAATACGCAACAAAATTTATTCTTTATTCTTTATTCCTAACACTTTTGACATGAATTTGACATTTAAATAAAATTGTTGCATTTTGACTTTAATTTTATTTATTTAAATTTTTTTCTATTATTCCAATTTTCCTCGCATAATAAAATAAAAATTTAAATTTGTACAGTGGGTGTTACTATAGTTAGAACACAAGATGATACATTTGAGGAGGAGAGAAAGTTTTCCGTTTAACATTTCAATCATGAACATTTCAAAATCGATCGATCTAAATTTAATTACTGGACATGATTTTATCATTGAAAAACTTAAAACGAAAAGAAAAAAAATATATCAATAATAGATCAAGATTATTTCTAAGACATCAAATAATTTAAGCAGATTTAATATATTTAGAAAAAAAAAATGTCACTGAAACTTTCACTTAATTCTCGCATGATAAGTGGGCTGAGTTTGAAACGTTTGTCTTCCTGTCACATCTAAAAATAGAGAAAAAAAACAAACTTTTTTTTTGTTATAAATCCTACAATCATAAAAAGGTTTTTTTATTTAGCTTTTTTTTTCTATTTATTATATTATAATTAATCTTAATTTATTTAAAAAAAAATACAATTCCTATTAGAAACATAAAATATGTCTTAAGACACATAATCAAAACCAAAATTGGTTTTTGAGATAATGAAACATCACACCCGACTTGAATATGATAGATTCGGTTAAAATATGATGAGGGTAAATCAATATGTTGTTGATCACAAAGCTCAAAGAGATTTTGCTGTATGATCCACTTATCATATTCTCTCTTGTAGTAATCGTTTTACGTATGTGGTTTTCTCAATAAAAAAAATTTATATAAAATTTTTGTCTTCAATGAAATTAGTCACATATCGAGATTATTTACCTTTTAACAAAAAAAAAACACAACTGAAACCAAATTGATTATTTCATATAAATGATTAAGAAAGCAAAATAAGGGCATAACAACAACAACAATCAACACGAAAATCTTAACTCAAATATTAATATTAAGTTGATTGATTTTTTTTTTAGTTTTTGGTTTTAGAATCGAAGAATACAATAAATAGAAAAAACAAAGAAAACATGTAAGACACAAAAAAAAATATATGAGTATCAATGGATGGGCGGAATTCTACTGAAAAAATTGAATTAATTTATCTCATCTTGATGATCTTGTTATATTTGAAGTTCTAATATATATTTTTTTCTTCTTGTTATTAAATAAAGAATTAGATGGGTGTTATTTTCGGGTTATTAATATATGGTTGTACATGAAAGATTGAGTGTTTTTGTATAGGGTGTTGTTCAATTATATAGAGGTGAGATGTTTACACTTTTTACAAGAAATTTAATCAATTCCTTTGCAATGCATTTATATCTTGAAATAATTGATACCAAAATGTTTCCCAACATTTGCAAATGTTTCCCAGAAACATTCTTTGCAATAAAATTCAATCTACAATTTAAAAAAAACGTCCTAGCTAATTCATCTCCATCATTTTGAAAATCTTAACAACTCAACATTAATATTCAATTCCTACAATAAATATAAAAAAAATTCAAATAATAAAATCATCGTGCGACATATTATTATCCAAATGATCCAAAAAATACCCACACAATTTTTTTATTAAATTTATTAGAAATGAATCTATCTGTCATATAATGACAAGATATAAATAATATTAAAAAAAAATTTTTTGAATAAATTAAATTAGAAAAAATAAATTTAAATAAATTTTTGGCTTGTTTGTTGTTTATTGCATCATCAACATCATCAAAAATAATTTAATAATAAATAATTTTGTTTTCTCCCTTTACAGACTTGATGATCATCTTGTAGTTGCCCATCATTATCCAAAAGATCAATTTCGTTGTGAGCTTTGTCCTAAAAGTTATAGTTATCGTCCATTATTATTACGTCATCGTGCTATTGTTCATGGTGAATTAAGAAAATATCCTTGTGAGAATTGTACTAAGGTAAGTGGAATTCGAAAAATATTCTAACAAAAAACTAAATAATTATTATTAATGGTAAAATAAAATTGATTAAATAGCCTTAAGCTATTGTAATTGAACAGTTTCTAGATTGGATTAAGTCATCTTAAATAGAATAATTATAGTTTAACTTAATCGATATATTAACGTTTATTATTTTAAAAATTGTTGAAATGATAGAGATAAATTGTTACTGTTGAACTTGAAACAGAATTTTAATCCATTTTTTAGCGTTTTTTGTTTATAACCAAACTCAAAAAATATACATGGCCACATCAAAATTATTAAAGCTTTCCACACCGCTCGATTGAGTTGTAATTCGATGAAAGGTGTCCTTATATAAATGATTAGTATTTAACCCAAGCTATGTATACTAGCATTTTTTTCTTTGGGTAATTTGAAATTAACCAAAACTAACAAAAAAAAAATTCTTGTGGAATGTGGAATTAAATTCACCATTCACCAAATAAATAAAAATTCATCATCATCAACGAATTTAATAATAAAAAAAAATCACAACAACAACTAATAAGAATATCTTAATTTACGTTGCGAAAGGTATTATTTACTTTTGACTGAGATAAATATTTTCTTCAAAAAATTTAAGACAACACATAAAAAAAATTCGGTTACTTAATTACGGTTATAATTAGTGCCAGATAATAATTTCTATTAACTGTTACTGTTTGTATAATTTATAAAAGAGATCGCGATTTTGATGTTAGTAAAAATCAGTAAGTAGTGATGGAACTAAGACTAAGACTAAAGATATCATTACCTGACGTGCTTAAGATTTGATTGTTTGATAAATGAAACTTGATGCTAATGTTGCAATTATTTTTTTATATTCTCTTATTAGTTTATTCAAAATCACAATGAAGGAAGTAAAAACGTTTTTATTTTTTTTTTCTTATATACTCTCTTTACAAAAATACAAACGCTTGTGTGTCTTAGTGCCACAGGTGCTTTCAAAACCACGCCAACATCAGCAACGGAGATTTTTCTAAAGCTTTCTCCATTGCACCTATATGTAAAATCTGTAGCGGTGTTGAGCGTTCATAGACTGCAGCTCACAGAAGGGTTTAAGCCGGGCAATCTAACCGGACACCATAAAATCCTTGCTGAATTACAAGCTGAATTGCATACATGCCATATTTCGGATTGTATGCCAAAAATAATAGATTTAGACAGGCACTTTGATGTCAAGATATTGGCCAGAGATTTTATTGAAAGCTACATACAGTCACTGCCTCATAATGCCAGCATCTGGTACATAGATGGTTCTTGAACCAATATGGACACGGGAGTGGTTGGAGTGTTTGGTTCTAGAATAAAACGATCGGTTGCCTTAGGTACCACAGCAATCATATTTCAATTTTCCGTTATATGTAATCACAACATTTGCATGTGCTGATGTGCCAATACTGGACCAACTGCATATGCAACTCCACAGGAAATCACAATCGATTTTTGCAGATCATAATGTATTAAAATATTATCGCAACGGCTCAAAAATGATTTAAACTATTGAATTTAAATTTTTCACAATCAATATTCAAAGCAAAATTAGAATCATTTTGCAAATATTGGTATAACGGATAAAATTGAAGGAAATATTTGGAATACATTTTCCGTTATATGTAATCATTCCTAAAAATGTCCAAAATATTTTTAGGGCTACATGCCTTTTCAATGGGTTCCAGTTTTTCTAGACTTGGACGAAGATTGGTTGATGAAATAATATGACCACGATATTGGACTTTATCTTTAAAAAACTCACATTAACTCTAAAAAATTTAAGTAATAATAACCTCATCTCGAAGTTAACATTTTATTATTCCAACAATTTCACGGTGATTGGGACAACTACAGGTTAATATTTGGCTGACAACATAATTAGGTTGAATTAAAATATAAAGTGCTACATGCAATGTAACAGTAGTTGAATAAAGTTCATAACTATTTGCATGAACCAAATTTGTTTAAATGGCCTTATGTTATCAATTTTTCGTTTTAAAGTAGAAGTATTTGAAATTAGTTGAACTAAGTATATTTAATTTTCACATAAACATTTCGTGTGGTTGTCTCAATTACACTGTTTTGTACCTGTACAGCTGTTGAATCACTTTCGGAGTTCGAATCGCTATAGCCGCCTGTTACCAAATAGTAATATAATGATGAAAAAATGATTTCTTTTGTTAGACTTCTTTGTAATAAATGAAACACGACTATTCCTTCTCGATGGTTAGTGGACTGTGTTTTTATTTATAAGTTTCTGTTTACATTTCAAAATATGTTTAACAATGTATGTGTACTAAAATAAGAGAACAAATACAAATATTTTTTAAATTGAATGAGACAGAAACATTCTGCCCACCTTGAAAAATAAAGTTTTTCAACATAAATTAACTTATACGAAATTCAATTAGTGTAACAATTCAATTTTTTTTTTTTTAAATTTTACATGCTAAATTAAATTATTCATTTTGTAATAAAACTACTAGATTTCTGATGTTTCTATCAACTAATCCTGTATTCGTCTTTAATGTAACAACTCTTACTAAGCCATCCTTTCCGGGTTTAACAGCTACAACACGTCCCATCAACCATTTACAAGGTGACAAATTTTCTTCCTTTATAACGACGATGTCATCAACTTCAATATTTTTTGTTTTTTCTAGCCATTTTTTTCGTTTTTGTAGTGTAGAAATGTATTCCATACTCCATCTTTTCCAAAAGGATAATTGAATTTGTTGTACTCTTGACCATCTGTTTACATATGACATTTCCGGATCTATATTTTCTTGCATTGGTAGAAGGATTGGACCTTGTGTAAGGAAATGACCAGGAGTTAATGGTTCCAAGTCATTTATATCAATTGTATTAACTGCAATTGGCCGTGAATTTAAGCATGCTTCTATTTGACAAAGTAGTGTAAGCATTTCCTCATATGTAATAATTGTTTGACCAAGTGACCTCTTTAAGTGAAATTTCATAGATTTAACAGCACTCTCCCATAATCCGCCAAAGTTTGGAGAATATGCTGGTATAAAATGCCAAGTTATTTCGTTTTTGCTTAATTCCTTTGAAATAACTTCCTGGTTTTGATGTAGAAATGTTTGAAATTGTGAAATTTTACGAGCAGCCCCAACATAATTTCGGCCGTTATCACTATAAATGTTGTTGCAAGTACCACGTCTACTGATGAACCGGTGCAATGCTTCTTTGAATTTATCTGTTGATAAATCAGATGCCAATTCAATGTGAATTGCCTTAGTAGTCATACATATAAATATAACCACATAGCATTTCAATTGTTTTGCTCCCCTTCCTTTCCACGAACTTACTTGAAATGGACCAGCATAATCAGTACCTGTATTGGTAATTGGACGAGCAGGTTGAAGTCGATAAAACGGTAAATTGCCCATTTGTTGTGAATATCCTTCTGCCTTGTAACGATTACATATAACGCAGTTGCGGATGCATTTCTTGACTATGCTTTTACATCCAATGATCCAATATTTTAGATGCAAAATATTAACCATCAATTGTACATTAGCGTGAAAATATCTTTTATGAATGTCGTCAACTATCAATGTGGCAATGCGATGTGTTTTTGATAATATGATTGGATGTTTCTTGTTATATGGAATATTTGCATTTTGAATTCTACCACCCACACGAAGAATACCGTCATCACTCATCATCAATGAATGGTAACAATGAATTTAGTTTACATCCTTTGGATAATTTTATTCCCTTCTTTAAATTTAAAATTTCTTGGTAAAAGTCGTTATTTTGTGATAATTTTATTAAAGGCTTTGTTGCAAATTGAAGTTCTGAGCTATGTAACATTGGTTTTTGAAATTTTGTTTTTGTTGAATGCTTACAATTATTTATAAAACGAAAACATCTGCTGATAACATTAACTAATTTTCTCCAGGACGAATAATTTTGAAATATATTGTTAATGTATGATTGATTTTTATTAGAACCAGCTTTTATATGCAAACATGTTGATCGTATTTCTAATTCAGTAGACAAATCTTGTGTTAATTGTATATTATGTATATTATCAAAATCATTGTTATGTAAAAATTGTGGTCCATGCCACCACAAATCTAAATCTGCTAAATCCTTTGTTAATATACCCCTAGAAGCAGGATCTGCTGCATTTTCCAATGATTTAACATGTCTCCAACTACGATATGGAATAATCGATAGTATATATGTCCTGTTAGCAACAAAACTTTTCCATTTACGTGGAATTGCCTTAAGCCATGATAAGACCACTGTTGAATCAGTGAATGCATATATCTCTAATGATTCATATTTCATCATAGTCTTAACCCTTTTCATTAATTTTGATAACAACTGTGCGGCACAGAGTTCCAACCTTGGAATTGAAATTTATTGAATGGGTGCAACCTTGGTTTTTGCAACAAACAAATTAACTGATACATTTCCATCATCAATTATTCTTAAATAAATTGCTGCCGCATATGCTAATTCAGATGAATCACAAAATCCACAAATTTGTATTTTTGAAGATGATGAAACATTCAACCACCTAGGTATGCTTAGATTTGATAATAATAATAATGATTTCCGAAAATTTAAATATTTTTCTTCTACATCAATTGGTAGTGAATCATCCCACCCTACACCAGACGTCCAAATTTGTTGCATTAACAATTTAGCAACAACTGTACATGGAGCCAAAAATCCTAACGGATCATAAATTTTTGATATTTTTGATAATATCGTACGTTTCGAAAATTTATTAATTTGATCTAAATGTATTGAAAACTTGATACAATCATTTAATGGTTGCCATTTTAAACCTAATGTTTTAATTTGTTTTATCATCTTGTAAAGTTAATATAGACACTATTTCTTTATGATCATTGTCAATCGTTGATAAAAATTCTTCAGAATTCGAAGCCCATTTTCTAAGATCAAAACTCCCAAGTTTTAATAAATTTATTAATTCGGTTTTTGTCTGAATTGCTTCTTCAATTGTATGACTTCCGCATACATAATCACCTACATAAAAATTTTCAATTAAATGTTTCGCACCAATTTCATAATTAATTTGTTCATCTTCCGCTAATTGTTTCAAAGTCCTTACAGCAAGGAATGGTGCACTTGCAGTACCATATGTTACTGTTGATAACTCATATTCTCGAATTTCTTCGTCGGCTGAATTTCTTCATAAAATTCTTTGATATGGAGTATCTTCTACGTTTATTAAAATTTGCCGATACATTTTAGCGATATCGGCAGTGTATGCAATTTTAAATTTCCTAAAATTCAATAACAAAGACCATATATCCTTCTGAATTGTAGGACCAACTAACAGTAAATTATTAAGCGATACACCAGTAGATGTTTTCCGAGAAGCGTCGAATACTACCCGAAGTTTGGTAGTTGAACTTTCTTTAAATACCGCGTGATGTGGCATGTAATAACATTTATTTTGTAATAAATGTTCGTTGTTATTTGATACTTCAGTCATATGATTTAAATATAAATATTCGTTTATAAAATTTGTGTATTCCAATTTAAGATTTGAATATTTTTCAAATCTTTTCTCCATTGATTGTAATGTTTGAACTGCTGAGTTTCTAGAAACTCCTAAAGAAATTGGATAAGTATGAAATGGTAAGCGAACTACATAACGACCATCATCGTTTCTTGAATAATGTTTTATAAAATGTTCTTCAGCCTTTAATTCTTGGTCAGTTGGTGAATTTATGGCAGGAAAATCTTCAATTTCCCAAAAACTCCTTAATCTTTCATCAATATCTATACATGTATGCAAGCTAATTGCCTCATTCGAATCTTGTATCAAGCCTTTACCAGAGATTACCCAGCCAAACTTAGTTTCCTGAGCCATTGGTGATTCAGGACCATCATTAATTTTTCCAGCTTCTAATATCTGAAAGAAAATACTACAACCAACAATCATATCAATATTTGCAGGTTTGTAATAAAATGGATCAGCTAATTCCAGTCTATCAAAAATACCATTTGTGACCTTAAATAATTTAGATGGAGGTAGATTTGATGTTACTTTATTTAATATGAAAGCTTCACTTAAAAGTTGAAAATTGCTAATTTTTGATTTTATTCTAAGTTGAACCTTACCTCTGGTATGGTCAACTTTTGTAGATCCAACACCATTCAACAATACTCTTGCATGAGTTCTTTGTAGTTGCAATTTTTGTACGCAGCTTTCTGATATTAAATTAATTTGAGACCCTGTATCTAATAATATACGACATTGAACATATTCATGACATCTATTTTGAATTAACACAACTGCTGTTGGTAATATTGCTATATAATTTTTGCTCTGTAGTTCTGCTATATGTGCTATTGTTTGTGAAGAACTTGCCTGATAATTGGATATGCTTACATCTTCCGTTTTGCTGTCCCTATTTTCATGTAATAGAGAATTATGTCTTAAATTGCAATACTTACAGCTAAATTTTGAACTGCAATCCTTGATTAAATGCTTGCTTTTTAAACAATTGAAGCATAAGCCTTTTTGTTTGACAAACTCTCTTCTTTTTGAAATTGTTAACCCTAAAAATTTAGCGCATGTAAAAATACCATGACTCTCTTGACAATAAAAACATTTGTATGTAGATACTGAAGAAGTACGACTAAATCTCTTATTGTTTAAGTGATAATTTTTGCTTTTTGTTGTATCTGTCATATTATCCTTTGTTGGTGACAGCTCGTAAATTCGATTGTTTATAAATGTTATTAATTCTGTGAATAAAACTTGGTCACTTTCACTTCTTTTCGAACAATCACGACGCCACAATTTGACTGACTCATGATCCATTTTTGACGTTAATATATAAATTAACCATCGATCCCAATGCTCTGTGGGTAAATTTAATGCCTTTAAAGCTCTTACTGATTCATTGACATTGCTGCATAATGCCCTCAAACCATCAGCAGAAGGTGATTGTAATTTTTGCTGCTCCATAATTTTCTCTAAATATGAATCAATGATTACATCATTCTTGTTAAAAGTGTTAACCAATTCTTCGTATGCTTGTATGCAATTGGCATCCGTTATTGTTAAATTTTTGAGAATATTACTAGCATTTCCTGTTAATGCCCTTTTAAAATATTGTAGTTTTTCGCACGGTGAAAACCGTGGATTTTTATGCACTAGAGAATTGAACAAATCATAAAATTCTGGCCACTCCGTGTATCTACCATTAAACGATGGAATTTCTATTGGCTGTAACTTAATCTGCGAGTAATGATCGGTACCTAATGCTGCTGCTTGTTTTATTGTACTTGTTGATGGTACTTGATTATTATCCAAAACGGTGGATGGCAATTTACTGATTAAATTTGCCAATAATGTTTGATGCGTCATAAGCGATTGTATTGCTGAATTAAGCTCTGATGAACTCTCATTGGTAGGTGACACACCAACTGTAATATTATCACGTGTTAATTCATTAATAAAATATTTACCTTTTGCCTTTGTATTGAAATATTTTATTTCCATTGATGATCTTTCAGCTTCTTGCACTGCAGCATCTTCAGTTTCAACCTTACTTTCAATTTCTAGCTGTACATGTTCATAATGATCAAAAACTTTATTTAATTTTTCAATCCGATCTGTTACTTGTTCTAAAATAGCTTCATTTAATTGTAAGTTTTGAAAATAACTTTCAATTCTCGTTAATTGACCTTTTAAGCTACTCCTTGTTTTAATTAATTTTTCCATTTTTAACAGTGTTTACGTTACCAAAATATTTGTATGTATTGTTACAAAAACTTTTATACTAAAACAAAGACGAGAATACCACTTTTGCATACACTCTCACACTTATATTTTGTTTGTTTGTGGTTGTTAATGGTTGTTTTTCTTTTCACTAGCTAGTATTTCAAATAACGGTATTGAATTGCGATGAGAATTGTTTTTATGTATGTGTGTATGATTTTATAAAAATGTGATATTTTTTAATTTTATGTTCTTTCTTGATAATTTGCACTATCACACAAACTTTGCACTATTAAATTAATTAAATGTTTATTTTGTTTTGTTAAATAAATCTTTTGTACACACTGTACTTGTACAACACTGAAAATTTATGTAAATGTTTTACATAACCAAGAAAACGTGTTCACAATGAGTAATGACTGACTTTTCATTACTTTCGGTAACAATCTTACTAACAACTAATAAGATCCAATTGAAAAATGTTTGTATCCGTTTCCGAAGGACCAAAAAATGTTACCAAATAGTAATATAATGATGAAAAAATGATTTCCTTTGTTAGACTTCTTTGTAATAAATGAAACACGACTATTCCTTCTCGATGTTTAGTGGACTGTGTTTTTATTTATAAGTTTCTTTTTACATTTCAAAATATGTTTAACAATGTATGTGTACTAAAATAAGAGAACAAATACAAATATTTTTTAAATTGAATGAGACAGCAACACCGCCCTTGATTAAGGTAACCGTTTTACGATTGGAAGTAGAGCATGTTTTTTTTTCAGTGTACCAAAACTGCATGCAATATTATGCTGTTTTAATCTGTTCAGAACTAAAATAAGTTTTTGGCCAGGTTTATTTTTGGTTTTACGGCATATTAATATACCATCGAGGTATATCTTAACACCTTTTATATATTTAAGTACCATTTCCAAAATAAGAATATTTTCCAAAGAAGACCGAATATCATTAATAATAGGAAAAGGAAGCCATTTTTGCCATTAGCAGTTGCGCTTTTGTATGGGCTGAAAGACAATACCAAAGTTTTGAAATATATATTATCTCTGACAGCCAAGCAGCACTCTTGGCACTAAAATCTACGCGCTTTGATACAAAACTGGTATGGGAATGCTACCAAAATCTACTAAAAGTCTCCTGAAATAACAGAGTCACACTTGTGTGGGCACCTAGCCACACAGGAATACAAGGAAATGCTATTGCTGACGCTTTAGCAAAGCAAGGTGCCAATAACAAGTTTTTGTGGGTCGGAACCATGCTTCGGAATGGCCAAGAGTTCGCTCAAAAGCCCAATCCAAACATGGGAACAGGAACAAATTGCTAAATTATGGTGAAGCAGGGAAGGACTAGTACACTTCAAGAAGTTTCTAGGTAGCCTCCCTGTTTCACCTTTAAAAACAATCGACTTAAACAGAGAGTCTCTAAGAATTTTAACGTGGTGCGTTACTGGACATACCATCTTAACAAAATAGGCCTTTTTGTTTCCGACAGGTGTTGATTCTGCTACTCAGACGCAGAAACGATGGAATACGTCATCTGCAGCTGTTCTGAACTCTCTTGGCATAGATACAACCAACTTGCTCATAGAACACTAACACTTCCACTACCACGACACGTCACTCCAATTGAGCTAATTAGTTTTATTAAAAGAATCATTTTGGATTACAGAATACAACCAGTAACGGCACAGAAGACGACTGACTATTAACACGTTCAGGGTAAGCACAATAGACATTCAGGTCGCAGTGTTACTTGAACTGAAAGTCTCAAGGCCCTCCAATAAAAAAAAATATACTCTCTTCCCAACAAGAAAACTTATTTGTAATAAATGCAATGAAAAATATAGTATCATGAGTTCAACTGAAAAAAAATTTAAGTTTGAACATTCAGTTTAAAAAAACTCCGATAAAGGATTCTCAACAGTTAAGATTAGAATGGATCAAATTAGCTGTAACATCGTTCAGCTTTTCGGTTAATATTCATAATTTTTCATTTTCTCGAATTCGCAATAATGTTCAAGCTACGTTGATTTTTTTTATTAAACTTACAGTACTTAGAAGTTGTGAAGATGATTAAGATTTAAGCAATTATCTTTTTCGAAATTTTGAAAAGGCCGATTACTTCTTTATGATGCCTATCATCATTTTTAGTATAGAATTTCACCGTTAACATAGTTCGTTAGCTTCGAATATCTCCACATACTATGTTGGTCGTTTTATTTTAATGCATACTCCGAATGATTATTTTTGAGTTACAAGACTAGCGCTTTATGAACTGAACTTAAACGGCAGCAATGACTCCTTGACTCCCAAATTTGAAAGATTTACAAATTTCAATAGGTCTTTCAAACACTAAATTTGGCAATTACAAAATGGTCTGTCGCAATGCAGAAAAAGCAAGACAAGTGAGCAAAAAGTGAAATGAAGTATCATCCTCTTCCTTAGGACAACATTCACATGATTTGTTTTGTTTAACTCTCATAGTAAATACACTCTTGCTGAACAATCCATGACAAATGAAAATTTTAATCATGGATGGAATAATGGTTTACTTAATTCTAGTAAAAACGTAAAGCAAGCCTAATTCTCACAAAAAATATTAAAAGTTGCGACGTATAGCATAAATTTGATTGCAATTAAAGATATCTTACGTGACGGCATGCTGTGGTGGCAACATGTACGCATTATGCTCTTTATTTTGTAGCCAATGTGACACCATGCGAAATGCATAACGTGCTCTTACCAAAAGTAATAATAAAAATCGAAGTGAAACATTTTGTTAAATGATTGGTTTCATTTAACTTTTTATGAGATAATATGACTTTCGTAATAATAAATTGATGAATTTTATTTTATTCTCATCTAAAATTATGTGTGAAAGAAATTATTTTATGAAGTCAATGAAAACATACAGAAAGAACAAACGGGCTCTTTGAATAATTAATTTTAGTGATTCAAAAAAATGATTATATTTATTTAATATTTTCTGTTTGTCATTTTTCATGTCGGTTTACTGATATTTAAATTTGTTTTTATAATATTAAGTAAATTATGGAAAATTAATTTTATTTTTCATATGCAAGCCAAATATCTAAATTTTTTGAATTCTCATTTTTTTTCATTTAAATTGTATCATTAAAAAATGGCGAAAAAATGGACGTCTTATTTACAAATGCAATCACACACATACATTTTCATTCTATAACTTCAAAATACGACCGCAATCTTCATTTGTCGCAATGATGCTACCATAAATCCCAACAAACACTCTGGCGACACAGTTTTAGTACAGTGTGGCCACGCTCAGCATAGCACGTTCTCACTTGGACGTCCAAGTGCATCCGCATGTGGTTATCATAGTGCCATCATAGCGTGACTGCATGTTGTGGTGGCAAACCGTTCACATTATGTTCTTTATTTTGTGGCCATTGTGGTAGATTATGAAAGAAAAAAATTATTTGGATCGAGCTTTCTGTCACCACTAGAGATAACAAAAGGAAAAATAATCTCAAAATGGTGCCGTCTCAAAATTGCACCCACTGCCCACTCCTCATTCAATGATACACGGTTAGATATTTTCGTGGAGGCATCGAGAACTACCCGCAACTTCGTAATACTACTACTCATCTTTACTCCTCCGTGGTAAGGTAAGGAGGTTCCATCATTTATGAAACTGTTTTGTTTCATATGTTTAAGCTCCTCATAATCTCATATAAAATTTTTATAGGAACTGTGGAATTCCAAATTTTTATTAAATTTTTTTTCCAAACTAAATAATCGCTTTGTAGCCATTCCCTTGGTATAAACGATGTCAGGTTTGGTTCTCTTGAATAGTAAACGCACGATGTATTTTTCAACCTCTGCCTTCTCAAAGTTTTTTGATAATGGTTTAAGCAAAATTGTTCTTCTTCAGACACTGCCGTTCCAGTTTCATCAAAACCTTCTTAAGATGGCATCAATATTGCGTTGTAATGTAACTGGAACTTCGTTACCACGTTCGCATTGAATTGGTGTCCCTGCCATCACCCAACCAAACCTTGTGTTTTGAGCTATTAAGAGCTCCTGTTAGACAATTTTAATCTTCCTTCACAAATTATATCAAATAAATGATCACTGCCTAGTAATAAATCAATTCATCCTGATTGATAAAACATTGGGTCTGCTAGCTGAAATTTTCGAAGTTCTTCTAAATTAGATAAGCTATAGTTTATAGTATTTAATTGATAAGAAGTGATTTTTGGCACTATTAAGACTTCGGCTTCAATCTAGTAAGAATTATCAAGTGTTGATTTTAGTTTGATTGTTGTTAAACCTCTGAATACACCCAATGTTGAGTAGTTAAGAACCTTAATGGAAATATGAACATTGAACATGTAGACTTATTCTTTGAATACATTCTTCGGATGTAAACGATGCTTGGGAACCAGAATCATATAATACTCTGCAGTGTTTCTATTCTTCAAACGTATCCCTTATAAGTCCTTGACCCGTTGGTAAGAGCTAATTGATTTTGTGATGAGACACATTTTTATAACCTATTCCGTAATTTGATCAGATGTAGCAGAATGATCCTTGGTTCCACTGGGTGAAGCATTGAATGATGTTTTTTTTTTGACATTTGCTACATCGTTTTCTCAATTTGGATTGATAAACTGCGTGGTTGCGATCGAGACAATTAAAATATCTAGAATTTTTTTGACGAAATTCTGTCGTAATTGTATTGTTGCATTTATAAAGTTATCACATTCCATCAGTATATGATTTCTTTTAGAAATGCACAACTATATGTTGCTATAGCATACATCACCTTTAATTTCTGTAAAGTTGGTTTATGGTATAAAGATGAATTGCGCTTGATTTTTCCCTTTACTCCGTAGAATATATACGTTTGCCCAGAAAAGCCAAGAATTTTTGAAACTTGAAAGGATAATTTGCATCTATTGTTTCAAGTAACCAATCCTTTCGGGTTTTGTCACGCTATATAGAAACCATAGATCTCTTCATGCCGCTTGTGTACCTAAAGCCTTCAGACCTTGTACAACTTCATCATTTGTATCATGTATAAAAGAATTCACAATATATCTTTTTTTATCATGAAGCTTGCACTTTGAAAGGCTTTCAAATAATTCGTATCGCGTATTTGAAAATGTTTCACCAACGTGCTTGCTTCTCTTTTAAGAAGCTCCATCAGGTATTGCAACTTTTGAGCCACTGATAGCAAAATATTTGCATGTATAGTCGTTACATACAAATTATGGAAGGATTGCTATTCACGGTAATCCCCATCAAAGAGGGCGGAATAGTAGTACGAGGTGATATAATATTTGATCCACCCGATAGTGTGTTGTTAAGCGTTTGATCCATATTAACAGTGCGATTATAATTAGACTTTGATCGCAACAGACGTTGTAGTTTTGGAACAATAAAATAATATTGCTCATCAAGTTTATCAAACTCACTTTAAATCAAGGCTACCTCAACATTTTATTTTCAATTTCAATGAATTCTCTATATAATGCATTTACTCGATCTAAACGCATTTTTAATTCATCAAAACTATCAGAATCACTAATTTCTTTTGTAAAATTGAACAGTTTCTCTATTTGAGCCCTAATATAAATTGAAATTTTCGCAAAAAATTATTTCGAATTATCACCGTCCCTGAGAAATTACTACTGAAAATTCCAACTTACTCCTAATAATTTGAATTTAATGAGTTTTCACTAAATGACGGAGATTTATTTTAATTTATGAACACATTCGATTAGATATTATTAGTTTCATATGTTTTTTCTGTAGGAAGTGGGCACCATCTGTAAAGATTTGAATTTCTTTGTGCTGGAATAACAAGTAAATGAATCCAACGCTTCTTGATTTATTCTTGCTTGTACCAAGTTTTAAATAGAAGTCATGGCTTAGTGTAGAATTTTAAAAATACAAATTTATTCTAAAAAATGGAGAGGTGTTTTTAATGCCATGTTGACCTTCCTTGAATATTGAAACGCAACTTATCTTGAAGAATTAATTGACTTAGATTTATATTCTTCATTCCCAAATTTCTGTTTGTTCCATCCTTTTCAATAATGCTGCATAAGACCAATGTTGGAAGCCATTAAAGACGCTATTACTATGTTTCTCTTAAATTTTATTAAATCCAGATTCATGTGTTAAGTGCAAACAAAGTCATATGAAAAATATGAATATAAAGTCTCTTTGCGAAATAAAAGTTAATCACTCAAATAGCATGACCGCTTTTGTTATACGTTTATTTTCTAGCCTCAACTTTGCTTTTTCCTTCGAGCATCGGTTTTAGACCCTCCTCACGTTATAAAATGCTTTTAGGTGACACTAAGTTGAATTTTTTTATATCAAAAATTTATTTGTTCCAACAATCACGTTCTCACGTATTAGAGGAAAAACTGAAAATTTCAGGAAAGAAAGAATTTCAAAATTTATAAGAAAATGTCCGCTTGATATCTCAAGTGTGGACTTTCCCCACGGTTTACAGTGCGCTATGATTTTGTTTTCTTCAATAAATTGATAAATTTATGTAGGTTGTATTTCTTTCTGAAATACAATGATATTATACTGAATGACTAATCATGACACTCAATCGTTCAAGAGTAATAAAATTTTGATAGTAAAGCATTATTTTCCAAAAAGGCAAAACCAACAAAAGAATACAGTAAATTTTTCCTCTTTTTTTGTTCATAAACTAAAATGCTCAAACTTGACTTGTTTTTATGCAATGGATGTTGAACGATGGTACTGATGAATGATGGTCAGTAGGCAAACTTTCTTTGTAAATTGAATGTAGAACATAATTTCAAATAAAAAATCACTTTGCACTTTGGGTTTTTGCCATTTAGTTCTTAATATAGGTTCACGACATGGTGTAACCGATGGAACAGCGAAACAAACCTACAAACATTACAATCAATAACAAATTATTTAGAACAATTATTGAAAATAACGGAACAAATATCTTCAGAACAAACAATCAATGGAATAAAAAAATAGATAGCATAAAGAGAACCATTTCTCAGGTGTGAAACTTCCCCACGGCTTGCAACGTTTTACAAAAAATCTCATTTCAATTTTTTCCTTAATGAATCAAGAATCTATTTTGATTATGTGTTTGTGGGTTTTGAAATTAATTTGACTTAGACAGATTTTTTTCGATGACTTTTTGATAATGAATTTGATAATTGAATTTTATAGCTGTCCTCTAATAAAAAATTTGCCTCCCATTTCATTCATTCATTTTGGTAGCTAAATGATTTTATTCATTTCATAACCATTCGAATTAGTTTAGCATATGGTTAGTAACCAAAATTTTTTGATTTTGACATACAAAACAACAAGCTGTTGATTCATAATTTTGAGAACGAAAGTTTTATGCAGACTAAAATTTATGTGACGTAAGTCACAAAAAAAATCTCAACATATCTTATTGCTTGATACAAATTTGATACAATAATTTTGCCCATGATCTTTTTCCCCCCAATTTAAAATTAATATTGAAACAAAAAACCTAAAAAATTTGGATCAATTTTTATATTTTTATTTTTATGTTTGATAGTCGCAATCGATGAAAATCGAAAGCGATCAATTCGATCACGATTTTTATTTTAATTTTTTTTTTCTATTATTTATATGGATTTGTAGCTTTTTTCTTATTACTTAAAAAAATAAAAGTTTTATTTGTCGTTATTTTGTTATGATTAGTTTTTTTGAAAGAAATATATTCTACTCAAATGTATACATATAATATAAATATGTATATACTGAGATCACAGTTAGATTTTATTAAAAGATTAAACATGACAAACTGATCAATAATGATAGTTGGTTTTAGATTTTTTTTTGTTTTATGATTTTGTAAGCGACGAACTCTCAATTTCAATAAGATCGAACGATTAAAGGTATAATAATGAAAAGAAAAAAAAATAAATATTATAACAAGACAACTAACTCAAAAGCGTGAAATATGAATATTTATTTTTTTTAATCAAAAATTATTGTTGTTGTAATTATTATTATTTGTATTTACTAATGACACGATTTGGTTGTTTTATTTATTAAGAGACAGATCCAATAGTGAATAGGACACTATGAATTAGGGACAAAAGTTACGATTTTAATTTCATTTTTTTTCGATTACTTGAAAATTAGAAATCAGATTTTGATTAATAGATTGTATGAATTTAGGTTATGTGATCAAACGTGATAGAATTATTTAAGTGAGGTTTTTTATTTATAGTGGCTACTGGTGTTATAGAACAAGAGAAAAGATTATTATGGTTGCAGATAATACCAAAATCGAAAAAGAAACATCCAAAGCATGTTCTTATCGCTCTTTGCGATAAGAAAAGTGTAAAAGCGCTGTTATTTGTCAGCATAACAACGAATAAGCGGTTTATAAATCATTGATAACTATTGGCCTCGTTGAATTAATTCCTAAATATGTATAAATATTAAAGATGTAAAGGATATGTTTGTCCTTGGGCGATAATTTATACTTCAAAATTTCCTAAAATTAAATCGGTAATCCTTCTTGATAAGCTCAGTTAAAAATGCCGGCTCGAAGGACCAAATTGTTGATAAAGGAAGATTTTGAATGGCTTTAAGGTTATGGAAAATATTGGTGATGTAACAATCATTAAAACTGTTTTTCGTAATTTCAATCATGGTATAGTATGATCTTGAATTGTGCCGTTCTTCAGAAACATTAAAAAAAACAGATATATAATCATAAAATTCGGCACAGAAATTTCCGGCTCAAAGGACCAAAATTTTAATATTTTTTCTTTGTGCCAGACATTTCTCTAGCAGAATTTTTACTGATGATCTGCCAAGCCAATTTATGGAAACAAATAACGGTGTGCTAATCATTGAGAACTGAAGTATAGCACATAATATAAATACAGAATATAAATATTTATGTAATCATTTGTTAAGAATATTTTAAGAAATTTGATTTAATAAATCAAAATTTGTATACTATTTATGCTGTTCTTCTTGATACGCTCAACTCAATTGTTCCGGCTCGAAGGACCAAATTCTTGAACTATATTAATGTGTATGGAAACGACTAGTGGTATGCAAACTGTTGAGAACTATCTAACATCAATAAATTTTTACCGCAGAATGCATTTAAATGATTTCCAGAGCGTGTGTGTTCATAAAAACATTGATTTTTTAAACATTAACGTATATTACGTATTTGAACATTTTCTAGAATTCGTTATGTAATCCTGCTTGATAAATAAAGCTCCAAAGTTCTGTTTTGATGGAATAGTTCGGAAAAGGTCAGTTAAAAAGTTCCGGCTCGAAGGACCAAATTTTTATCCTCTTTATGAATTTTCTGATTTAATTAACATCAAAAGCGGTGATTTTATGAACAAATATAATTCTTTTATATTCTACCTTTGAAATCACTCGATATTTTAGCTGGAACTCATACATAGCTCAAGATTGTAATAGATTATTGTTATTCTAAACAACTGGTTTACAACTCCTATCAATTTTCAAATCAATTTGATAGAGCTATTTCTAATAGCCTCAATTTCATCAAACTAATTCCTTTAAAGTTAATAAAAAAAATCACATCATAACCTATAAATTCCAATATAAAAACTATAAAATCGTTCGTTACGCAATTCTAACTGTGCGCAGCTTTTTATAATAATCGCAATTTAAAAATTTAAATAAAAAAAAAACAAAATTAAAATTAATATTTGATTTGTAATCGATGAAGTTAATTGAAGAAAAAAAAATGTATTCTTGACTTTTGTTGTTGTAAACTTAATATGAAAGATGTTTTTTTTTGGTTTTCGTCTTTTCTATTCTCTCTAAATGTTTGGTTGAAAACGTGTTCGCTGTCTTCTGATTTTTTTTGTTATATGTAAAACATTGACCACCTACTGATAGGTATTATTACTATTAGTTTTATTCTTAATACTACTTTTATTTAATTTATCTTAGTTTTATGTGAAAGGGATTTGTATGTTTCAGACTGACTCCTAATTTTTACGATAATCACAATTGCTGCAGTTATTTGTAACATTAAAAGCCTTGACCCAACTGATCTAAATTTGAAGTTTTTTTTTTAAATACTGAAACGATTTTTAATTTAATTTTTAATATTAAATTAAAAACTAATAATCATAAATAATAATAATTAAATAATTATTACTTGAATACCTGAAATGTGCTACTCTCGTCGATCATTTTCAATTTTTTAATTTAAATATAATTCAATATAAATCATTAAGTAGTTTTTTTTTTTTTTTTGAAAACTGTAACATAAAAATAACAAAAAAAAATGTTACATATAAATCTAAATTACCTGATTTTGTTATGTTCGCGTCTTAAAATTTTTGTTGAAAGAAAATTTACAAATCATAAAAAAAAACTAAAAAAATTGCCAAAATCTCAATAATCATAATTAATCAAAACTCAGTAACATTTTTTTTAAAATTTAATTCAAGAAATAGATTAACCACAACCAAAATATACAAGAAGTAGAACTTTCGATTTTATGTTTAATTTATTTTAAGTTGTCATAATAATGTAACAATAAAAATCAATAATATAATAATAATAATAATAATTTTCTAATAAATCTTCTTAAGTTAGTTAGTTGGTTGTCTTGTTAACATTGAATTCGTGTTGACATTTTGAAGAAACAGTTTTGGGAAAAAAATAAATTGGTTGTGGCACAGTGGGAAAAGTGTGTGACTTTTTGGATTAAATTTTGCTTGGTTGGTGAATGGTAAATGACAAACAAGACATACAGTTATGCGTCATTGTCATATGTCAAGCTATATTATGCTAGTTTAGACTTGTAACATTAAGCTATGTCAGTAAGCAATTTAACAGGAGTAACATTTTGGTTTTAATTGTTTGGAAGACAATCCAGTTGATGTGGAATGACGATTGACATTGTTCTTAATTTTTTTTTGGATTTTTGAAAGCAATTAAACTCAAGTATAAATAAGGAAGTAATTTGAATTTGTTCAATTTAAAGTTATAGTAAGATAATTCTTAGAGATAAACTCCATTTCTCTTTTTTAAATTAATTATTGATTATTTCTGCATTTAATACACTAATTTTTTATGTGTTTCTTTTATCTACATCAAATCTGTACACGTTTTTAGCAAAGCATATTTTGTACAAAACACAATCATAATCGATTTAAATCGTTTTGAGAAAAATCATAAATTATAATCAATTATTTTAGCCGGGATGTAAAGTTTAATAATTTGTTTTTTTTCTTCTTTAATTTTTAGGTTTTCACCGATCCATCAAATCTCCAACGTCATATTCGAACACATCACGTTGGTGCACGAAGTCATGCATGTCCAGAATGTGGTAAAACATTTGCCACGTCTTCAGGATTAAAACAACATACACACATACATTCAAGTGTTAAACCATTTCAGTGTGAAGTTTGTTTTAAAGCGTATACACAATTTTCAAACTTATGCCGACATAAACGTATGCACGCTGATTGTCGAATGCAAATCAAATGTACAAAGTGTGGACAAAGCTTTAGTACGGTTACATCATTATCGAAACACAAACGTTTTTGTGATTCAACAAATTTACCACCATCACATTTACATCAACAACATCATCATCATCATCACCATCATCATCAACAACAACCACAACAACAGCATAACCAAATAAATTTAAATCAATTAACTTCAAGTAGTAATAGTAGTAATATAAATAATCAAAACTCAAATATACCGTCAGCCATGACAACACCACCAAATCCATTTTTAATGTTTCGTGGACCATCACCATTTCTACCACCTGGGTTTCAACCCTATCATAGCTTTCAAAGTATGTTTCCACCTAGTCCATCACAAGCCCCACCATTTCCATTACTTTTTCCAAAACCATCTAGTCTTGATCATCAACCATCACAGTTAAGCGCAGATAAAAACGAATGTAAGACATCACCAATATCAAGGCATCATAATATAATGGGCTTACAACAACACCAATCAATGAAGGTCTCGCCTTCGACGGGAGAGGAAGCCACAAATCATTTAAGACCATCACCAGCACGTCCGATTCCAATGAATACGCATCATTCAATAAGCTCATTAAAGAATAGTTTAAATAATAATAATAATAGTCTTAATCATAATAATAATAATAATCACAACAACAACAATAATTATACACATTCGTCTGGGCTACGAAAAATTCAACATTCAGAAGGCGAACCGCAATCCCCACCATTTAATCTAAAAGACTTCGCATTGAAATTCCATGAGCAGAGGGAAAGAGATGAAAAGGAAAAACGAAAAGAAAATGGTAGAAACTCTGTTGAGGACATGAAACCAGTGAATGATCGATATACTCCGGATATTAAAAAAGTTAGTATTGAAAAAATAACTTAAGCCCATTTTTATTTATTAATATTTAATTTTTTTTAATTATAGCGAAAGTTATCATTAGATTCCATAAAAAGCAATGAAAAACATAATCAACAGGAAAATATACAAAGCGGTGAACAGCCTTTAGATTTAAGTATGTCAAAAAAAGAAGAAAGAACACGTAGTCCAAGTTTATCACCACCAAGCGTACTAGATCGTTTAAAATCAGAATCAAATATATCATATCAAGCAAGTCCATCACCGTCTGTATCACCTGGACCAACACCATCACCATCACCACCAAATCCACCGATGGCATATCCTCGCCCAATGCATCCAATTTTACTGGAAGCAATGTATCGGCCAAATGGTTTGGGTGCCTTTCAACGTCCTTTTCCTTTTTTAGGACCGATTCACCGTCCTACTTTCGACCTCCTGAATAGAAACGGGCCATTTCCTCCATCGCAACCGTTTCACGAAGCATTAATGGCGGCGGGAGGACTAGCCAGTGGAATAGGTGGACGAATAAAAGATCGTTATGCTTGTAAGTTTTGTGGTAAAGTTTTTCCACGTTCCGCAAACTTAACACGACATCTACGAACGCATACCGGTGAACAACCATACAAATGCAAATACTGTGAACGTTCATTTAGTATATCAAGCAATCTTCAACGACATGTCCGAAATATTCATAACAAGGAACGACCTTTTAAATGTCATTTATGTGAACGATGTTTTGGGCAACAAACAAATCTTGATCGTCATTTGAAAAAACACGAAGCTGATGCAGCTGGTGTTAATTTAAGTATTGCTGATTCTCCATCATCAAACGAAGCGGAACGAGAAGATGCATATTTTGATGAAATTCGTTCGTTTATGGGTAAAGTAACGTATTCAGGTGGGGCAGAACATTTATATACACCTGTTAGTGTTGGAAGTAGTATTATAGAACCTGAAACCGAAGATTGTAGTGATGTAGAAAATAATATTATGAAAATTGAACGTATTGATAAGAAATCATCGTTAAGTAAAAATGAAGCGATAGAAATTTCAACATAAAATTAAGTTAAATCAATTTATTTGTAAATTTTAAATCACATCACATGTCACATGAAATATATTATTGTCACGTCATGTGCTATAACACTTTATAGTAATTTTTTGTTTTTATATCTATATATTTTGTTTTTATTATTATTATTAATTAGTTTTATTTAATTAATATTTTAAAAATATTATTGTAAAAAAACATTGATACACATAAACCAAATTTTTTTCCTAAAAACACAAATAAATGTAATTTTAAAATTTAAATATGAAAAGTTTCTCACGTTTTATTGACGAAATAGTTATGTTGGCTCAACTATACATTTTTTTTTGTATAAATTCTCAACTTGGAAGATACAAATAACTGTTTGATGCTAATTTTGTTTGTAGATATGTAGTTAAATTTGAACAAGGATTAATATTTATTTTATCATAATTTTGGTTGTAAATCGACACTGAGTTTAATCGTGTAAAACAATCATCAATCTCACAGTTCTGTTATGTCTTTTTGGAAGTAGAGCTAACCACTCAATCGTTGTCAAGTTATTTCATAGTTAATCAATTTCATAGTTCTCCATTATCCAATGGACAATTTGCATTGTCCCACTTTTCTAAAAACCAAAGCCTATTAATTTTGCACTACGTGATTTGATGATGTAGAACAAAGTTACATGCTTCAACAAACTTTAAGTATACCATCAGGACATGTTTGGCAGTTTTCATCCTAGCCTCACAGTAGAATAATACTCCTCTAGAGTTGTAACCGTAAAAGCAGTTCTAGGAGAATAATATCAATTTTCCGATATTGGGCAATCCATCCGACTCCTTTTAATATACGATATTGCGTTCCATTAAATAATTTTGGCTGTGAGTGTGTTGTTTTCAGTAGATCAAATCTTGAACTTATTTTTTATAAATTCCTGTTGAAGCAGCTCTTCGACCGGGTGAACTCTACAGGTTCAAACTGCTGCTTTGTTCTTGAAGTCTGTATTTCACGCAACCAATTGAAACTTTTTTGATTTCAGTAAGCGTGTTGTATTAGTCAGTCGTAGACTATGCCGTTACTGGTAGTATTATGTACTCCAAGTTGAGGTTTTTAATAAAATTAATTAGCTCAATGGGAGTGACGTGTTGTAGTAGTAGAAGTGTTAGTCGTCTACAAGTAAGTTGGTTGTATTTATGCCAAGAGAGGTTGGGACAGTTGCAGATAACGTGTTCCATCGTTCCTGCGTTCGAGTAGCAGAATCTACAACTGTCGGAAACAGAAAGGCCCATTTTGGTAAGATTGTGGTTTAGAGGACAAGTCTAGGAAAAAGCACGATAGAATTCTTAGAGAATCTCTGTTTAAGTCGATGGTTTTTAAATGTGAAACAGGGAACTTACCTAGAAAATCCTTGGAGTATACTGCTTTTCCATAATTTAGCACTTTTTTCTGTTCCCATGTTTGGGGCTAAATCCCGTTCCCATTTCGAAGCATGGTTCTGGTCAAATAAATTTTTTATTGACACCTTGCTTTACTAAAGCTTCGACAATAGCATTTCCTCGTATTCCTATGTCCCTGGGTGTCCACGCAAGTTTGACTTTATTATTTCAGGCGATTTTTGTAGATTTTGGTAGCATTCCCATACTAGTTTTGAATCAAAGCCGATAGATTTTAGTGCCAAGAGTCCTGCTTGGCTGTTAGTGATCATAGTAGAACGCAACTGGTATTGGCAAAAATTTCGACTTGAAATAGTGATGTTGTGGTGCCTAAAGCAACAGTTTGTTTTATTCTAAGACCAGAAACTTCTACTCCTGTGCTCACATTGGCTCGAAAACTATCTGTATACCAGATGCTGGCATTTTGTGGCACTGACTATATTTGGTTTTTAATACGATCTCAGGCCAATAGCTTGACACCAAAGTGCCTGTCAAAATATATTGTTTTTGGCATACAATACGAAACACGGTACTTATGAAGTTCAGTTTGTAATTCAGGCTTCAGCAAGGGTTTTAAGGTGTCCGGTTAGATTGCCTGGCTAAAACCCTTCTGGGAGCAAGAGTCTGCAGTCCGCAGGTGCAATAAAGAAAGCTTTAGAAAAATCTTCATTGCTGACGCTGGCGTGGTTTTGAAATCACCTTTGGTAGTAAGACACACAAGCCTTTTTATTCATGTAAACATATTTTGAGCAGTTATTTGGCGTGTTTTAGGCCACCTTACTAAAGCTACATATGTAAGAATTTGTTTTACAATAATTTAATGCAACCACAGTATCATTTTATATCTAATACCCGAAGTTTTTCCTAGCGGGCTTCTGCATGTGAAGAAAACTGTGTTTCCCTTGTCGGAGATATATTTCAGGTGTGAGTTCCAGGTAAGTTTGTTATCCAGGATCACATTTAAATGTCTAACCTCTTCTGGTGTTTGTATTGGATCGCATTTCATAACAGGAAAAAGGAAATTAAAGTTTTTCCTGTTTGTGAAAACGTCAATCCTTTTTTTGGGTTGATCGACAGGACCAATTTGTTGCACCACTTTGATACAAGATGAAGAGCTGTCTGGGTTTGACCAGCGACAATGGAGTCATGTTTCCCTCTGAACATTACTATCAAGTCGTCTGCATAGTCTACAGTGTTGAACCCAGAAGCATTTAGCATATTTAAGAGATCATCAGTCACCATTTGTCAAAGCAGTAGAGAGAGCACGTCCCCTTGCGAATAACCTCTAGATGAAGAGAATAGTTACAGAACAATCACTTAGTATACATAATGATATTCGTGTTTATGTTTTCTTTTAGGTAATTTCAGTGATAGCATTGAAGTGGGCATTGGCGAAGGCTCTTTGCATGTCCATAAATGTACATACAACAGCCACGTTTTAGTTTATTGTTCTTTCAATTTTTTGATTATTTTGTGCAACACCGTTTCAGTAGATTTTCTGTACTGATAGGCGGGCTGGCCAGAGTTGGGAGGCTTTTGTTTAAGATATACATGATTGATGTGATAGTCTAGCATCTTTCCGTTGTTTTTAATAGAAAAGATGTTAGAGTTATAGGTCTGTTGATTTGGCTTCATTTGGTTTTTTTCCTGGCTTGTATATAAATACGATTTTAGTTTTTTTTTCATATCTAAGCAATTTAGGCAAGGCAAAAGCTTGCTTGGAACAATTGCATGAGATATATAAGGATGATTATTAGACCCTTTTGTGGGAATACCGCAGTACTTCTGCAGTACTTTTAGCTGCAGGATATAGTAGATGTATGACTTCATTGGCATTACTTTCCATGCTCTATTGAGTCCCGAAATTTAGTCCGGAAAGCAAGTTTGAAGTAATGTATCTAGGCTTTAATTGCGGCTAGTAGTGTACGTGTACCATTTGATTTAGCCTTTAGAGAGTTTGTGTGATCAGACGACATCAATTTTTGTAGTCGAGCTGCAGCAGGAATATTATCTATCGTAATGCAGAGCTCTTTCCAGCTTTTCTTTTTTGATTGTCTGAGTTCTTTATTATAATTGGTACTCTATCCTACTCGGGACACTATTCAATTATTTGTTATTTTTGTTCTGTTAAATAGCTAACGCAAATTCAAGTTCAAATGTGGAGTTGATTCTGCCACAACTATTACATTATGATGAAAATATGTGCAAAGTTCCCAGTTGGTTTTTCTTGGGTTTCTAAAGTACTCGATGCTCTTTGGGTAGTGTTCTATGTTGAAACATATATAAGCATGTTCAGACATGGAAGCTTCTGATTACATTACTAAAGGCTACCTACCTTTGTTTGCAATAAACATATTCTTTGTTCACAAAAATTGAAGCAGATCGCCTTTTGTGCTAATGTTACCACTTCCCCACAAGTTGTTATAAGCGTTAGCATCACAAGCTATTATGAGGTTGAAGTGGTTATTGTCGCAATACTTGATGAGTTTCTCTACCACTTCTGGTGGTAAAATGAATTTACGAAATTCACCTTGAGGAAGATGAATATCTATCTAAACGATTGTGAGATCTCTGCAGATAAATTCATTCAACGGAAATACTTTCAGTTGTTTGTTGCAAAAAATCGTGGTTCTCACTCTTTCCAGATCTGAGAAATAGATCAGTTTATTATTTTTGTTTGTCGACAGACCTTTTATGCTTTTACTCCTCCTCCTCCAGGCCACGACTCCTTGATGAACGCAAGGTCATGAGCATCCTGTTCAATTAACCGGCTCAAATTAGTTGAAGCCATTTCTGACCTGTACTGATTAATGTGGACGCAAATTAATTTAGGTACAAGAGATTTTTGTCTATATCGTACAGGTGTTCTGTCTGACTTAGAGTAACCTGGTGAATCAGGCATAGTTTTGTTGTTAGTTTATGTGATGCGTTTGGAGCAGCACCGTTGTCATCTAAACTTTATCTTTTTTCACAATATATTTATCGAATATAGAGAGGTATATTGGTCAACAACAACAGAGTGTTGTGTTGTGGTAATGCAATAATTAAAACTAAAGGGTACTTGGTCTACAGAGTTCCATGCTAGCGATCAAATACCCCCTTGACCATGTTAAACTGTCAGCGTAAGTGTCTACCTTAACTTTGGTTTTTTTGGACTTGTTTTGGGCTTCGATTCTCTACCGTTGAGGCTCCAAAGATCACTGAGTCTACTGAGCCTTATCACTTCGTCTAAGTAACAAGTCCATCGATAGGTGAGCTTGGATGTTACTAAAGACTGTTACAATCAGCGTAAATTTCAACCTACAGCACTGTATAACTAAAACTATTTATAAGCGAAAATGTTAAAAAATTATTTTTAATGCTGCTGACGCAACATCATTAAAGATCACCTTAGTAAGTTCATAGTTTAGTTCAAAAAAGAAAGTCAGTAACGGGTTCAAAATTTGAACTCAATTGCGTTCAAACTAATAAATTTGTTAAAACTTCATTAGATGAATTGCAGTTAGAGATGGAACCAGTAATTTTTCTGCCTAGTCTTACTTATGTCTGAGGTACATTGGCGTAATCCTAATAATTCAATCTAAACTATGTTAATGAATTTTGCAACAAACTTACAGATTCGCAATCGGGCTTAAAGGCTTCTATCAACCCCTCACATCCCATTATTACTTAAACTAAAGAATGAAATTTTTAGCAGACTTAGAATTTAGTAATCGGGTCTAAACCTTTTCCCATTAGATCAAGAAATTTTAAAAAATTAACTTATTTTGAGTTTTCGTCGTTCGGACGGTTGAGTTGAAGTTTGAGGAAACTGAAGCTTAGATCTTATACAGTGATTCTTATATAGTGTTCTTTCTTATAATACTTTGATATGTCGTGCAACTTATAGTGCTAGTTATGGCAAGTGCCAAACAGTTACTCGGCATGTCGCATCTTAAGGTTGACGAAGTTTCAGATACTGCTTCTGCAAGAATGGCTGATAGCATGGCATATTTTCTCACCTAGCTTCAACTGATGCTAAGATCCTAATTCTGAATTGCAGCTTGATTTGTAACTCCTTTTCATGACGATATTTTGCTCAAGCCTCACTCAAAGGATCTTGCCATTAAAAAAATTTAAATGACAATCTCACGCATAATTTTGAAAACAAAGAAAAATTAGTGCAACCGTGTTAAATTAACATTAGCTAATATTATATTTCGTATCCCGTACGTAAGATCACTTTTTCTAAAAATAAATCAATGTGATTTTAGTTTAACGCTGAATATTAATGCTCTACTATTTGCAACTGTTTGAAGAAAAGGTTCATTTCGTTATTGTGTTCAGGTTGAGTGAGTTTCTTAAAAAGGCACAGACAACTATTTTGCTTCATTGGCTAAGCGTGGTCCATGGTTATCATTTGGAAATTAAATTGATCGTCACAGCTTTTCCGGATCTAACTCCTCCATTCCTTAACTGTTGGTAATCGGATGGCAGCAATTTGTTACATAAAATATTCAAAATATATCTACGTAGTTTCTAACAGCAATCGTGATTAACATATTTCACAATTAGAAGACAATATTGACTTGTTTACGTGTCTGCGGGTTGCGAGGTTGTTTATTAGTGGGTGGTTTAAGTTGTATATGTGTTGCTTGTGCACTCACTTGTGATACCTGCATTGATCTGTGGACATGATAATCAATGGCTTGGAAGATGTCGGCATAAGGTATCTGTCTATTATATTTGGGGTCAATAGTCCAAGTAGTTTCTGACGAATTTTGTCTACAGACAGACAGAAACTCACATACACCGGTTAATCTATGCTTAAAATTTAGAGAAATGAATTGTCATCAATCTTGACGAATAACATATAGGTGAAAAGTGAGACCAAAACTTGACGAATGACATATAGGTGAAAAGTGAGAAAAAAAAACAATCTTTTTATACTATGTAAGATCTAAGTTAGAAAGAATTTGAATCCTGCCAGGAATTAGGGAAAATTACTTGCTTTTAGATTTTTTTCTTGATGATATGGCTGAAACTTTTTCTGTGGATATTTATTTGCTGTTGGCAACAACTAATTGGGCTTTAATTTCCTTTTTTTGTGTTACATGTGTTTCGTGTGAAAATAATTACTGACAACATCCTACGGATTTATTTTAATGTTATCATGAGCATTTAATGAATTATTGATAGAGATTCTAACTATGTTTTTCCTTCCTGCATTTGACAACTTTGATGACTAAGTGTTTTATAACCAAGCAACCATTTCTAAACTTTACTGCGAATAATTCTGGTAATTCTGGTAATAAATTAATGTGAGCTCGTTTGAGTCTATCAATTGAAATATTCTTTCCTTTTATTTCAATTATGGCTCTCCTGGAAGCGCCTGATTACTTTGTATGAGTCTTCATATGGTGGTGACAAATCTGTTTTAACTTTATTCACGCTGATGTAAGTGTTTTGTTGAGGATTTTTCCGGATTTTTCCATCCCAAAAGATGATTAAAGATTAAACCAATTGTTTCATATGATCAACCAGATCTGATGGTTTGATTTGATGCGAATCTTTTGGATGTATGAATAGCTCTTCAGGAATTTTCCGGCTTTCTTTGTAGACAAGATCCACAAGATTACATTCTAGGTCAGCTTTAATCGAAGTTTGAATGCCTAAAATGATGATGGCGAGTGTATCTCACCAATGTATTCCATAAGTATTTAAAAATGCTTTAAGTTGTCTATGGAATCGTTTGACTATTCCACTGGTTTCAGGGTTGTAAGACGTCATCCGTAGTCTTTGAGAACCAATAATGTTCATCAGATCAGAAACTATAATTAAGGCACACCAAATTTTGAAATATGATCGGCAGCGATAGGTCTTGCCTATGTTCAATCTTCTAAAGGAATGGCGCTAGACCATGGGGTGAACCGATCAATAGTCTTCAGGATATTGCATTACTCATGAGAGGATGGTAAGGGACAGGTAAAAAATAAGATTGTCTCAGAAGTTCAGATACATACAGACGTAATGCGTAAGTCAAAGTATCGCTCCAACCGGAGCAGAAATTAGTTAGGGAAAACCTACAAGGAAGTCCTACAAGGGCAATCCCTATTAGGGCAATCTGATGTGGGCTTGTTCCGGGCCTGATCTAGAATACCCTTTTAGGGTTAACCTTATTTGAATATATCCGACACTGATCAGGTTTTTTGTATTTGACCCCTAGCTGAAATTTCAATTTGAAATTTTTTATTTAAATTTGATTATTTTATACATATAATATATAAATATATATCAGGGTTTGGTCCGGATATCCCAATTAGGGCCTGATCAGATTATCCCAATCAGGGTCTGATCCGGTAATCCCAGTCAGGACCTGATAGGGCAAAAGCGTTACACTCATGATCAGGGCCCAATCAGGTTGCCCTACCAATGCCTGATCCGGACTAGGGCAAACCTGATCAGGCCCTTACTTGAGCCCTGACAAATTTCTGCTCGGGAAACTAGGTTTTCAGAATAGAGAAATAGACTTATACGCTTCGATCCTACAATTTTTGGATTTTGAACACGATTACTGAGTTCTGTATCGGACTTTCGAAGTTTGATGAGCTTTTCAACATTAAGACCATTAAAATTGAAAGCCATTTCTACGGTCGCCAAATTGTATCGGCCACTACATTATCCGTATCAGAGATGTGCCGAATGTCTGTTATGAACTGCGAAATAAAGTTAAGATGATGTGCCTGGAGGGAACTTCTCTCTTTGAGAGGTTTGTGGTCAGTGAACACTTTGAACTGCTGTTGAAAAAGGCAGACAGAAGCCGACTTTTTTTTAATCTTAGTTCAGCGAGGTAGTCTGAAGTGGAGCTTTTAGTTCGGCTAAGTAAGGTAATAATTTACCATGCATCACAAACCGTTAAAATTGTCGAGCTGATGATGGCTGAGGAAAATCTTGGATTGCCATGATTGATCTGAAGATGATTTTACTGCATCATTTGTGATTTTATGGCCTTAAAAGTCAAAAGAATATTCACGAACACGCACTTTGAAGGTTTAATTTTAATACCAAATCAGTAAATTTTTGAAAAAGTAGGCGTAAATAATTTTGGTGAACCTCAAGGGAATTTTGTGCCACCAAAATCTCGTCAATATACACAAATATGAAGTCAAATCATTTAACCACTTTATTCATAAAACATTGAAAGTCTGAGCTACGTTTATCATAAGGCATTCTAAGGAATTCGAAGAGACCAAAAAGAAACTGTCTTCTATAGAAGCTGGGATTTGGTGATAGGTACGAACAAGTTCGATTTTGAAACCATAGTGTATTCACTAAGATGCATCGAAAAATTCTGTATGTGTATAATCTGTATAATCTCCACACGGTCTCTAGTCATTTGGCTTTTTCTTCGGATCTTAATTTAGTGGAGATGAAACACAAAATGAGGAAGGCAAAATCAATCCTTAATATGCCATGTGTGAGAACTTATGTTTGGCTATTGTGAACTTTTTAGTCCCCAGTCATTGTAGTCGTGTACCATGGTGTGTTTAACTGGGGCCTATAATTTGGGCTGCTGCGTAAGGATTGGGAAATCTGAAAGGATTTCTTCAAAGATTCCCTGAACATTAACCAAGCGTAGTGATGGCGTGTTATCTAAACACGAAATAGCATTCACTAATATGTTCGTGGTTGAATAGAGCAAGTGTTTGTGCTTGAGGTCGACTATTAAACAAAAGCTAGAAAGTCAGCACTTGTAATAGTTTTACGCTATGACAAATGAGTGATGTTATTCTCTGAGGAGACCCAAATCTACGTTCAATAATATAGAACCACACCAGTGAATCTGAGATCCATAGTCAGCTGTGAGAACATTGTGTTCGTCTTGAAGGAAATCCGAAAAAGGTGGACATGGGGTTACTGTTATATCAGCGCCCGTGCGTTAGTCGCATATTTACTTTGAGACTTAGAAGTTTTCTAAGATTGATGTTTCTGAAGGGTTAGGTGATTTGTAGGAACACTTCACTGTACATAGTTTAGCAATTGGTCCAAATTTTCGGTGGTGGAACTTACTTACGGGTACTTTTTTCCCTTATTTTGGGGTTTTAAGGCTTAAAATCAATTTTAGGAAATAATGACACGTGTTTTTTTTAATTTAGTTAAAAATATGTACTTTCAAATAATTTTTATCGCGTGATGGAAGTAGTATCGATTTGAGCGCTAGAGGTCGCCTGAATGTTAAAAACAACCATCAAAACCAGTTTTCATGTTATATCTTGTGCTGTAAAACGGCAATTGAAATGAAAATAATGTATTATAATATAATCACGGTCAATCCAAATCCAGTGTCAAATTAAAAAAATTTAAAATGGCGGCTACAATATGGCGGCCTAGATTTTTTAAATGTACGAGTTTTGCAAATCAAAAAATAAATTCGTACTTTACGTAAAATTTAAACACAAAATTTTTAAGTGAAAAATTTTCCTACATGGTGCTAGTTCCGAGAAAAAAATCACTTAGTTTTACTACATTTAACTACATTTGAAATTCTTTTTTTTACTTTCAGCTCCCTCTAGTGCTCACATCGATACTACTTCCATCACGCGATAAGAATTATTTGAAAGTGCATCTTTTAAACTCAATTAAAAAAAAATTAAAAAAAACGTGAACCATTTCGAAAAATTGATTTTAAACTTTAAAACCCCGAAATAAAGGAGAAAATCACCCTCAATTTTTTTTGTTTTTGTATCGTACTTTACGGGAGAAAATGCTAACGAACTCATATATTTTTAAGACGTTTATCTAAAAAGAAAATTCAAATTTGTGACAGTCACTGACGGCAAGGGGCTGGCCAAAAAATCCGTTCATGTGGAATGCCCAATATATTGTAACATAGTTGGCATCTTTCATAACATTCTCTGTTCCCAGAACTGGTTTGGAACATATTGTTTAATAGCTTGTGAAAAGGTGTCTTTGATAATTGGCATAATGATATTCATTATTAATTTTTATTCAAAGCTACTGCGCTAAATTTACGGGACATTCCTCTTTGTTTTCACAACCTCGGTATTTTGATACGCATAGTATACACAACTTTAGTCCAGTGTTGAAGAATATCCAGAAGAATTTATTGCATTTTTTTGACAACCAAATTTCTTTGCATCAAACGACCACTTGGAAGCATTCATTGATTATTTCACTGCTTTGTTTCCCAGTTTCCCAGAATCATACCGTTACTTACTACCAAAAGGGTTTTAGTGCCAATTTGGACAAACTCGAGATTCACAAAATCAATTTAGTATTGTGCATCTGCACTGAAATTATTCCACAGTATTTACACAGAAATATGACTTCAATATATATTTCTGGAGTTCATGATATTCCAATGCTTTGTAGATAAACCACAATGTGTTCTATTATCAATTTTTTTACGCTGATTTACTGACCTTAAACTACCAAAAACTTTTTGCAATCCAATTTTGTACCGAACCTACTATTTTTCCCACATGTTCAAAGGAAATGCCAACGTAATACGATTCATACAGATGCCCAATTTATTACCTTTTACTAATTTGCACGCTACGTGATCAACGCTATAAATCCAGGCTTTTCGCATATTTTGCTTAAAATAACTGATATTCGTAACTCACCATTTGGAAAATCACATTTCGTCCGATGTCTTGGATAACAATTTGGTTTCTTTATACCCACTATAACTTTTGTTGTAAACATCCGCATTATTTAGAACATGCTTTGAAAAAATTATGGCATTATAAGTTGGTCAAAAAAATGTTGTCAAGTGTGTCAAAAGAAAGATTTGTATTTATTTTTTTACCCAATTTTTTGGAGAAAAATGAAATTAATTATTTGTTTGAAATGAAATTTTATTATTATTATAGAGAATTATGGCAATATAAGTTTGTCAAAAAAATGTTGTCAAGTGTGTCAAAAGAAAGATTTTTATTTATTTGTTTACCTAATTTTTTGGAAAAAAATAAAATTAATTATTTCTTTGACATGAAATTTTATTATTATTATTATAGAAAATTATGGCATTATAAGTTTGTCAAAAAATGTTGTCAAGTGTGTCAAAAGAAAGATTTTTATTTATTTTTTACCCAATTTTTTGGAAAAAAACAAAATTAATTATTTGTTTGACATGAAATTTTATTATTATTATTGAGAATTATGACATTACAAGTTTGTCAAAAAAATGTTGTCAAGTGTGTCAAAAGAAAGATTTTTATTTATTTTTTTACCCAATTTTTTGGAAAAAAATAAAACTAATTATTTGTTTGACACGAAATTTTATTATTATTATAGAGAATTATGGCATTATAAGTTTGTCAAAAAAATGTTGTCAATTGTGTCAAAAGAAAGATTTTTATTTGTTTTTTATTTTTTTTTTTTTGTTTACACGGGTCTATGATATAATAACTATAATACCGTTATTATATCATCTAAAAGGAATGAAGGTACAATTGTGCCTTTACCGCCTGTTATGATCATGAAAACCTACTCGAACCCCTATCTCTGAAAAGGCTGGGGATATTTTTCTAAAATTAAGTCTACATGATCCAGCAGGAAAATGTAGAGATGTCATAAAATTTTAACCCTCTCCGGCTTCTACAAGAAAAGTTATTAGTATTGCGAAACGGAAGGGGTACAATTGTACCTATGCCGCCTGACGAAGGTTAATTGCTTGATTAAATGATAGCACGCACTATATTCCAATTTTCTTTCACAATTGTTTCAGGTGCTTTTGAATTTTTGCTATTTTCTAGTCAACCCAACTTCAAACCACAACTTTTGTCATGTTTGATTTGATTTTTTACTCAATACCATTTGATTCATTACGAATTCATCAACCAAATTTCCCTCGCAACTGCATTATTGAACTCACATGAGAAAATTGAGCAGAAAATTTTCAAACGATTTCAAAATTTGCTTTTTGAAACTATAAGGTAGTTGTTTTGTTGTTATATCATTTAAATTCTTTTTCAGTACTTCTGTTAAAATCATGTAACCTTTAACGTTTCACAAACAATCTTAAATTTTCACTGTATACGGATGTTTTAAGTAAAATAATTACTTTATTTTACGTTAAAACAAGCACAAAATCAGTCAATTTAGTTGAAAAGGAAAGTTGTACCAAGGGGTTTAGCTTAACGGTTGGCTTTAGTTGAATTCTTATCTGTTAATTGTAGGCGTGATTTTATCAAGATCTTAACACGCCTTTATAATTAAACAAATCGACAAAATTTTACTTATTTACACAAGGTCATTACTCTCCAGAAATTCTTATAACTATCAACCATACAATTTACACTGAACACAAAATGTATGTCCAATCCTTTCTCTTATTTAATTATCAGATGCACTTTTTGATTTTATTTCATCTTTTAAAATGCAATAAAAATCAACTTTGTACTTCATACAACAAAAATTTTTCAATCAATTTTATTTCCATCAAATAAAATCAATAAATTTAATTAAAAACTTGATTAAATTTACTTAATCATTTCATTATTTATATAAAAAAAACTAAAAACCTGATTATTTAAAAAATAAACTTATCAATATTTAAATTACCAAAAATGTTATATATCCGATGGATTTTTAATTTTCTTTCTTCAGAAGTAAGTAATCTTCTCAATCTTGATAAGAATATAAACAAAGAAAAGAAAATATAAATGTAATCTTACATCATAATATATCTGAAACACAACCCGACAATTAGTTTAATTAAAATTATTTTTATTATAATTATCATCGTAATAAAAAAAAAGTAATTAAATCGTTTTTTATTCTTTTCTTATTATTAAATCTAAATTAAATTGTAATTATATTTGTTTTTTCTTTTATTGAGGAAGATCAAAAAAATTAAAAAAGTAAATAAAATTTTAGTTAATTTATTGAATATAAAAAATTTTTTGCTCGATTTTTTTTATTTATTATAAATTAGTTTTGCTTAATGATAGTTAGTTTAAATTAATTTATAAAATAATTATGGAATACATTTTGTAGTATTTGTTTTAAAAACAATTTTTTATGCAATTATGTAATTTTATTATTACATGGATTAATGAGTTAACGATATAAATTATATCTTAAAATAGATTATAATTTTCAAGTTCAAACTTATTTTGAACTGATGATATAATTGGTTCATGCCATCATAGATTTAGATTAAATTAATTATTTTTTTCTTGGAGGTTAGAATTGCATATCGAACGATAGATTTAAATTATGAGAAATGAAATAAATTCGAGTTATTTGTATCATTCCAACACCCTTGAAGTTGTACATTTTAAACTTAATCTAAAACTAAAAGTTATTCTTTAAAAAAAATAATTTAGATAAATTTACGAAGAATTAAAAAAATTAAATTAACAGTTACTAATATGAAATAAACTGTTAATATAATAAATTAGATTAACATAAATAAATTGTCACGATTAACAATAAATAAAAATTCAATTAGTTATTCAAATTATTAAATAATTATAAAAAAAAATTAATTCAACAAATTAATGCAACCGTCAATAATTTATAGCATATAAATAAAAAATATTACAATTATTTAAAAACAAAAAAAAATTGGGTTTATTTTATTTTTTGTTGCAAGGAGTGATATAATTGATACTACAAACCAATATTATAAAATCATCTGTTACTCTAATTTCGCGTTATCTCAACAAAAAAATTTTTATTAACGATTCAGCGTGAAAACAGAAAATTAAATAATTAGATGAGCTTTAGGGCAACATAAATTTAAAAGTAGCAATCTTTAAAATATATTTTTATCATAATAATGAAGGCAAACGAGGCTGGCTGGAATGTTTTGTCCCATGTTATCTTTTATTTGATAGAAAAACAAAACTTTTTCATTCATATTCATATAAAGGCTTGTAGGATGAGCTCCCATCAAAAATGGATGTTCAGCCATTAATTAGCATGCTAAAACATATTCACCCAGTGAGGTAGTTCAACCGAGAAACCTGGGTACATACAGCAAGAACATATATACTTTTAAAAACACTCGAAATCATAAACTAAATAAGCAGACTTCTTGTCGATCATAACTAGAAGTAATCCCTTTATACTCACCATATAGAAGAGTCTTTGGCCACTTTTCCTATTCTATTTTTTTAAACTACCTTTGTTATGTAAATGTAAACAATACAATACAATATGACCACTTGCTAGGTGAAGGCGTTAACTTATTTTATTTTTAAACTCAATACGTACCAAAAAAAAGTATGAAAATTTCATATAAGAAACAATTTATTATAGTTGAGATTTTTTCAATCAAATTGGTGTTACTTATTAAAATTTGAACCAATTTGTTAATAAAACTTTTGTCTTTTCTTGTTTGTATTAACTCTTCCAAAAAATAATGTTTAATTTTTAAATGTTAAATTCTTAATGTTAAAATCGACCACTTAATTTTTAAGTTACGTTCCACTCCGACTCCACTATTTTTTTTTCAAAGATAAAGGGCGACCCCATGTTATAACAAAAACTTATAACACAGGTATAAACACATGTATAACGCATGTACGAACACATTTTAAAATCGTATTTATCATTAAGGAAAATGTCCACAGCATGTCTAATGCACAATTTCATGGCTATTACAGGACAGGGCAGAAGAGAATTTAGGTATAGAGCTAAGAACCAAAATCTTGAGATTATATAATTCTCTAATGACGGACAGTATATAGGAACACTATAAGGTCGTAGTCAGACAAAAATTTAAGACGTTGTTGGTGGTTGATTTTTACAAAATCACTTTTTTACATGTCTGAAGGAAAGTAATTGGAATATATAGAGGGACTGAAATCTCAAGCTCTGAGATATCAAGACTTTGGTCTGGGTTAAGAATTTGATATAGTTTTCGGCAAAAAACTTTTATGAGAACATGGTTTTTAGTTTTGGGTAGCGATTTATATCAAACATAGCTCTTTGTTAAAGTACAAGTATTTTTTTATCTCTGTTTAGAAATTTATTACAAAGCTAACACGAAACATCAATACGTTGTTGGAAAATTATAACAGATCATAAATTAACATAATTTAGTGAAAAGATTATACAATCAGGAAACTACTCAAAACCTCTCCATTTAGCGTTTCGAGAAAATATTTCAAAATCACAAATTCATATTTCTTTCAAAATTCCAAAAAATATTGTAAAAATAAAATAAAATAAAAAATTCAAACTTTTTTCAAACAAAATTCTAAAAATATTTAAAAAATTATCCCAAAATCAAAGATTAAAACTTTTTTCAAAAACTCTAAAAATATTGCATAAAATGTAACAAAATCAAAAATTGTAACTTTTTCTAAAATTATAATAAAATCAAAAATTTATAATTCTTCAAAATTCTAAAAATATTCCAAAAATTCTTACAAAATCAAAAATTGAAACTTTTTTCAAAATTCTAAAAATATTCCAAAAATTACAATAAAATCAAAAATTTAAGCTTTTTCTAAATATAAGTAATATTCCAAAAATTCTTAAAAATTCAAAAATTCAAACTTTTTCCAAAATTCTAAAAATATTGCAAAAATTATAACAAAATCTAAAATTGAAACTTTTTCCAAAATTATAAAAACTAGGAGGGCCCGGTGTGCTTCGCTCCGCTTATAAATAAAGTTTTTGCGTAGACACTTTGTTGACGTAGAAGCAATGATTTCAAAAGTGGTAGTGGGAAATTTTTAAAAATATATGAAATCCCGTGACCGAAATTCGGTCTTACATGAAAATTTTATATTTCATTTTATATATTAATAGACAATTGAAACAGCAATTATTATCAAAAACAAATATTCAAATATGTTTAACGATGAAAATGATAAAACTGAATGGCAACTTCAGCCTCAATATGAAATTAAAAACACGCATATTGAGGTAAAAGCAAACGCACAGACACTCATACTCATAAAAGAGGAAAAGGTTTTTGAGAAAAGTGAGAAGAAATCAGGTAACAATGACTTCTGGGAAGACGATATTTTTTGTGAAAACTCTATCATCGTTGAACAAATGACCTTGGTCAGATGTATCATAAATATAAAATTTCAAACATTTAAACGCACGCACTCTACTTGCAGCAACATACAATTGACCATGTGTGAATACAGATTCTTTTAGTAAAATGGCCACACTGTTGAATGTCTGACCTTGAGATTTATTAATAGTCATAGCAAAAGCAGGAATAATAGGGAATTGAGTTCTTTGACATTTAAATGGAAGAAGAGTTCCAGAATAAGTCAAATGAATGCGTGGAATTAGAATGCGTACACCTCGCATGACACCAGTCAAAACTTCACAATCTATTGAATTTCGGTGCATAGCTTTTACACGCATTCGTGTTCGATTTACTAATGCTTGACCTGTATTTAAATTACGTATGAGGAGAATAATGCAATTCCCTTTCAAATTTAATTTATGAGGTGGCAAACCTCCTACACTCAATTTATTTAAAAATTCTATTCGAAAATTGTTCTGCTCACGAATGTCATCATAAACAACTTTATCAAAACTAAAATATGCTTTCTCCTCTCCTGGCATAATACTCAAGATTTTAGAATTGATTTCATTGCAATCATTATTTTTGGGTGCTAAAATGACGGAACTCAAAATGTCATCAGATAAAATTGTATCAGAAATATTTTCAAAAATGTCTTCAATAATATTGCCTGGATTACCAATCAAATTATGAGGAATTTCAATGATATCTGAACCAAACTGTGGAAAACTTTGCATATCACCGAGTCTTCTAAGAAATTCTACAAATTCAATTTCATGAGGGAGAGCTCTCATGTTTTGATTTAATTTCAAAATTTTAAAGTTAATAAACTCTTGCCAAGATGTAATACAATTTTCAATTAAAATAGAACGTGAGCCATGCGGTATAACTGGAAGAATTTGGCGAAAGTCACCGCTCAGTAAAAGAGTTTTACCTGCAAACAGTTTATTTTTGTTTTCTTCGTTTGGAGTCAAATCTCTTAACAAACGATCAATTAAGATCAATTAATAAAATTTATGAATGATTGCCGTTTGAACAAAAGTTTTGCCACAACCTGCATGAGCTGTTAAGAAAAAAACATTACTTCCAGTATCATGGAATTGAGCTTCACGCAAAACAATATCAATCACACTACTTTGCTCATTATTTGCATTTTCATACATTCTATCGAAAACTATAGCTTCTTCTTCAATATCAAAATGACCTACATCGCCAATATGTAAGTTATATTGTGGAATCGAAAGACCAAGATTACCACATGAAGAATTATGTGTAAGAAGAATTTCATTAATTTCAATCAAGGCTCGATTAATTGACACATCTTCATCGTAATTTCTTAAAAAGTCTTCAATCATACTATTTCTAAATTCAATCCATAAAGCTAAAGCATTCGGAGGAACATTCAAAACACAGATAAATGCAAATAATTGACGTAACTGTTTTGGTGATTGAATTTCTGAAGCTTCAAGTAAACATTCACGCCATTTATTATCATTTGTTGCAATACATGCTTCACATGCTGCCACAAAAGTAGGGTACACAACACCTTTATACCTACGTAGATCAGTAAAACATTTTGGACCACGAACATGCAACAGAAGTAAACGCATATGAAACAATTCTATATCTTTTGGAGTAACCATCTATAATCGAGCAACAACTTTATCAGCCCCACGTTGTCTTCTTTTCCACGATTTACTTTGGTCATACCAAACATAATGTAATGGTAATTCTGTATACAAAAACTCATTAGCTAAATTATCAATGGAATTCAAATGGAAAAATACTAACAATTTTGTTCTTGATACATTTGTGACTGTACCAGCCACATTACCATTCCTGATTAAACAAAATGTTTATTGTCTATTAGGCAAATGACAATCAATTGTATGAGATTGAAAATGCATTGGAAATTCAAATATGCCCCAAGCAGTTTCAGTCGAACCAACATACCATCCATTCAAAAAATCTTGAATTTCATTTCCCACAATCGCAGCATCATTATTCAAAATATGAGCATGCGGAAGACCACGTTTTTGAAATTCAATGGTGTATATAAATGCTTTGACAGAACCGAAAATCCTTTTTTTTCATTAAACAATCTATGTTCGACGACTCGATTTTAGTTTGTCCGCTATAGTTTGTCTATAAAAGTCCGCTATATAAAGAAGTAAATTTAATTCGTCTATAACTTTTTTATTTATGATCCAATTTGTGTGAAAAATCTTTAAAATCTAAGTTACACTAATATCAGTTAGCAGTGAAAATTTTAAATGAATCCATCTGCGAATAAAATAGCTTTAGGCTCCACAAAATTTTCGTTAGCGTATTAATATATAAGATTATAATAAAAATTTAAAATTTTTCAAAATTCTAAAAACATTCCAAAATGCAATCAAAAATTGAAACTTTTCCAAAATTCCAAAAATATTTCAAAAACTATAACAAATTCAAAAATTTCCATGTTCAATTATATTTGGGTAGTTCTACACACGAAGGAAGGAAATGGAGCTAATTACGGCACGACATGTTTTTTGCGTGCTTGCTTGAATTAAGCAAAAATTCTATAAATATTATACAACTTGAAATTGAGAAACTGTTTTTCTTAAATTAAGCAATGTCTTCAACATAAAAACGATTATCATTTTCATCAGGGCTACCCGATTAGATAAACTAAAAAAATATTAACAGTTGTAAACCAAAATAGGTCTACAGTTTTAGCGAAGTATAAGAAAACAAAAAATTTACATAAACATATCCATTAGATAAATTTTCTTAATTTAAGTAAACGCTGAAGAAAATGCTTAAGTAAAGAAATTTTTAAAATTACACTTATTGTATGTATTGCTATGTTTGGTTTGAATATTGAATTCATAATTTAAATAAATATGTTATAATAACTTATATGAAGAAAAATTTGTTTAATTCGATGACTCAATTTATTGTTTTAAGCAAAAACTGCTTTATATTTAGTATTTAGGCAAATCTTGTATTGAGATATGCATTTCTTAGTGTAAGCCAGCTTATTTCTTTCTGTGTTTGAAAGATGCCAAATGTTTTTCAAACTTAATCAGCTACCTCATACGCAGCGTTGCCGATAAACCGAAGAATTTTACTTTTGATGAAATTTGATGACTGTTCAGCAGAAAACTTTTTCGAGGAGTCGCTTTGGGCGAAACTACGAACATACACTACTTGCATTAGTTCTAATTTTCGCGATTGAGATCGCAGGTTGTTATGCCACAATTCGACGTAAGTTAGGGCCAGTAGCATTTATAAGAGAATCTACACCCCCCCCCCCCACTCTAGAACCAGTTCAGGTTCTGTACTGGTGGATTGGAGGAAATGTATGCTTTGATAGTTGAGGTTTAATAACCAACGAACAGTCAAAGATATATTTCCATCCAATTGCCACACTGTTCTATTTTTCTTCCTTATAACATGACTACTTGGTATTTTAATTTTTAATATCAACATCGGCAAACACGCCCAACAACAAACATGATATTATCGACAATGTATTAAATTGTTCAGAGTCCATACTCTATACAATTAACAACAATATAAAGAGTCTATAATCGATTCTCCAACAGTACGATTTCTTATAATCGTATTGTTTCACGTTCATAATAACATTAACAATTTCTTTAATATTGATTCTGTTAAAACAAACATAAGTAAAATCTACATAATTGTATTTTTTTTATACATTTTCGTTAATATTCTCTGATACGATCTGATAATAAATTGTTTGAATTTGTAATTGTGTTAGTCATCAATCTTGTCTATCTCCTAAATTATTAACAAATTATTGTCATCCTTGCTGTTGCATCTTTTTTCTTATAATATTAATAACTGAAACAAAAACAAACACATTATATGTGGTTGATTGTTTCTTTTTATAATTATGGAACAGAATGTCGATCCTAAACTAGTTTTCGTATTAAAATGATAAAATTCCTTTGTTTTGGAAAGTGAAATGACAATGTTAATGGATATACGAATGCTTGAATAGTCATCTCCCTTGCACACCTTCGTTTAAATTATTTATAGAAGGCGTTTGCATAATTCTAGTTAGTTCGATTATGATCATGAACACCATAAATTTAAAGTTGGATTTTGGATTTAGAATCGGAAAAATTAATAAAAGAGAATAGTTAAGTTCAGTTCGAGTGAAAATTAATGAAAAAGTCGGTTAGCGCTTAATGTATTGCGATATAATTGTTATAATAATTTTTGGTAATTAACCCGGTTGGCCATGGCCACTTGGCGGAAATAATTTTATTTCTTTTTTTGGTTAATCGTGATTGATTACCAAGTGAATTTAATTCGCCTTTCAGTTCACGTTTTGTGTATATTAACCAAAAACAACTTAAGATAGTGATGTTCACATAAAAAAATATTGCGACGCTGATGCATAGGCTGACTTCACCACAGCTCTGGAAATATAGTTTTCTGGATATATAATGAGCTAATATCCATAAAATACTTTAATTAAAAGCTTACCAATATTATGAACTTCGTAGTTCCAATAATAAAAATATTAAAGCAGGCAGTAGTATCTCAACAAACATAAATGCTGTTGTACGAGAAAAAGTAAAAAAAATTTTATCGGAAGTGACAAAGCGGAAGTTAGGATGCAGAACTGATGTAAACCGTACTAAATGCTTATGTACCAAATTTCATCCAACTCGATTATCAGGTACAGAAGTTATTGAGCTTCCAAAATAACACGTGCTTGGAGGACCCCCTACCACTTTGTTCACTTTCGCTAAAAAAAACTAATCAGTTCCTTGCCATACATATTTGCATCTTTTTGCAAAGTGTAATCAAAATTACTTAACGAACGAATGTTGTATGCTTCCAACAAACATTGAAACAATAAACAGGTGTTCGGGAGACCCCGTACCACTTATCCCAATATTGTCCAAAAACTAGTCAATTCTTTGTCAATAAAGTCTTTATCTTTTTTCAAAGTGCCATTAAAATTGATTAATGAATGAAATCTGTATGCTCCCAACAAACTTTAAAAACCAAGTGTGAAAAGTCAGCAGTTGTATGGTAGACCCCCCGCCACTTTGATCAATGTGTCCCAAAAGAGGATAATTATCTTCTCACACTAATTGAAACCTTTCCATAAGTTTTATCATAATCACTTCATTATTGTAGGCTGTAGTGTGCATAAAGATACTGAAAAAACTGCCAACAATTAAAAAAAAATTTTTTCACCGGAAGTAAAAAACCGGAAGTTGGGATGCAGAATTTTTGCAAATCATATTAAATGCTTATGTACAAAGTTTCATTCAATTCGATTATCAGGTACAGATGTTATTGAGCTTTAAAAAAACAGGTGTATGGGACACCCCCCACCACTTTGTTCACTATCACTCAAAAACTAACTAGTTCTTTGCCATACATGTTTGCATTTTTTTCCCAAAGTGTCATCAAAATTGGCTCACGAACGAATGCTGTGTGCTCCCAACAAACATTGAAAAAATGCTGACACAGTAAACAGGTGTTCGGGAGACCCCGTACCACTTATCCCAATATTGTCCAAAAACGAATCAGTTCCTTGTCATTTAAGTTTCCATCTTTTTCCAAAGTGTCATTAGAATTGATTAATGCATGAAGTCTGTATGCTCCCAACAAACTTAAAAACAAAGTGTGAAAAGTCAGCATTTGTATGGTAGACCACCCGCCACTTTGATTAATGTGTCCCAAAAGATGATAATTATCTTCTTACACTAATTGGAACCCTATTCCATAAGTTTCATCATAATCACTTCATTATTGTAGGCTGTAGTGTGCATAAAGACACTGACAAAACTTCAAAAACGTGCAAAAAAATTTTTTTTACCGGAAGTGAAAAACCGGAAGTTGGGATGCAGAACTATTTTAAACCGTACAACATACTCATTTATCAAGTTTCATCCAATTCGCTTATCACGTACAGAAGCTATAGAGCTTTCAAAAAAACAGGTGCTCCAGGGACCCCCCACCACTTTGTTCACTATCGCTCAAAAACTAATCAGTTCTTTGCCATACATGTTTGCATCTTTTTCCAAAGTGTCATCAAAATTCGTTCACGAACGAATGCTGTGTGCTCCCAACAAACATTGAAAAAAGTGTGACACATTAAACAGGTGTTCGCAAGGAACCCCACCACTTATTCCAATATTGTCCAAAAACTAATCAGTTCTTTGTTGATTAAGTTTCCATCTTTTTCCAAAGTGTCATTAAAATAAATAAATGAATGAAGTGTGTATGCTCCCAACAAACTTAAAAAACAAAGTGTGAAAAGTCAGCATTTGTATGGTAGACCCCCCACCACTTTGATTAATGTGTCCCAAAACATTATAATTATCTTTTCACACTAATTGGAACCCTCTTCCATAAGTTTCATCATAATTACTTCATTATTGTAGGCTGTAGTGTGCATAAAGACACTGAAAAAACTTCAAAAAAGTACAAACAAATTTTTTTTTACCGGAAGTGAAAAACCGGAAGTTGGGATGCAGAGCTATTTTAAACCGTACTACATACTCATGTACCAAGTTTCATCTAATTCGCTTATCAGGTACAGAAGTTATAGAGCTTTCAAAAAAACAGGTGCTCCAGGGACCCCCCACCACTTTGATCACTATCGCTCAAAAACTAATCAGTTCTTTGTCATACATGTTTGCATCTTTTTCCAAAGCGTCATCAAAATTCATTCACGAATGAATGTTCTATGCTCCCAACAAACATACAAACTTTGTGGAAAAAACCACCTGTTGTATGGTGGACCCCAAAACCCTTTATCCAATGTGCTCCAAAAGCTGATAAAATCTTTCTCATGTTATTTAAAAGCTTTTCGCAACGTTTCATGAAAATCGATCGGTAATTGTAGGCTACAGTAGGGATAAACACCTGAAAAAAAACTTTTTAACCGGAAGTGACAAACCGGAAGTTGGTATGCAGAAATATTGGAAACAGTACTAAAACCTTATATACTAAGTTTCAATAAGATCATAGCTCGGGATCAGAAGTTATTCAAGATTTAAACTTAGAAGACCCCCCCCGCCATTTTGTCCAAATTTAAAATGAATCCAGATCTTCTATTTTCAAGTGAACCTGTATCATTTGCCAAAGTTTCATAAAGATCCTATGCAGAAAACTCATCCACCCACCCACCCCCACCCTTTATTTTAGAGATTTTTTCTGGGTAGAGTCCGCGCATCCGTCCATACATTCCTGTAAAATTTAGAAAATTTTAAAAACCCTTGGATAAATAGATGCCATAGGCATCTATTGTTAAATTGTAAAGTCCAGGCTTTACAACGTTGTATCGCTCTGAACGTTTTCGATACGCAGCTTTAAGGTTTTGCAAAACGGCTTCTTGCAGCACTGATTTTTGATTAGAAGAGTATCGAATTGGAAGAGTATCGAGGTCAAATTAAAAGGCGGTGCTAAGCGAAGCAATTCATAGGTGGATCCATATAAAACAATCTGTATTTCGAAGGAGCCTATTCTCAAACCTGTACGGAAAATTTCGTATACGGAAATTTACGAACAGTTGTTTCCGTATGGTAAATGCAAATCGTATTCTCAAATTTCGTTCGGAAATATTTTCGTTTGGTGAATAAAAAACTCACCTTTCCGAAGTTATCAACAAGACGTGGGACAAAATTATAACATTTCACTTAGTCAGTCATCAATGAGCCGAAGCATACACGAAACTGTTGATGCAGTGCATGAAAGTAATTTTTTCAAAGAAAATGTTAGCTTCATAAAAATTTTAAATGCAACACGTCAAAAGTAAAAAAATATGCAGACAAAACTTATAATAGAATTATTTTTATATATGTATTATGTTGCAGATTTTACGATATTTATGGATTTCCAGGTATTGTTGGATTATATCAGAATTAATGCCATTGCCATTATTTTTAATTTATATGTTTGTAATACCATTATTGGTGAAAATAAAATTTAATTAAAACTATTATTTTAATTTGTTTATTTATTAGTTTAAAATAATAATTCATTGACTTTACGTATACGGAAAACATAATACGATTGGTATTTACCCATTCGGGTTATTCCGAACGATTTTTGATCGGAATTTTCCGACAAGGAATTTTGAGAATACATTTTTTAAGTTTCCGAATGGTTTTGACCGTATTTCCGTATACGAAATTTTCCGTACAGGTTTGAGAATAGGCCCCCAAAACTAGGAAGTGAGGTGAGAATTTTGTGGGGTTTTGAATCACATTGAATAGGGCGGTCCTAATTTTAGAAAGATAAAAATCCCATTCCTGATGAGATGCTTTGAAATTGGATCGTAATATGGTAGAATAGATCGATTGGCTCGTTCTCACGCATTACAATGGCGATAGTAAATTGGCGTTAACGTAAGGTACAATACGTATTTTGATAGAAGTTCCATGAACTAAACTATAAATATAAAATATTTGAATTTTTTCTTATCATTTTTTGTCAGATGACAACCTTGGTTTGTAGGCTTCTTGAAAAATCAGCTGTTTTAAAAATTTACTAAACTTTGTTGTCCTTGATCTAGATGAAAATGACCAAGCTCACATATGAAAGGTTTTGCACACGTAGATACAACATAAATCTTTCCCAAATTTAAAAAAAAGTTATCCAAATCTAGAGATAGCGACCCTGGGGCTGTTGAAACGAATACAAACGCAAACGGCCATGCTTTAATCACTTTTGAGTTTATGTTATTTAAACTTCTACTTTCTTTTAGATACACTTTTCATTTATAACCTTAGAGATTTTCAGTTTTCTAACCCAAGAGGTTAAAATGGAATTACTGTTATACTAACATAACGCTTGACACTCTCACGCCATACACTTACAACAACAAATCCCATAAGAAATAAAAAAATAAATTTTCTTTTAAAAAAATAACAAATAAATGAAACAGAAGTATTTATTTGTTTATTTTTTCCGAATAAGGAATATTTTATTTGAAAATATTTGTTGCAATAAATTTGTATTGATAACATGTTTACAAAAGTTTTCCTAAATTGATAGATATTTTTGAGGTGTAAAAGTTGTTTGATAGTTTTTGATTATAAATTATGTGTGGTGGTGTTGTAGGTGGGACGTAGTGAGAACGTTTATTTGTTCTTTGGTGGATTTAATATGTTATTAAAATATAGTTTTAACCAAATTAAATAAAACTGTTCCGAAATTTCATTGATAAAGTAGGTTCGATTAATACATTTAATTTGATTTGATATTTTTTTGAATTATTCTGTTTCTACTTAAATTTTTTATTTAAACTAATCTGACACATCTAATTCTATTGGTACACAAAACTGTCTGACCCCGAAATCTACCTATTTCTAGCGGACAGACTTAGCGTTTGATTTTTTTTATTTCAATTTGATTAATTGATGTATATAATATATAAATATATATCAGGGTCTGGTCCAGTAATCCCAATCAAGACCTGATAGGGCAAAAGCTTTGCACTCATGGTCCTACCTCAGGATCCCGACTAGGGCAAACCTGATCAGGACCTTACTTGAGCCCTGACAAATTTCTGCTCGGGATGTTTGAAACTCGCTTCTCGATCGAAGAAATAAGTGCAGAAATCACTGTCAGAAAAGATGGGTGGGGGTGGGTTAAGGGTAAGTCTTCCAAATCGACAGGTAGAGGAGATATATCTGCATCGTTTTTAATTTTAGAAATGTTTTGCTCACCATACACTCAAGAGAGTGCATCAGATACACAATCGAGAGTTTTTTTTGCGGTATTCAATTTCAAAGAAACCGTGTAACTGCAGACTCCAGCGCGCCTGTCTTTCTGTAAGTTGTTTTTCACTCATAAACTACTTTAAACTACTGTAATCTGTAATTATGAGGTAAAGGGTAGACCTTCGATGTATGTTCGATTTCTTAATGCTTAACAGAGCTTTCAGATATTCTAACACTAACCCTCTATAGTTACGTGGCTTTGTGTTGAGTTTTTAATTCATATAAGCTAAGGGTCTCTCACTATTATGATCTTGTGGTTGAAACTACACACTGTCAACTTTCTTACTACAAGCATCACACTGGTTATAAAGTCTTCGTGAAAAGTCAGAATTTACTAGGACTGGTGCTGAAATAAAGTTACTTCAGTAAATCAAACTATTTTTGTGCGGTTTCAAACAACACAAACTTTTTTGATTTTTTTAAGAAATCAGTCAGTGGGGATAATACGCTAGAATAGTTGGCGATAATTTTTTGTTTGTTAAATCAACAAACATAAAAAATCCTAGAACTTAGTCAAAAAACAAAAGCATTGATTCCTTTAAATAGGGGCATGGAGCCGGACGAGAGTTTAACGCCACCCAAGACATAAATAATTAAAAACACCCGAAACTAATTAGTAAACTGCATTTAATGTCGGGTGTTTTCAATGGTTTTTTGGTAGAGTTCTTTGGTAGAATTCTGATACTACCGAGAACAATAACAGAAGGGGAAACTCAACAATAGTGTAATAAATCCAAAACCAGTAGAACCGAACAAAACTTATATATGCCAGCAGGAGTTGAGCTCACTCAGTTATAACCTACCCCTCCCTAGTCATAAAAAAACAACAAAACGTTGTTTCTGTTTATTTTATAAACTTTAATAGAAAACAATACTTTTATTTTCGTTTTGTTTGTTTTTTTTTTCAATAAAAATTTGTAATCTTTTCCCAAAAACAAGCCTTACAATTTTTAATACACGAAAGTGTTGACTTTTGCAAAACCGAGAATCATAAACCAATCTTCTTCATATCCAAAAACCAATTCCTCTAGTCTACAACAAAACATACGCCAACGAATCATATTTTATGTAGATTTCATATAAAAAGTTACCAATTTTTCATTTGATTTGATTTTTAATTCATATTGCAAAGCCAAAATTTTATACAAAATAATATGAAGGGGCTGAAATCTTACAGCTCTGAGATATCAAGACTTTGGTCTGGGTTAGGGATTTTGATATAGTTTTCGGCAAAAAATTGTATGAGGATATTGTTTTGAGTTTTGAGCAGCGATGTATATCAAACATAAAACTCTTTGTAAAAGTACATGTATTTTTTTATCTCTGTTTAGAAATTTATTACAAAACAAACACGAAATATTAATACGTTGCCGCAAAATTATAACAGATCATAACTTAATATAACTTAATGAACAGAAGATACACCTAGCAAACTACGTTTCAAAAAAATATTACAAAATCAAAAATTCATATTTCTTTTTTAATTCGAAAATTCAAACTTATTCCTAAATTCTAAAAATATTGCAAAAATTTATAGCAAAATCAAAAAATACAAACATTTTTAAAATTCCAAAAATATTCAAAAATTATACCAAAATCAAAAATAAAAAATTTTTTTCTTAATTCAAAAATTATTAGAAAATCAAAAATTGAAAGTTTTTCCAAATCAAAAATTCAAAATTCAAAAAATCTTTTTCCAAAATTCTAAAACTATTCCAAAAATTATAATAAAATCAAAAATTTCAACCTTTTCAAAACTCTAAATATATTCCGAAAATTCATACAAAATCAACAATAGAACTTTTGTTCAAAATTCCAAAAATATTAAAAAAATTATAACAAAATCAAAAATTTCTATATCCAATTTCATGTTCGATAACGATTTGACATGAAATGCAAACAAATAATTAATTTCATTTTTTCCAAAAAATTGAGAAAAAAAAATGAAAATTATTCTTTTGACACAATTGAAAACATTTTTTTGACAAACTTATAAACCAATAATCTAGATTTTGGTCTCCTATACCAATCCCGACCATCAAGATTTCCCCAAATACAATGTTCCTACTCGTAATCACTTAAAATGAACGTTTTTTAAGCCATAAATATGCAAATTTTGTTTGACACACTTGATGATTTTTTGACACACTTGATGATTTTTTGACACACTTCCGGGACAGCTTTACAACACATCGTCTTTTTGGTTCTTACCATTGAGTATACGTATTTGTAGAAACGAAAGTTTCGTTGTAGACACGAAAGCGGTTTTCTAGGTTTCGTCGGTTGTGATGGCAGGCAGACAGACATACATTTGTTCTAGCTTTTTTAGAATCAGTTGTAGGTTCTAAAACGTGGAAAACGCCAAAAAAGTGGGGTAAGAATTTAACATTTGGCTCGAGAATGCAATACTTAAGTCTTTCAGACCGAAGTAATATACAAAAATATTTATTTCTAACAATAAATGTTATGAGGAACATAATTTGGGATCTGATACCAAAATTTTGATTTTTCCCTAGAAAAGGTAGTTACATACTTAAAAACCTTGCAAAACCTTGAAAAAACTGTTGATATTTGGAGATGGTCTGATTGGAGAATCCTCTCAAAGCTTATGCGGATACGATCTAAATACACATAAACTTACATAATTTAAATCCTAAATAAATCTCATGGCATCATTGTTATAACTTAAATGTATGCCATCAATTCCACCAGAATTTCATCTTTAACTTTTCTTTTATTAACTCAATAATCATCATTTTCATGTCTTTCGTTTTTTTTTGCTTCTTAAATTATGTATGGATTTTCAAAGTGAGAGGATTCAAAATTTATCCAATTAAACATATGTGTACATACATTTATGTTCCAAAACCGAAAAGTAAAAAAAAATTAGTCCTCCAAGTCCATTAAGTTTGTGTTTTTTTTCATACATATTCGCTTTGATGAAAGTTAAACAAAATCGAACTGTTTTCTTCTCTTAATGAGCATACATGATTGAAATATACAACAACAAAAATGTAATAAAACTTGCTGGATGAATTGAAGAAAGAAGAACTTCTTTTCTTATTTTGTTAAGATAAAGAAGAAAAAAAATTATTGCATTAAATAATTTAATGTTTTTTCTTCTGAATTTTATATATGATTTGATTTTTGGTCATTTTATGTGATTTTATATTTTTAATGATTTGTTGTACAACAAAATTATACAGGTTGTGATTATAGGGATTTTTGGATTGTAATTGTTTTAACGAGTATATATATGAATACATGATGAGACATATGAGAATTCAGAAAGTTGGATTATACTTTGTGGTATTTCAGAATTTATGATTTCAAATTTCAATTACATACTTCGGTCTGAAAGATCTAAGTATTACAATCTTGAGAAAATTCTAACCCCCACTTTTTTGGCATTCCTCAACGTTTTAGGTGATAATAAATCTGACAAAATGGTCCACCTGTCTGTCCGCCGACTGACCGACACAGCCGAAGAAAACTAAAGAACTACACTGGAGCTGTGTTTCTAAATTTTAGAGAATAGTAAGAGTCGAGTTTTAAATTGAATCAAAATATCATTTAACTCTTTTTTGCTTAAAAACGTTCATTTTAAGTGATAATGAGTTGTAATATTGAATGTGGAGAAATCATGGTGGTCGGTATCTGTAGGTGAGACCAGGAGCTCAATTTTTTATGATAAGTAAATCAAGAAAAAAAACTGGAAGTTTGTCAAAAGCATGAGTTTCATACATTTTGTTACCCAATTTTTTTGACATATCTTCGTAATTAGTTTGATGTAATGCAATATATAATTGAACATGAAAAAAGGTTTTATTCAACTTCAGCTACTCCAAATCAATAGGAACAGTGTGCAAATATCATGTTGGTGTAGATTAAATGTCATTTTTGAACATCAAACGCCATGTGTTTTCAAAAGTTGTGCACTTTGCACTTTCGGAATTTTGCACTTTTTTTAATATAACTTAAAAACTGGGCACCGCAAAATTCTAAAAACAATTGCAACCAATTTTAAATTAGGTGTTCTTTCAAATGACACCCCACTCGCTTTGGTCAAAAAAGTTTTTTTTTTACCCCCTCTACCCCGGTCCTCTAAATACACAGAAATATAATTATTGGAGACTTTGCTATAGTTTTCGTACAAAATTTAGCAAATTTCCTTACTCTGTGAATTTTTACAAATTTTTCTGTCAATCAGTGTCGAAACGTAAGGGGGGGGGGGGGGTGCCGTCTGAAAGTCGCACTTTTTTTACTATAACTCAAAAACTGGTCATCGCAAAATTCTAAAAAAAAATGCTTTGTTTTTTAAATTAAGTGCTCTTTCAAATGACACCCCACTTGACCACATTTTAAATAGTTTTTTACCCCTCCTCATTTCCACCCCCTTAATAAATCTAATTATAAGAATATGATATTTTTTTATATTTTTTCTTAAAAACGTACTCATTTTTCTATCATTCCAAATACATTTGAAAATTTTCGATCAGATAGGTTCGGAGCTAATCGAGGTAAGAAAACACGAAAAAAACGTCATTATTCCAAATTATACAAAAAAAGGTGAGGTGTAAAATTCCAAAACAAATTTTTAAGGAATACTGATATATGATACCCTACTTGAATCTTTAAAAAAATGTATTTTCTCATAGGTCTCACATCGTAGCCCTGTAAACCAAACGAAAACCACTTTAGTTTTATTTGTATCCGTCATTTCATGTGGACAAATTAGTTTTATACGCACCTCAAATTTCAAGTCCATAGCATTTATAGTTTATGAGATAATCGATATAATGTGAAAAACTCGTTTTACTCTCACCAATAGTGTTCCGTATAAAAAACGGAACCCTAAAAGCAATGAAAAACACCAAAAACCAAACATTGGGTAGAGTGAATAAAAACTGAGCAAATGCTAGAAGAATAAAAGCATTTACTAGAAGTACGATCTTGGTCTAAAAGCATATTCTTAAAATATTGTGAATAATCAAATGCTTTTACTTCGACCTTTTGCTATAAAATTTAAGAATTTCCCTTTAAATTATATTCGAATTACCTAGAATAATCTAGTAGCATATGCTTTTATGTGACAAGTAACGTTGAATTCTGAAGTTTTTGTTTGTTTTTGTTGTTGCAAATCTTTTGTCCAGGATCCAGCCATGCATACCTAAAAAATATTTCCATTCTTTGTTTTGATGTTAATGCTCCACCTCTGGTTTCAACACTTGTTCAAAAACAGCTTCAACAGCTCCACCTCTGGTTCAAAAACAGCTTGTTAACACTATTTTCCCGTCTTTCACAATATAATTTTCTTTTACGTATTCTGATAAATTCTGCCATTTCTTTACTTTCTTAGGTTATGTAGAATTTAAAATGCTTCGGACCATACTTATAAAATGTTCAGAATGTTTTTGAAAAATTAAGTACATTCTAGGTTTTATTCACAAAAATTTAAGAACCTGCTAGGGAAATTTCAATCAAGTAGCAAATGCTGAAATAAATTTTAGTACTCAAGCAAAAGCAAATACTTAAAATTTTATTCACACATTTTGTTAAAAAATGTTCTAAAATGCTAGTAAAAGCATTTGCTTAATTTTTTAAAACGGTCACATATTCGCCAAGTACTTAAGCATCAGCATGTGCGGAAGATGTTGGTGTAATCTTTCGCAAGAAGCAAATATGTACCTTTATCCAACTTCGATATTACTTGAATGAGCCAGTTAAACGCATGTACGATTGTCAGACTCTACAACAGCGTAATTTGATTTAAAATACGAATCAATTCTAAACCAAATTACGTTGTTGTAGGTTCTTTATTTTGGGAGGTGTTGTGAACACTCTGGTTTGCTTATTGCATTTTGCTCCTGTGGATGAGGTATTAACAACTCATTACAGAGTATCAGTTTGGATTTCCAGGTACCATTTAATAATAGCTTAAACGAATCATCTAGTCACTTTGCTGTTATTAAGGTAGCATCGATGAGCAAATACGCCTTCTCCTATTGATTCTGTTTTGTGGCATGGTATTAATTCAGTATTTTGTTTCTGTTTTTATCATAACTCGCCATTAAAAGCTTGTTTTTAGCTCGATGTGCTAAGGTGGTTTCCAGGTCGGTTAATTCTTATAACTAATTTTTAGAATAATTAAAATTAAGCTCAACAGCATTTAGTTCTTCGTCTGATATTACACAGAATTACCCAATAAAACAGACCATAATGTTTTCAAGGGAACAAACGATCGGAGTTCCCCTATTATCATTTATTTATTTGGTTTATAAGAGCTTTTATTTTTTATCACATAGCTCACTGCAGTTGTTGTTGTTGTTTTCGATCCACAAATTGAAAATTTAAAATCAGTGTACAGAGCTCGCAACAAGCTTAGTTCGTGTGGTCGACGGGATTAGTTCATCGTCAACCACCCTGGATGTTCAGAATTGAGAGGGAGAAGCCATTTTATAATATATCTCCGCAAGCAAACTAAATGAATCTCGAAGCAGTTCCTTGCTCGCGAAAACTATAGAGCAACTACAATACATCTGATTTTATTGTACAATTGTTAAACCAAAAAATTAAAAAAAAACATTCCAACCATGAGAATGTCGGCATATACATCAAAAAAGGGATTAACTACATTTTTTCCGCCGGAATCTTCAATTCACTTGTAGTGACAACTGAACATAAGAACAAAAAAATATTTTACAAAAAGTGAATGGATTTTCTTGGTTTAATTGCATTTCAATTTAACGAAAGTTTAACCCTAATTCTTTGTTATTATTTTTATTATTATTATATATAAACATTTTTGTTGGTCCGTTTCATTCCATCTTTCCAACTTTTTTTGGTTTTTTGGCTTTAATTAAATTTGCCCTTTTCAGTCAATTATAATTTTTTCGTTTATTTTTGTTCTTATAATATAATATTATTTTCTTGTCATTTTAAGACAATCATCTTGTTTTATATATTTATGTTTTCTTATTTTATGTTTTTAAATTTTCTTTTCACTCAAACTATCTAAATTTTTCTTCTTATTGTTTAAGTTTTTCTTTTTCAAATCCAAATCATCCAACTATTGCAATAAAAATTAATAATCAACACCTTCCACAGGTATATTAAAAATTAACACAAGAAAACCATAAACCTATTAATTATTCGATTGAGTTGGATTAATTTGTAATAAATTTTATTGCATAAAAAAATGTTTAATTTTTAAAGAAGAATTTCTTATAATTTTCTTTTTATTTTGGGTTTCGCGATCAATTAAATTAAAGTGTTGTTGTTGTTGAGTTACATTTATCGTTCATTCTTCAGATTGATTTTATTTAATGGCATGAAAGGTAGCCGTTTCATTATGTAATATGTTTGAATAAGTGATATGAATCGTTGTAGTTTCTTTGATTAATATGGCTAAACTGTAAAAATTTTGACTTTTGTTTATGAACTTGCAGTTAATAAATAATCGAAGTTGTTGCAATAATCATTAAAAAAAACTAAAGTTGAATGTTGTCATTGATGGGGAGCTAAGATATATGAGGTACGTGAACTGATTAAAAGGTGTGTTTTTGGATTGTTGGAATTAATTATAAATTTTAGGTTTTTGTGAGGCATATGTTAACATCTGAACAATAAAGATAAGTTATATTGTGAAAAGAACAACTGTTTAAATTTTTCATTTTTAATAGAAACAGTGGTGTCATGGCTGTAGTCTCATGAACTGCTGATCTGCATGCCATAAAAAATAAAAGAATTTGTTGATCCCAGTTACGTTGGCCGAATTAACCACTTTAGTTAGAAATGTCTGCAATGTAGCATTCAATCTCTCCACCATGCCATCTGACCGTGGACGCGAAGTTTTCGTCTTCGTTTTAATGATACCGAGCATCTGTCAAATTGCTTGACTCAAAACTCCATTCCTGATTGATGTGGATCTCCATTGGAACTCCATAGCTGAACATCCAATTTTTTATCACACTGCCGGACACTTACTGAACTAGTCCATGATCATTAGAACATTTTTGTTTTGGTTATCAGTTGTGGGAAATTGTCCCGCTAAATCCATTGTGATTTTTTGAAATGGAGCATTGCATTGCTTCATTTTTCTATGATTTCTACGTGCAAATCCTTTTACCACCTCACATTGATCGCATTTTTGACACCATTCCAAAATTGGCTGCTTGGACCTGACCAGAAAAACCTTTGTCGTATTTTTATAAGACTTTTATTGATCCCAAGATAACTTCCACTCGTCATTTTGTAATACTACTTCAAAACTGCGCTATATTTCTTCTTGGTACCACCGGAAGGGATTTCTTTATCTTTATTCAATCTTTATAACTTTTCTCTAAATGGAGACTGTCCCATGCGCCCAGTACGCCTTCAAAGTCACAGTTTTACAAACAATTTCTCCTAATACTGGTTTGCAAACCTTATCTTTGAAGTCGATTATGGGTGCAAGATCCGGCTCCACTAATTAATCTCTTCATATGGATTCAGCAGTTTACTCATTATCAGGTAGCACTTCTAGTAATCTTACATTGATGAATTTCTAGTTATTTGCTTGACGACTACAATGCTTACATGCAAATTGACAGGGCTGCCTCGATAATTCATCAGCATTCCCATGTGCTTCATATCCAATTCCTATGTCTATAAACGTTGGATCCAGCGTGCTAAATTAAAATAAACTGCACATTAGGTATTTGATAATACAGGATTGGAGCCGTACATAATCTCCTTCAGAGCTCGACAAAAGCTTCTCCCTGAGGTTCAATCCATTCATATGCCTTTTTCCCTAGTCAATTTATGTTGGTAAATCCTGACACAAACCTTCTGTAATAAGTGCACAACCCAAGAAAACTTCGTAGCTCATGTTGGTTTTTTGGTCTTGGCCAGTTCATAAATGCTGCAATCTTGTCAAAATACGTATGCATTTCTTTAGCTGTAAATTTGTGCCCCAAATACTTCACCATTGAAAAGTAAACACTTTTCAGGACTTGACTTTAAACCAGCTGCTAGCGACTTTCCACTTTCCACTCCCCTGTTCATCAAAGTTTTAGTCCATGAAAATGATGTCATCCAGATATACAAGGCATGTTTTCCAGTGCAAGCCTTTTAGTGCTTGTTCCATTAATCTCTCGAAAGTTGCGGGAACGTTGTGTAAGATAAATGGCTGTTGTGATCACCAATTCTGCCAGGTGACGTTTGTGCAATTGAGGTGGGTTGTCGGGAAGTTGGGACTTGACAGGTCAGACAGTTAGACTGACTGCATTCCCAGCAAAAGCCGGCATCCTGATAACTCACCCTATATTCCTCATTCTTCTACTATAATATTACCTGCTTCGCGTTACATAAATTTTGTTTAACATGTATCTAAATAATCAATTGCAAATGTGATGAATCTCTTATCGTCCAGCGTGTATTTTCTTAAATTCATTATTTGCTGATGTCATTGTGGTTATAATTTGTTTACATTTTAATGTATACAACCTAATATACATTACTATTTCAATTTTTTTATCAAACGAAAATAAAGAAATAATGAAATGATGACGTACCTTGCATTTTATAAAAAAAATAAACTGAAAACGACGTGCGCGAATTGATTAAAACCTTTTTTTTATTAAATTAGTTGGTACTTTGTTATGATACAACAAAGCCCGCATTGATTATTAAATCGAATACTAATGTTTCGGTGAGTTTTAATCGTGTCCATTTGTGCCATTTTGAAAAACAAAATAATTATTAAAATTGGATTAACAATCGGTCCTGAACGCGTATCGTTATATTTCCTTTTTTTTGAAATGGTGAATTATTACAAACTAAATAATAACTGAATTAGAATGTTTGTTGTCAGAAAAAAATTATTATAGCGTTACAATTGTTTAATTGTTGTAATGAAAGAAATTGTATTTCTAGCCTATAAGAAAAAATTATTGAATGTTATGCTGTTAAACGGGTAGACAGTAAAACCAAAAATTGTATTATAAACATAAAATTTAGTTACAAAACAAAAAAAATTAAAGCAGAATAAAAATATTGTTTAGAAAATGGTTATACACAAAAATATTTGTCATGTTTTTTTTAATTCACATCAAGGCAGAATAAAGGTTCACTTATAAGAATATATGTGTCTGTGAAAGAATTTCAGTAGCCGAGTGTGGTCATGTTTAGGGAGGAAGAAGGTGAAGTAAACCACATTTTCCTGTTACTGTCACCCAATAGCAGTTGGCATATTATTGTATGTTAGCATCACATCATATTATCGTATGTTAGCATCATATTATTATTCTCGTCTGTTCTATTATCATCATATTATCGTATTTTAACATCACATCATATTATCATACGTTAGCATCACATCATATTATCATATGTTAGCAGCATATCATTATTATCGTATGTCAGCATCATATTAAAGAAACAAAAAAACGTCAATGAACTTTTAATCTGGAACCGCTGCAAAATCAACAATCAGCTTATATTAGGTAAGGTTTTTCCAGATACAGTTCAACATGGCATATCATTAAACTGCCATAGTCCATTTCCTACACTGAATACCATTTTCGCGTTGTGCCGCAACTTGCGACTTGCCAGTAACCACTCTGTAGATTCCATGTATGAAAAAAATCTTAACCCCGGTAATATATTCAGTGTATACTCAATCCTAGGCCATAGGTAGCTATCCCTCTTATTGACTGTATTTAGTTTCCTGTAGTCAACACAAAATCTCAAACTCAAATCCTTCTCGCTAACTAACAATAAATGTGAGCTCTAGGGACTGTCTGATGGTTCGAATACACTTACTTCTTGTCTTGCATATCCGTCACCATTTTTTCTGCTTCCTCTTTTTTAGCCAATGGTTATCTCCTTGGTGCTTACAAATGCGCTTTTCTGCTAAGGTTTTATACAATCTTTCACCATATTGGTTCTGTTATTTTCTTTAGGTGAACCACAGAATGTCCTATAATAATTTACGTGCTGCCTTCTTCTGCTCTTCTGAAAGTCCTTCTGTCAAAGTTGTTTCATTTTTGGCTTTTTTTGTTTTGTGTTCACCGAGTTATCGATGTTTTTCTGCTCGCATTTTGTTATTTTAGCTACCTGTTTGTATTGTCCAATGATTTATCCATTCCTAGATGTTTTTGCATATCTGACAGATTTAAAACCCTAACTGGCATTTCTTATTCAGCATCTGACTCACAACCTGGGTGACCTAGAACCTTCTCCTAATTTTCCCCTGCTTGATTGTTTCAGAATTGGGTGGCACCTTTTCACTGTGATCTAATATTAATCGACGTATAGAATTTGATTCTTCTGCACCATTAAATTGGTGTGGTTACTCAACATTCCTTTTCCGGCATCAATAGAGAATCCATTAGGCCTGATGAAGTACATTCCCAGGATAACTTGGCATTAGGTATTTCCCTGCTGGTTTTATTTTCCGTTTCACAACATCTGTGCGAACAATTGTATTCGTTGCTTCCGTATATTATATGATGACACAATTTGTCTCATAAATATAAGCCCTAATAGTAAGGCTGTCACCACTCCTTGTCAATCTCGATACATGGATAAATGTTATGGATTATGGTTAATGATATAACTTATTCATTGCTGCTCCATTGTCCTCTCTAGCTTGTACCCGTTCTTTTAGCCAGCATCGAATTCTGTCAGTTCTAAATTTTTTTCGTTGTCTTGACTTGTATTTGTTGCCATCAGCTAGCTCTACCCGGAATATTTTGGTCGATGGTTTGATAATGGGTTGCGCGATTTTATTTGCAATAGTTTCGGCCAATTTTTCTTTTCTCGACCACATTGCAGTTTTTCTTGTTTCAAGATCTCGAAAACCTTCAGCAAACGCGTCGGTGGAGCATGGGAGTCTGGTAAATTAACAAGTCTTTCGACTGCCGAAGAAAAGTCCTGTAGATATTCTCCGTTTCATTGCAAGCTACTTTTTAATTCAATCCTGTAAAACTCTCGTTCATGATCACTTCCGAATTTTCGCTCCAACGCGTTCATTTCATTTGCATAGCTTTTTTGGTCGTTTTCAGCCAAACAATGTTCAGTCTTCCAAACATACTCATCTGAAGCCGTCTCAAACTGGAACTTGAAGATACCAAAAAATGTGGAATCGTCATATGGTTTTGGGTTTAATTTAATATTTTCTGCTTGTGGAACCCAATGTGTAGTCACTAGTCACCTTAGTAGTTTCAATATTCTGCAACTGTTTCTTGAAATCATCAACTTTAGAACTTATTTTCTTAAAAATTATATAATTTTCTTGTGTGAACTACTTGAAGTGATTGCAATAATACAGAGTAAAACAACGTCTTTTTTCACTTCAAAAACTTTTTATTGTAACACCAAATATTTTCTGTCTCTAAGAGACCTTCTTCTTGGGCTAATTGTTTTCTAAACTTATTTTCTTGTTTTCATCGAGCACTTTCTGCTCTAGTTCTTTAATTTTGTCTTGAACTGTCTCGACTTTTCCATGGAATGCCGAAGAAGTTTCTAATTTCTAAAACTCATATATTTGCTGGTTTATCTCATATTTTTTTACAGCCAATATTGTATTTTTTTCCTTAGTAATAGCTATTTATAGATCGATATTGAGTGTGATCTTTTCTTTAGTAGCAGGTATATTTGCCAAATTGCATTTATCTGGTTCATATATTTGGTCGCATTATAGGGTTTCATATAGTTGGTTCATATAGGTTCATATAGTTGGTCGCATCATAGTTACTATCTGCGTAGAATTGAAATTTGCAGATGGCGATGAAGCTGTTTTTTCCGCAAAAAAACTTTTCTCCTCATCAACTGCAACTGAATCAGTATTTGTTTTAACTACTCCGAACTGGTAACCATTCAACTTTTATTCTATTGCTTTTCATAGCTTCTTGAAACCGTAACGTTATACAAGTTGCTTTTTAACTCAGGAACCTTCAATTCAATTAAGAAAACCATTATTTATAGATTACTAGTCCCACCGCTGTCACCTTAGCTTTGGCATTACTCTCAATTCATATTTGTAAGCAAAAACACCAGGTTTATTAATTTTTTAACACCTTAATTGTTCCACAACAACAGGAAAACAATACAGCAAACAATATTCCTATCTAGAATATTCTTCCAACAGCCTCGAAACTCAAACGGTTTATTGTAGAAATTTGCAGTTCACACCTTCCAAAATATTGCACAAAGTGTATCTATTTAATACAACTTAGAACTTTATTCACTAAAACAAATTTAAAAATAACTTCTATTTATACGATTTGATATGCACGATAAAGCATTTCGTTTACAATTGATTCATTCTGCCTAAAAATACCTGCTTAAATACTAAATTAATTACAATCTAAAAAAATCGATCAACCAAATCGTTATTCTTAACATCTTTAATCAGTAATATCCCAAAAAAAAATAACAAATGTTTACATGGCTTTGTGCGAACTCACAAATATTTGACAGAACAAAGGTTTTGGTGAAGGTGAAATTTGAAAAACAAAATTTTGACATAAGGTGAGAAACTGTTTAATTTTTATGTTCGCTGTTAATAAATATATATAATAGATATGCTAATATATTTATTACTTTGGCACTTAAAAAAACTGCTGTAATAAATTGTTGTTCCTTCTTAGATAATTTGTCAGGCCTACTGTCACAAATCACAATTTGATGATGCTAAAAAGCTAAACCAAATTTTGACGTTTCGTTATGGTGGATATAAATTCCAAAAGACAAAATTTTGACCGTTAAAGTTGTCATCTGTCATTATTTCGTGAGTTCGCACAAAGCTAAAGTCGCCTAACTGTAAAGAAAACAAATCCAAAAAAAAAATATTTTTGACCTTTCCAAGAAAAACAACAACAATTATATTCGTTTTATAATCATTGCTGATGATGATGATTACGAATTTGATTCTTTAGTTTTGAACAGGAATTGCCTTCACTTTTGTTGAATTGAATAGAATTTTATATTTCTTTATGCTTTTGTTGTAACTGAAGCAAGATGGTAATCAAAAATGGCGGCAGCCAAGCGCATTTTCTTTTTTACCAGGAATATTAGGCTAAATTACAATAATAAGAAAAAAAATATACATAACGCAATGCAGTGCGTAAATAAATTTTTATTATTTATATTGTTACGAGTACAGAAAAATCTAAACGATTACAGAAAGATCTAGACGATTACGGTCACTTCCAGGAAAATAAAATCAACAAAACACAACAGAAAGTGAATGAAATGAATATTGTTGTTGTTGTCTCTTCTTAGAAATAGGGTCAACATAAACGATTTTATGAATCAAATCAACATAACGTAAAATAATCGAATATTCTAATATTTTCTCAAGGTTTCTGGAAAGTGATGTCGAATTATCTAGAAGTATTGCAGAAAGTATATAAGAAAATTACCTCTTGTAGTTTTGAGTTAGTTTTATTTTAAACCTGCGATAGTAAAGTGAAAATTATACAAGTGATATTTAAAATAAGTTTTTGTAAATAAAGTTTTAAGTGTTATTGAGAAGAAATATTTTGTGTATTATTTTGAACGTGGTGTACTGGAAATTTCTACAATAAACCGTTGGAGTTTCTGAAGCTGTTGAAAGAATATTCTAGTTAGGAATATTGTTTGCTGTATTGTTTTCCTGTTGTTGTGAAACAATTAAGGTGTTGAATACTTAATAAAACCTGGTGTTTGTGCTTACTAATCAGTGATCGAACTCAGAAGAGATTTGGGAATTACGTTTATCGAATTGAGAGTAAGGCCAATTCGAAGGAAGTTTGGAAAAACGTAACATTGGTGACATCGGCGGATTAGTTAGCTGTTAATAATGGTTTTATTAAGTGATTTGAAGGTTCTTGAGTTAAAGAAAGAACTAGAACAACGTGGATTGGCAACAACCGGCAACAAAACTGAATTGACGATACGGCTTCGAGAAGCTATGGAAGCTAGTGGAGAAGTTGTGGAAAGTTACCAGTTTGGAGTAATTGCAACAAACAGTGATTTAGTTGCAGCTGGTGAGGAGAAGGGTTTTGTTGCGGAAACAACAACTTCATTGCCATCCGTAAATTTCGATTTTACGCAGTTAATGGCAATGATACAACAAATGAATTTAAATATAAGCCAGACAAAACAAGAAATTAATGCCAATATGAATCAGATGAATGCTAATATGGTTACCAACAAGGAAGAAATCAGCTGCAACATCAATCAACAATTGGCTGCAAATAAAGAAGAAATCAGTTTGAACGTCAAGCAAATAATGGACGAGAAACTTCTCGAAATATCTACTACGTTACGGGAGGAAGTAGGCAGAGTTCATCAAGAGGTGAAAGAGTTAGAGCAGAAAGTACTTGATGAAAATAAAAAGGTACTTGCAAAAGTAGATGATTTCGAGAAACGGTTGCAAGATGTTGAAACGAATAAAGTCACTTCACATGTGGTACAACAAATAGCAAATATCAAATTAAAACCACCATCATATGACGGCACCACATCTTTCGGCATCTTCAAGTTTCAGTTCGAGACTGCAGCAGATCAAAATGTTTGGAACGCCGAAAACCGTCTTGCTGCATTGATAGTTGCTCTAAAGGGGGAAGCAGCTGAAGCATTACAGGCGGTGCCGGAAAACGACCGAAAAAGCTATGCTGAAGTAATGAATGCATTGAAACGAAAATATGGCAGCGACCATAAAAAGGAATTATACAGGATTGAGCTAAAAGGTCGCTTGCAACGAAATGGTGAATCTCTACAGGATTATTCCTCGGCTGTAGAGCGGCTTGTTCATTTAGCACACTCAAATACACCACCATATTTCATGGAGAAGATGAAGATCGAGGCGTTTACTGATGGTATTCGTGATCCAGAAACACGAAAAGCTGTAATGTTGTCGCCAAAACCAACATTCGCTGAAACTATTGCTTATGCCTTGACAAATGAAACTGCACAAGCAATTATAAAACCATCGATTAAAATACGCCGGGTAGAGTTGGCTGATGACAACGGTTATAAACTAAAACTACGAGAGAGTGTCAGAAGTGACAGAATTCGATGCTGCCGAGAGAATGCCGAGATGTTAGAAGGAAACGAGCAAGATCAGCATCGCCTATGCAGAGACGTCCAGCAGAAGAACGGGTGCAGCAAGCTAGAGAGGACGATGGAGCAGCACCAAATCAGTTAAACTACAACGAGCCAGCCTAAAGGGGCGTAAGCTGGCTCCCACAACCGATTGCCCCATAACCTTCATCCATGTTTCGAGATTGACTAGGGGAGGTGACAGCCTTACTGTTAGGGCTAATATTGATGGAAAAAGTTGTGTCATCACGTTAGATACGGGAGCAACAAATACAATTGTCCGCACTGATGTTGTAAAAGGGAAACTAAAACCAGCAGGAAGATACCGAATGCAGACAGCTACTGGCGAAAGTGCAAGTATTAAAGGAAAGAAAGTGGTCAACTTTGAAATCGGGAATACTCACTTTCAACATGAAGTGGTTGTAGCTGACATTGTGGATGAAGTAATCCTGGGAATGGCTTCATGAGGCCAAATGGATTCGTTATTGATGCTGGCAAAGGAGTACTCACGTACGGAAATGTTGAGTTGCCACTCCAATTTAATGGTGAAGATTCAAATTGTGTTCGTCGAATAATATTAGATCACAGGGAAAAGCTGCCACCCCAATCAGAAACAATCATTTGGGGAAAATTGGAAGGAGGTTCTGGGTCACCCAGGTTGTGGGTTGTAGAAGCCAACAAAGAACAACAAAATTGTAAGGAAGTCGTTATTGGAAAAACCTTAGTTAGATCGGATGCTGATTTCAAAATACCAGTAAGAGTTTTAAATCTGTCAGATACGCAGAAAACAATTAAGAAAGGATCAATCATAGGAAAATGTGAAGAGGTAGCTAAAATAATAAAGTGCGAGCAGAAAAACATCAATTGCTCGGTCAACACAAAACAACAAAAAGCAGAAATGGAACAACTTGTGCAGAAATGGACAGAAGGACTTTCAGAAGAGCAGAAGAAAGCAGTACGTCAATTGTTGGAGCGACACAACTCTGTATTCTGCAGTACACCCGAAGGAAATGGCAAATTTGGTAAAACATCGTATTGACACTGGAGCAGAAAAACCGATACGTCAAGCACCAAGGAGATTACCATTGGCTAAAAGAGAAGAAGCAGATAAAATGGTAAGAGATATGAAAGAAGATGTTGTTATTGAGCCTTCAGACAGTCCGTGGAGCTCACCTGTGGTGTTAGTTGGCAAGAAAGATGGGAGCTTGAGATTTTGTGTTGACTACAGGAAACTTAACATAGTTACGAAGAAGGATAGCTACCCATTGCCTAGGATTGATGATACACTGGATACATTATCGGGTTCAAGATTGTTTTCAACACTGGATCTGCAGAGTGGTTACTGGCAGGTTGAAGTTGCGGATGAAGATCGGGAGAAAACAGCGTTCAGTGTAGGGAATGGACTATGGCAATTTAATGTCATGCCATTTGGGTTATGCAACGCTCCCGCAACTTTCGAGAGATTAATGGAACGGGTACTAAAAGGCTTGCACTGGAAAACATGCCTTGTATATTTGGATGACATCATCGTCATGGGAAAAGACTTTGATGACCACTTGAGGAACTTGGCGGAGGTACTGGAAAGGTTGCAAGCAGCCGGTTTAAAGTTAAGTCCCAAAAAGTGCTCACTTTTCAAGGAAGAAGTAAAATATTTGGGACATAAGGTTACGGCAAAAGGAATTCATACCGATTCTGACAAGATTGCAGCAGTTATGAACTGGCCAAGACCGAAAAACCTACATGAACTACGAAGCTTCCTTGGATTGTGCACATATTACAGACGGTTTGTGCCAGGATTCGCCAACGTTGCCAAAAGTCTGCATGAGTTAACCAGAAAAGATAAGGCATTTGAATGGAATGAACCTCAGGAACAAGCATTTGTGGAGCTCCGAAAGAGATTGTGTACGGCTCCAATTCTATCCTATCCTATACCAAATGTTCAGTTTATTTTGGATACTGATGCCAGTAATGAAGGTATAGGAGGAGTATTGTCGCAGAAAATAGATGGTCAGGAAAAGGTGATAGCTTATTTCTCCAAAATGTTATCAAAGCCGGAGCGGAATTATTGTGTAACTCGAAAGGAATTATTGGCTATTGTGGAATCCGTCAAACATTTCCATAAATACTTGTATGGTCAGAAATTTCATCTCAGAACTGACCATGGTGCGTTAAGGTGGTTACTCCAGTTCAAAAATCCAGAGGGACAAGTAGCACGTTGGATCGAACGGTTGCAGGCGTACGATTTGGACATTGAGCATCGAAAGGGTACTGCACATGGGAACGCTGATGCATTATCGAGACGACCCTGTCAAGTTGAATGCAAGCATTGCAGTCGTCAAGAAAATAAGGAGAACATCATCGATGTCCGATTACTGGACTGCTGACGATGAATGGACTGCTGAAGCCATAAGGAGAGATCAATTAGAAGATCCGGATCTTGCACCGATCATCGAGTTCAAGGAAAAGGGTTGCAAACCAGTATGGGGAGATATTGCTGATAAAACTATAACTTTGAAGGCATACTGGGCGCAATGGGACAGTCTCCAGTTAGAGAATGGCTGTTTAAAAAGAGTGTGGGAAAGCTCAGATGGCAAGATAAAGCAATCCCTTACAGTGGTACCAAAAGGGAAAATACCAGCAGTATTGAAAGAGTATCACGAAGGAACGAGTGGAGGTCATCTTGGGATCAATAACACTCTTGCAAAAATACGACAACGGTTTTACTGGTCAGGGACTCGGCAATCAATTGTGGAATGGTGTCAAAAATGCGACAAATGTGCGGCGGTAAAAGGACCCGCACGAAGAAGTCATGGAAAAATGAAGCAATACAATGTAGGTGCTCCATTTGAAAGGATCGCAATGGATGTAGCGGGACCATTTCCAACTACTGATAATCAGAATAAATATGTGCTTGTGATCATGAACTACTTCAGTAAGTGGCCGGAAGTGTGTGCGATTCCCAACCAGGAAGCAACCACAATCGCTGAAGCTGTGATAAATAATTGGATCAGCCGCTATGGAGTTCCTATGGAGATCCACACCGATCAGGGACGGAACTTCGAGTCAGCTGTATTCCAGGAAATTTGTCAAATGCTGGGGATTAACAAAACGAGAAGGACAGCTTCACACCCACAGTCAGATGGGATGGTTGAGAGATTCAATGCTACTTTGGAGGAATTTCTAGCTAAAGTGGTCAGTAAGAACCAACGTAACTGGGATCAACACATTCCTTTATTTTTGATGGCATACAGATCAGCAGTTCATGACACCACGACCATGACACCAGCTCAAACTATTTTTGGAAGTGATTTAAGACTTCCTGGTGACCTCAAATTTGGAGCGGTACCATCAACATCATTGTCTGCGCAAGAATACGTCAACCGAATCCGGGAGAACCTTGAGGATATTCACAAGCTTGTTCGGCAGAAGATACAACTGAGCAGTGATAAAATGAAAGCCCGATATGATTTACGATCTAATAATAAAGGTTTTGAAGAAGGACAATTAGTATGGCTACACAACCCACAACGAAAACGAGGGTTATCACCAAAACTGCAAGCTGCATGGGAAGGACCTTACAACATTATAACCAAGTTGAATGACGTGGTTTATAGAATTAGGAAAGGCCATCGGGGCAAAGCGAAAGTCGTACATTTAGAAAGATTGGCCTTATACAAAGGAGAGCTAGATCCTGTTCGGGACGAACAGGCTTAAGTGGAGGGTAATGTTACGAGTACAGAAAAATCTAAACGATTACAGAAAGATCTAGACGATTACGGTCACTTCCAGGAAAATAAAATCAACAAAACACAACAGAAAGTGAATGAAATGAATATTGTTGTTGTTGTCTCTTCTTAGAAATAGGGTCAACATAAACGATTTTATGAATCAAATCAACATAACGTAAAATAATCGAATATTCTAATATTTTCTCAAGGTTTCTGGAAAGTGATGTCGAATTATCTAGAAGTATTGCAGAAAGTATATAAGAAAATTACCTCTTGTAGTTTTGAGTTAGTTTTATTTTAAGCCTGCGATAGTAAAGTGAAAATTATACAAGTGATATTTAAAATAAGTTTTTGTAAATAAAGTTTCAAGTGTTATTGAGAAGAAATATTTTGTGTATTATTTTGAACGTGGTGTACTGGAAATTTCTACAATAAACCGTTGGAGTTTCTGAAGCTGTTGAAAGAATATTCTAGTTAGGAATATTGTTTGCTGTATTGTTTTCCTGTTGTTGTGAAACAATTAAGGTGTTGAATACTTAATAAAACCTGGTGTTTGTGCTTACTAATCAGTGATCGAACTCATAAGAGATTTGGGAATTACGTTTATCGAATTGAGAGTAAGGCCAATTCGAAGGAAGTTTGGAAAAACGTAACAATATGTTAGAATTATTTATTGGAATTGTTGGAATTATTGTTAATTTGAATTGTGCTAATCAGATTGTGAAATTTAGAGAGTTCATCGTGACAAATTCTCCCGCCTAGTTTTATAAAGTATGAAATGTTGAAACACAACGAAATAATCGAGTGGATCTCATGGTCGCGTAATTGCGAATGCAGGATATCGTAAGGTTCTGCAGGATCGCGTAATTGTGAATATCTGTTATCTTGACTGAGATTAGTACTCCAAAGGGATGAATTTTGAGTTAAGTTATCTTTAACTGGCTTTTTAAAGTAAGGCTTTCCTCTGTCGATGGAAACTTGAATGTGTTACCCTTTACGGTTGATAACAAAGATTTTATCATTGCATCTAACGACTGGAAAGAGACCTTCGTATGGAGTTTTGAGCGATTTACCGACTAAGTCGGTACGTAAGAGGTTATGCGAACATAACTCGAGAGCTTTGGAGACAAACTTTAGAAGAAGTGTGCTTTGAGGCATCTGAGGAATGAAGGTGAATAAAATGTTGTTTCAGTTGTGAAACGAAATTGAACTGAGGAGTGGAGTTAGAATTTTTATTAAAAACTTCACCAAGATAACGTCTCTTATTACCGTAGACTAGATTGAAAGTCTTCACGGGAAAGTGGTTCTTCGGAAACCGAGTAATATTGATGGTAGTATGATGCGTATACGTACGTCCCGTAACAGGCCATGAAAGCAGTTTAACGGTTCAGTGGTAACCTTCGATAAGTCTGTTACATATAAAATTGTAGCTACTAGTTCGTTTCGTTCGTACTCACTGAAGAGATTGGATTTGAATTGGGAGCAATGATCAGTAACGATAACTGAAAGCACTCTAAAACGAGCAATATAAAGGGTGTAGAGAGCTGAAGATAAAATTTTAGCAATGATATCCGAGATAGGGCTGGCTGCAGGCCAGTAAGTATATGTGGCACTATAATTGTCAAACGATAAAGAAAAAGATCGGAATTGAAATGTGAAACTAATTTCCACTAATTCGTTGAGTTTGAGATCATTGAAAAGAACATCTTTCGTCATTGTTTTTTTTTTTTTTGAATTTGTTATTTGCTCGATACGAGGAGGTTGGTCAGCAACTACATTATCAATTCCAGAAATGTGTTGAATATCAGTTGTAAATTGACTGATGAAATCTAAATGGCGGAATTAGCGAGGACTTGCTTAGGCAGGATTTTGCGAAAAAGCGTAGATATAAGGCTTATGATCGGTGAAGAGAGTAAAGATTTAACCTTCAAGGAGATACCGAAAGTGTTTGATAGCAGAATATGAGTTGCTAGTATTTGGCGAATATAAGCGCTATATTTCTGTTGTGATTAGTTAAGTCGCACATAGAAGAAAATAAGAGGTGTCCAATAATGCACTGAATTTTATCGGTACCATGGTAAAACAGGTATGTCTTACAAACTTTTCACAGTTATCTTTTGGCAATCATATTCATATCTGACATTTCACCTTCAATCTTACCTTTAATTTTAATTCAAAATTAAATCAAAATCAAAAGAGACAATCAACACAATGATCTTGATTGTCAAATCATACTTCTGTATATGACAATTAACTATTAATTGATTTCGATCAATCCTCTTATTTGTAGTTAGTAAAACGTTATTCATGTATCAAAATGTCAAACAAAATCCTTTCTTCTTAAGGTAAAGTCTTAAATTGTATTAAGATTTACAAGAAATTTACATAATCTTTCCTGTCTCGTCATTTGAGTTGTAAAATTTTGTGTTATTATTCAAAGCACAATTCACCCAATCAGACATCTATAGTGTTTTTCCCTTTTATTTTATTAAATCATCTTTGCAAATAAGATGAATTTTCATGTGAACTTAAAGCAAAAGAAAAAGAAAAAACAAAACTTATCAATCATTTAAAATAATGCAAAACATTTTGTAAAGTAAAATTAAGTTCCAATAAGCTAATTAAAGTTGATCTTATATAGAATCTTCCTTTGTATATTTAAATGCACAAACGGTCAGCGAAGGTTTGTATAACAACCAGTTAAAAAATGTAATTATACTCTACCATATACTACTTGCTAGTCAGTATATATGTACATAAAAAATTTAGTATAAAAATGTTGACATCGTATTATTTGCGCCATTCATTGAACCGAAGTAGCTTCACTAAAGCTCTTGAGTTGTGAAAAACATATTTTAAGGAAATGAAAAAGTCACCACTATCAAACAAGTTTTAGTGAAGTTTAAACAATTCAGTTAGGATATGAATTAGCCAAAGAGTTTTCACTCATCATTGTTAATGATAAGACGATTAACTTCGGGACAGTTCTTCGCACTTATTGCATTTTGGATTACTTATTCTTATCTAAAGTAGATCATAATATTTATCTAACAAAACTTATAAATGATGCAGATTTTAATTGTGATTAAGTACGGCAAATGTTAAAAAAAGTAAATATGTGTAACAAAATAGTTTATGTGTGTAATTCTATGTAATCAATTTTTTAATTAAATCATTTTTTTAATGATAATTTGAATTATTTGTAAAAATAATCCAAAAGCTGAAGTTGTCCTAAAGGTTTAATTAAAAAATAATGCAAAATAAATTGATAAATTATTTAACAAAATATATAATGCCAATATTATCGGCGTTTTTTTTGGCTTGTTCGTCGTTTCGGCCATTACTAATATTTAGGTGTCTTTTCGGCGTCAAATAGAATATTAAGCTGCGTTTCGGTTTGTTATAACACTTTTTATAATTTATGAACAGACCGTAATTTTCATTAAGTTGTTTTTAATATTGTTAGATTCAACATAGTCGCAATAAAATACAAAACAAAATGGTATTCAATCTCAATTTCCCCTATACAATATTTCAAATCTAAAATCAAGGTCAGAAGAAAAAGAGACGAAGCAGAAAATAAAATAATAAAAGCACAAACAACATTATATGAATTTGAATAAGAATTTCTGAAACTTTCTTTGTAAAGAATCCTGGTGAAAGATATCTGGAGTTTTTGCTTACTAATCAGTGGTTGAATCCAGAAGGAGATTTATATATTACGTTTATCGAACTGAAACTAAGGCCAATTCGAAGTAAGGTTGAAAAACGTTACATTATAAGCTGTTAAAAATTGAATCAGAATTTATTTTCAAAAAAGTTTTGACGGCTTGGTATTTTTACCTTTTTTGTTCGTTTCACAGATAGTAGTACGTCGCAAAAATAACCAAAAGGCTGTAAAAAAGCCGTGCCATGTTTTTCTTTAGCTTGAAACTATCATTTTAACTATAACAAATAAATTCTTGTATCTTATTCTTTACAAAAACTTCTCAAATCATAAAGCACTAGTTATAAAATTTCTTAATGGCATTTTGTTTTCTAAACATCTAGCTATATTATATAATTTAAGTAATACTCTAGAACTACATATCATAATTCTAAAATATATAATAAATATGCACATATATTAAAATTTATTTAAGCAGAGGAAATATAATTTATTTTTTTTTTCTATAAAGAACCGCTCACTTTCACTTACATATTTCTTGAACAAAAACCTTGGTGCGACCTTTTCTTAATATGACAATAATGCCAACCGCATAGTGACTATGGTTGACTCATAATAAACATTATATTGAAATAACCATTGATTAAATAGCAATCTTAAATGAATATCAATGAATGTTAAAATTCAGTACGAAAAGAAATTTATTGATAACGTTATTTCATAGTCATCGTTATATTGTTATAGTTGCAATTTGCTAGATATTCTTACAGCAAATCATGTCTTATATAAAATTAAGCATACCGTAATAATATAAAGGGAATTTCAAATAGATTACTATACTTCAGGAAAATTGTAGAAAATATGATACTGACTTAATTAATATAATTAGAAGTCCACTGTTGAATTCGTCGGCTTTTCACAGTCGTCTGAAAATAGACCTTAGGAATGACATTATTAAATTAATTGAGAAAAGGTCGCGCCAAGGTTTTTGTTCAAGAAATATGTAAGTGAAAGTGAGCGGTTTTTTATAGAAAAAAAAAAATAAATTATATTTCCTCTGCTTAAATAAATTTTAATATATGTGCATATTTATTATATATTTTAGAATTATGATATGTAGTTCTAGAGTATTACTTAAATTATATAATATAGCTAGATGTTTAGAAAACAAAATGCCATTAAGAAATTTTATAACTAGTGCTTTATTATTTGAGAAGTTTTTGTAAAGAATAAGATACAAGAATTTATTTGTTATAGTTAGAATGATAGTTTCAAGCTAAAGAAAAACATGGCGCGGCTTTTTTACAGCCTTTTGGTTGTTTTTGCGACGATTTGACTGTGTTTTGTAAAGTTATAATATAATATGGGAGAATCAAGTTATTATTATCCATATAAAATGTTTTCTACAGAGAACTTTACTCTCGATTTTTTATCAATCTAGGACCTAGGTGCAATATTTAAAAAAATAAAAGTATCGTTTTTATGTAAACAGGTCATGACATGAACTCAACTCATGACATGAACTACTCATGAAAAAGTAAAAGAAATATTCGAAAATAAGTCTAAAGCAATGCATTCGAAAATTAATAAAATTATTACATACAACGGAAACACACACATAAAAACTAGAGTCTTTGACTAATAATTTTAAAAAATTAACATAACAATTTTATAAAAGTTCTTGAGGATAGCATAAAAGCTTAAATCGATAGTTATTTACTCTAAATAAATAATAAACAAAACAACATTGTGCGAAAAAAGATGTGAAATTAAGTGTTTCGCAATTAAACAATTTTTTTAAAAATTCTTGATTATGTTCAGCCAAGTACCATTGGTGTCTTCCATAAACTTTATAGTCTATGATTGACTGAAAGTTTTAAAAAATTTCAGTTTTACGGTTATATATCACCTCAATCTCGAAATTGGCACATATTTGTCATTTTCGCCTTATCTTACCACATAAATATACGTAAATACATATACAAGGTGTCCGCCGGGAAGGTATACTACTTTGTTTGTTTATAATTTTTGATGAAATGAAAGAGAATGGATCTTATATTGATAAATGTTTTATTTAATGTCAGCAATTATGTATGGAATACAATATCAGATAAATGTCCGCCTCTGTTAGCCTCACAAATGCGAGCCCTTTTGAGCACATTTTTCATTACATTCTCACACATTTCACGCGGTATTTCATTAATTTCATCACGAATATTTTGTTTGAGTGTTTCTGGTTTGTTTGTTTGTTTGTTTGCTCAAGTGTTTCTGGTTTGTTTGCATAAACCTTGCTTTTCAGATATCCCCACAAAAAGAAGTCCGGAGCAGTCAAATCAGGCGACCAAAAATTTCACGTAACGTTTTCTACCAAAAATTTCACGTAACTTTCTCATCGTCACAGTAATCGATGATTGATTTTGATAACATGTTTTAACGATTAAAACACGTTGGTTTATCGATTATTTTTCTATAATAAATTTGCCACGTGTCTACTTCACGACTGCCAAATATGAACTGTCAAAACTAATGTTTATCAAAATGGCGGCAAAACAAAGTAGTATACCTTCCCGGCGGACACCCTGTATTTTCATTTTCAGTGAGAAAGTCGTTGTGAATAATGGATAAAAAACAATCAAGCCCTCACCATAAGGGTTTTGTTCTTTTTTTTCAAAGTACGGAACCCTTAAAATAATAATCAAATTTTCTCAAATTCTTTTCTTTATATCTCATAAAGCTTAAAAACACAAAAATTTTAAAGCCTACTAAATTATTTTTTAATCTCATCACTTCAAAATAACTACCAACGTTCTAAAATAAAATGAAATAAAAATTAAAATTTATTATCGATATAACATTTGTTGGGTTCTCTCAGATAACAAATTTACATAATAGACCAAATACATGTTTTCACAACATCGTTTTCTTAACACATCAATAATAGGTCTTTTTACTGAAAGCATATTCTTTTTTCTAAGACTTTGATAATTACCAACTTCCATTTAATATATTAATAAAACATTTGATGGGTTTTCTGGATACAAACATAACAAATATTTTTATCGAAAAGAACTATATGTTTGCAAACTAATCTGGGTTCGTGTTTAAGTTTTTTAACTGTTGTTAAATATTACCAATATTGAGGGATAATAAATTTCAATTCGCATAATTTTGTGTTTTTCAATTCTGTACATTTGGTTGGTTTTTGAAAATTCGCCAAAATGATACTAAATTACTACATTCATATCATCAATGCTACCAACGTGGTATAAAAATTTGTAAAAACATTTTAATTTTACTAAAAGTTTGGGAAAGCAAAATTTTGATTTTATAAACTTTCAGAAAAAAGAATGAATGTGCTGATTTTTTTTTACTAATGAGAAACATATAGTTAAATAAGATATACTTTTATTGATAACTTTGAATACAGTTGTAGAAAAAATGCAAATTATTCGAAATGAAAATTTTAACCTTTAAAACCTATTCGGTGCACATTACATATACTAGTAGTGTCTTTCAAAACATGGCGCGCAAGACACTACCGCGTCTCTTGATTTAAAATAATGTAGTAGAATATCAAAATGAGTGAACAAAGAAAAGTACCTTGTTTAGACGGACTATCATAGTTTATATAAGATTTTGAACGTTGTCAAAGGAATCGCCCGGTTGATGACATTTCCATCCTCTTTGACTGACATAATAAGCTAGCACTTTGTTTTTACATTTTGTGGAGAGGTGTGCTAAGTAAGGAATGAGAGAGAGTACATAATATAATACCTTCTTCTTGGGGTATAGATGCTATAATTCCAGTAGATTTTCGCCATAAGTAGAGGTTAATACATTCATCTGTATCATGAACACTCATAGTACGGCACAAACGGAGTTTATAAAAAATGACAGCGCCAGACATGGACGTCAGCAAGATTTTTTTACAGGGGGGTCAATTTAAGAATTATCTTTTAATACACCAATTAGTAATAAATTTTCTCTTCACGACTAGGCAAGTGTATTTCGAGAAAGATTTTTTGATTTAAGTTGTTTTTTTTTTCTGATGAAATGTTTTTTTTGTTTTTGAAATTTCTTTTATAACTTTTTTTCAGTTTTTATTTTTCCATTAATTTTTTTAATTCATTTCATGTTTTTTATTTCCAATACATACGCATTTAATTTTAATTAAGAAGAATTGTAAGAAGTTTTTAGTTATTATTATTATTTTTTTAAAAAATTTTTATGTTCTTGGTTTTTCGAAATTGACTCTTATTATTTTCTTTGTTTCTATTTTCCTGTTATCTTTTTAAGTCAATTCATTTTTGCTCATTTCTCTAAAAATACTTATAACTTTGTTTATAGAATACTCCCCATTAGTTGAAATCATCTTTCTATGTATACTTTACAATCACAATCCAATAATTCTAAATGCCGTTACTGAAAAGTTTAACCATCCATTCGTAAAGAACTCAAGGGTCGCTCTATCATAATTTTCTAGTCATTTTTGTCTGATTGACGCAACGAATTCTGCTTCTTTTAACATGTCATCCGTAGACAATATTTGAGTACCTTTTCTAATTTTATATAAAGTAAACTGGTTGCGAGAAGTGTGTGAATTTAACTACTGACATTAGAATATTCATAGAGTAAAAAAATAAGCTCTAAAATAACTAAAATACATAAAGATTTTTTCCTTGAAACAAATTATTTCTTGACCGCTGCCATGCTTGAAGTTGCTACGAAACCCCATATAATTATATAAATAGCAAAATATATATTTTTAAAATAACCCTAAATATTCAACAGCCCAATAATATAATAATTAATTTTAGGTTCAGATAGCAAAACCAGGATGGGTTAGTGGTGCTTCTTTGAACTCTTTCCCCTCGTATGCAGACACCTATGGCACCAAAAAACTCGCAGAACAACGTATTTAATCGCCAGTGACACAACTCATGCTGTCTGCATAAAAACAAAATAAGCTTGATCGGTTCGATGGATCAGTTCATAACTTTACACTGCAAATTAACAGAATACTTAACATGAGTTAAATTAGTTAATTCTGTGGCAATGATAAATTTACGTGAGGAGAAGTTAGAAGTATCATCAGTAGTGCAATTGGTCAACAGAGCCACCAGATAGTGGTGCCAAGATCATGAACCTTCTTAACGAACTCTCTAAGCGAAAGAATTTGGTACTCGTATATGCTAGGTTGCTGGCAAATTAATACAAAACTCAGATGTCAACACTTTTTTGATATGAGTCATATCAGAAACAGAAGTATAAATGGAATCTTCTACGTGGTAAGCGAGTGTTTAGCTTTCTTTTTACTACTATTGACTATTTTTAAAACTTTTCGGAAAAAGATATGTAATTGGTGATTTCAAACCACAATCGGAAAGGTACTAGGACTTCTACAGGCTTATTACTTATTGTTACCGTTTAATTTATTTTGCACCGTAATGCCCGTGTAATGATCTACTTATTATCTGCTAATTGCTTTGCACAATTATGATCACTGTTATCAAAACCTTCCAGTCGAATCATTAAAATTCATAAATTAAAAATTATCACGTTCAATTTAATGATTTTTATGACATTTTGTCATAATTTTTTTAATTTAATCATTTTTTTAACATAAAGCTAAAAAAATTATTGGATAATATCTTGAGAATCGAATGAATATGTATGTATATTCATTTTCCAAGTCAATTTGGAGACATTCGATTTTTTCCTCATTCGAAATAATAACTTCATTTTATGGTAATTCACTGTTTTGGATATATTTTTTTTTATTATATACTTATATATTGTCTTTTAAGAATAAAGCTGAATATTAACAGAAAATTTATATCGATAATCAATTGTAATTGGAATGTTTTGATTTTAATATAAAAAAAAGATGAAACTTAATATATTTGGAATCAGCAAATTGATTATTGTAATAAAATCAACTGGTTTTTTAGTGAAATCATCTTTTGTAATTGGAGCTTAAGTTTTAATAGGATTTGTTTCGGTAATTTGTAAAGTAAATAAATTTTTTTTTACAAATTTTCAATTATTTACGGGTTAACAAAGCTATAATATTGTTTTTTGTGGTGGATAAATGTTTTAATATCCATATGTTAAAAGATAAATTTCACGAGACCTTTCACCATTTTTGTGTATATAACGAGAGTCTATTTATGAACCATAAATAAGTTAAAGGCACATGGTCGGGTGGGAGAATTAGTATGTCTTTTTTGTTCATTAGTATGTCAATTTGACTACTTGAAAAATCAAAATAATAAAATCCAATATTTATCAAGTTTCTTTTATTGACAAATACACTATTCGATTTTGAAGTTGAAATAAGCTGTTTCTTTTTAATATCTTCACGCACACCAACAACGATTTAAACAAAAACTAGAACGAAAGTGTACTTGTTTTAGTAGAATTAAGAATTTTAGTTTTAAATGCTCATACTTGTTTTTAAGATGTTTGAAAATAAATACAAACAATCACAAACATAACTATAGAACAACCCTTGGCATGTTATTCAAACATAGAGTTTATTTTTTATTATTTTTTTGGGAAATCCAACAATTTAATACTACTAGTATGCCGCTTGCCACCCAGTTCAATAACAAAAAAAGCATAATATTCTTTACATTTAATTTTAAACATTTAATTGAAAATTATAATATTCAATTTCAAATTTCGATTTCCGAGTTATAATATCCAGCTTCAAATTTAAATTTGAAAAAATAGAAAATTTTTAATCCTAGATTTTCAATGTTATTAAATTTTGAATCTTTTTTTTACGAAACACATTTTCCAATTCCTAATATCTAATTTCTAATTTCTAATTTCTAATTTCTAATTTCTAATTTCTAATTTCTAATTTCTAATTTCTAATTTCCAATTTCTAATTTCTAATATCTAATTTCCAATCTCTAATTTCAAATTTCTAATTTCTAATATCTAATTCCTAATTTCTAATTTCTAATTTCTTATTTCTAATTTCTAATTTCTAATTTTTGATTTCTTATTTCTAATTTTTGATTTCTTATTTCTAATTTCTAATTTCTAATTTCTAATTTCTAATTTCTAATTTCTGATTTCTAATTTCTAATTTCTAATTTCTAATTTCTAATTTCTAATTTCTAATTTCTAATTTCTAATTTCAAATTTCTAATTTCTAATTTCTAATTTCTAATTTCTAATTTCTAATTTCTAATTTCTAATTTCTAATTTCTAATTTATAAATACTAATTTCTAATTTCTAATTTCTAATTTCTAATTTCTAATTTCTAATTTCTAATTTCTAATTTCTAATTTCTAATTTCTAATTTCTAATTTCTAATTTCTAATTTCTAATTTCTAAATTCTAATTTCTAATTTCTAATTTCTAATTTCTATTTTCTAATTTCTAATTTCTAATTTCTAATTTCTAATTTCTAATTTCTAATTTCTAATTTCTAATTTCTTATTTCTAATTTCTAATTTCTAATTTCTAATTTCTGATTTCTGATTTCTAATTTCTAATTTCTAATTTCTAATTTCTAATTTCTAATTTCTAATTTCTAATTTCTAATTTCTAATTTCTAATTGCTAATTTGTAATATGTAATTTCTAATTTCTTATGTCTTATATCTAATTTCTAATTTTTAATTTTTATTTTAATTTCTACTTTCCAGTTTTTAATTTTTATCTTCAAATTTTAATTTGCAATTTGAAATTAACAGCTTCCATTTCCCAATTACATTTTCCTTTCCTTTTCCTTTTTTTAATTTCCAATTTCCATTTTCCAATTTTAAATTTAAAATTTTCAGTTTTCAAATTTTTAATTTTCAGTTCACAATTTACAATTTACAATATACAATACACAATTTACAATTTACAATTTACAATTTACAATTTACAATTTACAATTTACAATTTACAATTTACAATTTACAATTTACAATTAGAAATTACAATTTACAATTTACAATTTACAATTTACAATTTACAATTTACAATTTACAATTTACAATTTACAATTTACAATTTACAATTTACAATTTACAATTTACAATTTACAATTTACAATTTACAATTTACAATTTACAATTTACAATTTACAATTTACAATTTACAATTTACAATTTACAATTTACAATTTACAATTTACAATTTACAATTTACAATTTACAATTTACAATTTACAATTTACAATTTACAATTTACAATTTACAATTTACAATTTACAATTTACAATTTACAATTTACAATTTACAATTTACAATTTACAATTTACAATTTACAATTTACAATTTACAATTTACAATTTACAATTTACAATTTACAATTTACAATTTACAATTTACAATTTACAATTTACAATTTACAATTTACAATTTACAATTTACAATTTACAATTTACAATTTACAATTTACAATTTACAATTTACAATTTACAATTTACAATTTACAATTTACAATTTACAATTTACAATTTACAATTTACAATTTACAATTTACAATTTACAATTTACAATTTACAATTTACAATTTACAATTTACAATTTACAATTTACAATTTACAATTTACAATTTACAATTTACAATTTACAATTTACAATTTACAATTTACAATTTACAATTTACAATTTACAATTAACAATTTACAATTAACAATTTACAATTTACAATCTACAATTTACAATTTACAATTTACAATTTACAATTTACAATTTACAATTTACAATTTACAATTTACAATTTACAATTTACAATTTACAATTTACAATTTACAATTAACAATTTACAATTTACAATTTACAATTTACAATTTACAATTTACAATTTACAATTTACAATTTACAATTTACAATTTACAATTTACAATTTACAATTTACAATTTACAATTTACAATTTACAATTTACAATTTACAATTTACAATTTACAATTTACAATTTACAATTTACAATTTACAATTTACAATTCACAATTTACAATTTACAATTTACAATTTACAATTTACAATTTACAATTTACAATTTACAATTTACAATTTACAATTTACAATTTACAATTTACAATTTACAATTTACAATTTACAATTTACAATTTACAATTTACAATTTACAATTTACAATTTACAATTTACAATTTACAATTTACAATTTACAATTTACAATTTACAATTTACACTTTACAATTTACAATTTACAATTTACAATTTACAATTTACAATTTACAATTTACAATTTACAATTTACAATTTACAATTTACAATTTACAATTTACAATTTACAATTTACAATTTACAATTTACAATTTACAATTTACAATTTACAATTTACAATTTACAATTTACAATTTACAATTTACAATTTACAATTTACAATTTACAATTTACAATTTACAATTTACAATTTACAATTTACAATTTACAATTTACAATTTACAATTTACAATTTACAATTTACAATTTACAATTTACAATTTACAATTTACAATTTACAATTTACAATTTACAATTTACAATTTACAATTTACAATTTACAATTTACAATTTACAATTTACAATTTACAATTTACAATTTACAATTTACAATTTACAATTTACAATTTACAATTTACAATTTACAATTTACAATTTACAATTTGCAATTTACAATTTGCAATTTCCAGTTTTCAATTTTTAATTTTTAATTTTAAATTTCCAATTTTAAATTTCCAATTTTGATTTACCAATTTCCATTGTCCAATAAACAATTTATAATTTTAAAATTGCCAATTTGCAATATTTAATTTATAATTAACAATTTCAAAATTTTAATAAATTTGAACTACTTGTTGTTCTGAAACGTAAACTGTTGACTGCTTCAGCAACGCAGCTAAACCTGAAGCAATGCTACACCTGTTTGTGCATATAAACTACCTTTCGTTTTTCACTGCGCTTACGGCTTTTTATGCAGACCCAAATTAAAACTGATGGATGATCAGGCATAGAAAGATTTGCTATATCGTCACCATCTGCTCCTTTGCAATATCAGGATCATGTATACTAAGCCCTAAACATAAAAAATTCAAGTGCATATTAAAAAATTGCAAGTAACACGCGTTGGCGTTTGATCAGTTCATAAATTTGATCGAAAAATTTTGAGAGTCAGCAAGTAAGGGGTTTGAGACCAATTTTAATTCCAATTAAGAAGTACGATACGTTAGATTCTCTATTCTGTATACCCTGGGTAGAACTTGTGTGCCGATTGAATTTTTTTGGTAACACAGGAACATTCGCTTGGCCCCAAATTAGATTTTCGAAACCCGAACTTTGTTCTAAGTTTTTGGAAAATACTTATGAGTAGCGACATTTATCTGCTGCGAACGCATCCTAACCTCATAGAAGATAGGTCGTCTATGATAAACTGAGAGCGTAAGTTCACTGTTTGTGTCATTTTAAAAACGACACTGTTGTGTCATTTTTTCAATCGCTAAAGGGTATGCTCGATTTTAAGGAATAAGTTAGGTTCGTAATATTGTGCTTTTATTACTGCTTTTTTTTATTCAAAGTTAGGCATGTTTATGCCCGGTTGCTTGAACATTTAGATCTCCGATAACTTTTTTTATTCTCCATTTAACTAGTTTTGCGTATTTTGATCGCGATTGGACCTTTAAAAGGCTTATAGGTTCAATTAAGTTTTCTTAGCTTGTTATTCAGTTAAATGTTTGTTTGTTTTTGTCAAAAAACGACGTGAAAAAGGTTTGAGAGATATTTCTTATTGACGATTTAGCTAAGTTTCATTTAGTAAATGTTCAAGCAACCGAGCATTAGTGTTAATCAAAATAAATTATGAATTAACGTCTCTGAATATCCAAAACCATGCTAACTAGGGAACTATGGTTCGAGAATATTAATCAATTTTATCTGAGAAATTTATGAACGCCAACTTTAAACCTCTGAGGATTAAAGTCATCAGTGAAAACCCACGAAGGTAGAGCATTCCAAAGATGAGAAACATTGTTGCGAAAGTCACGTTGAAAGGCTACACCTACAAGTTCTACACCTACTTATTTGATCTGCATAAGGATGGGCCGCTGCAGTTGATCTGGTGTGACGGGATAGGTTTGCAGATTTAGGTAAAATCGATTTGATCTCTTCATAAGCTCGTTCATCCATAATATATTTGTAAAAAATAGTCATATCAGCATCATTTCTTCTGTGCTGCAAAGAATCAAGATCGTTAGTAAGTTTAACAGCTCTTCACTGTACAGAATCAAGGCAATTTAGATTACTCAAGTATATATTTGGAACAGTATATGTTATACTGTTCTCAAATATATATGTGAGAACAGTATTCCATGCAGGGACGTATAAAAGATTTATAAACCAAAAAAAGCTGTTCGCTATTGAAAAGCCAACGACATCGCCCCAAAAATCCTAACTTTTGAACAGCATTCTTAGCCAGGTTAAAAATATGAGAATTCCATTTCATATTATTTTCAATCTCAACTCCTAGAAGTCTATCAAACTTATTCTCCAAATGTTTTTTCAAAATCCTTGACAAATAGAGAATTGTTTGTTAGAATTTGACAAAATATTTATTTTGTGAGTGAGCCTGTTATAATAATTTCCACAAGACCAAATCGAAATGCTCTTATGGTACGTGATGGAATAATTAAACTGTAAAAGTTGAACATAATATTTGTTGGTGAAGTGAGTTGAGTCGAGATCGTATCATAATTATCGTTAACTGTCATCACTTTTATCTCCGGTGTAGAAAGCAAACTTGTACTCACATATATGCTTCTTTGCAAAAATTCAATATGGACTATGCTGAATCTTTGAGGTATGATGTTTAAATGGGCATGATTTCACATTGAACTAACAGCTGTCGGAGATTGAAGTGGTCCATTTTAATTGAGAGAATAATAATAAATAAAGCCCTTAACATATCTTGTGAACTTTTTATGTTTGAATCCATACGGTTCAAAAAACGTTAAACACCTCAGATCTCATGCTTTTGTCAAACACTAAAAACCATAAAATATTTGTTGTCAAATATTGTAAACCCTTCACCGCGCTTGTGTTTGTTAAATTTGTGACAACATTTACCTAACTTTCTTAATTATTTAGTAAAGCCTTAAAAAATATTTAAAAGTGTGGCAAGATTACTTTATCTTAGGCGCGAGTGGATGTTTCTTTTATTATTTTTATCGTAAATTAATAAAATTTAGTAAAAGGGACAGTTTTGATCGTTTATCTTATAAGCACATAGGAAATAAAGCAAAAATAAGTAAAAAATAAAATCTTTTTGTCAAAACCAGAGCAATTTTGTATGGATTTTGCTTTTTTCAAACTCGATACAACTCGTTTTGGTTTTATTCGCTTCAGTGAGTGATTCTCTATCAAATAAAAAAAAATCTTGGCGCCTAAGTAAAAGTAATATCCCCGAAAGTGTTGAAGCATGTCAACTGCAGTAAAGTAACGAAGAGTAAACAACAGTTAACATTTTATTTATGTTTTCCAAAACCAACTTAACCTTTTAAAAATTAATAACTAACTCGAAAATCTACTTAAAAATAATTCCACTTGTCTTTTTATCTCATATTTTCAACCTAAAATAAAATTATTCTTACTTTATATAATATCCTTAATTTCTGTATTAAAAATTCCACCAAATTATAGTTAATGAATTAATTTATAAGCCCAATTTGTTTACGGTATTCAAATTACCATACCATTAAAACTTCCCCGTCAACAATACAGTTACCTTGGCCACCTTTACATCGAAATGATCTCAAACTTGTATTAGTATGGATTTCTCCTCAAAAAGTCTCCAAAAATAAATGAGAGAATATCTTACTATACTAACTTCCCCTTAACTCACAACCTAATACAACTACGTTTTAAAGACATAATAACTTTACTTCTCCTCTCTCTGAGTTCAAGAAATTAAATCTTATTTTTTCACTCTATTTTCTTATTTGTTTTTATATTCTGCAATAACAAATTGGTTCAACAAACATAATATTCTTTGACTTAATTCCATGTGATTTTTGGTTTAATTTTTTTCATTTAATAAAAAATTTCGGAATCTTTAAGTTAATTGACGTTGTATTAACTTATTTTGACAATTTTATGAATAAACATAAAATTTCGTTTTAGGTTATCTTTACCTTACAAACGTATAAGGAAAAGATGAATGTGGCTTTTGATTTTGCGGTTTTTAATTTATATGAGAAAATTAAAGATAATATTTTTGATTTAAAAAAATTGAATCTTGAATCTTGGGATAATAGTTTATAGTGTCGCAGATGAGTTGATTGAAAGGAAGTAACGGATTAATTTTGAGTGATGACCTTAAGTGGGACTTTAAGAATTTACTTTAATATTTAAAAGCAAACGTAAAACAATACACATGATGTTGGTTGTAAGTGATTATACTCATCACCTAGGCTAGTTCTTTTAACATAAACAATAATATTATATTTACACTGAAAAAAAAATTGAAGTTCATGACAACCTCATCTCGAAGTTGGCAGTTTATTATTCATGCAAAGAAAAATTATTTGCAATCAATTTCACTGTGATTGGGACAACTACACGATAACATTTTCCTAACAACAGAATGAGGTTTATTTGAAATATAAAGTGTTATATCCAATATAACAATTGTTGAATAAAGATAACAACTATTTCCCTGAAAAATATTTTCTTTGGCCTTGTATCATGTATTTTTCATTTTAAAATTTAAGTATTTGAGATTAATTGCATTATATTTTATTTTCACATAAATATTTCGTGTGATTGTCTCAACTTCATCGATTTGTAATTGTAGAGTTGTTGAAGCAATTTCGTAGTTTGATTCGCCATATGTGACCGCACCATGAGGTTGAGACAATTGCATTTCGATTGGAAATAGGATATGTTTTTTTTTCAGTGTACAATTAATTTATAATCAATTTATAGTGTTCTTTCCCCTGACATTTGTTGACATTTTCTTTTTGTTCATGAGTAAATAATTACTCAATGAGCAAATGTTGCCAGATAATAGTATTTTATTTAAACGATAATAAACTAAAAATAACAACATATGCCAGTTTTTGTTTTGCGACGATAGATGTCAGATAGATAGTCACTGTTTTTATTTGATGCTTTTCATCGAACATTTTGTTTTTGTAAACTTCAGACATTTATTGTAAATCAAGAGTGAAATTTTATTGAAATTAAAATTGCCATTTGAACCTTGGTTGACCTTTTCAACTAAAATTAAAAAAGATCACCTGCACAAGTACCCGGATTAATTCTCAAGAATATTGAAAATTATTTACCACCGCTATTGTAGCCGGATCACCAGTTCAACTCTTACCAGAATATAATACAACAATCAAGAAAATCACATAGTCCTTCGAGCCGGATTCTGGACTCATAACTAATAGTATTAATGAACCGTGAGTAGAAATTTTCGCTATATTAAGAACTGATTTCGTTTTTAATATCACCAATGGCGAAAAATAGATTTATCAAATGTTTTGTGAAATCATTCGAACAAATGCGAGTTCAAGTAACCGGTTTCACTACAGCAAATACGTTTAGCGACTTAAAGGCAACTAGCATTGTTACTTGATGAGTGGAGAGAATTCCAAACTTTGAAAGGAACCATAAAAGGCAAATCGGATGTGAAATTTGTTAAGAAGATTGGAAATACTACAACGACCTTGAACAAAAAATATTTAACTGGGACATAATGTTCGAAGAACAACATGACTCCGACGAACTTATTCTATGGGTGATCTCATTCTCAACCAAAATCAATTCCTAAAAGAGATTTCCAGTGTCTCAAAAATAGAATGTGAATATGTACGTTTATCTAATGTTAACATACTAGTATTTGTTGGAAGGTATATAGAGCTTCCATCTGTCCGTGACCTGTTAGCATCGATACACCATAATCAGAGCATTTTAAAAGTACAGAAACACAAAATTTAAAAAGGCTGCTCAAAGGAGAAACTTTCTCCCTTATCAACAATTTAACTGTAACTGATGACAATTATAACGAAGTAAGGGATAAGGTTACAGCCAGATATGACAATCGTAACATGCACTACAATCTTTATTAAAACAATTTATGGAGCAGCCTATTCGCCTCATAGCCGATGTCTCAGACAGAGTAGTGCTGGGCTTAGAGGTATTTGGTGCAGAAGCGGCAAGTCGCGATTCGTGCCTAGTATATATTATAGCGAATAAATTGGATAACGAATCCAAGGAAGCATCAAGTTCAGGCAACAAATTTGAATCAACTTTTCAAATTTTTGAATAAGAAAAGCGACGTGCTGTATAGCTTTAGGCCTGTAAAACTCATTTCGGTATACGAGCCAAATTTTTCGAGAATTGTTTTCCAAATCCTTATGTGGGCCACTTGTTCTTGGTTTTATTGAAAATTTTAAATGTGTTAAAGAATTGAAATTTATTATTCTAAATTTTTAGTTCAAATATATTTATTAATTCTGTTTTTTTATGAATAAAATGCACCGCTTTATATTTTTCAATGCATCAAAATTCGGTATTATAGTCAGCAGATGCTCACCCGTTTCATTTGATGATTACCACATATTTGATACTTCGTGGGGTGCCTGTCCTTGACGAGTCCGAGAAAGGTTAAAATATCGAGAGTAACCTTGTCCGACAAACATTTGTCTGCTATGTTGGTTGTCGAACTCAACAATAGCAAATAAGTTTTCAGGGAAAGGTGTATCACAAAGTATAAAATATGTGGTATTCATTTAATGGAACGGGTGTGGACCTGGTGCCCATTTGTTTTGGACTTGATGTAATTTTTAATATCGATCAAAAACCCTGATATTGAAAGCTTGCGTGTTTTTTAGCATAGAAAACTTCGTGAACCCATAGTGCCATTTTGAAATGAAAACTCAGTATAAAAAGAAAACTCCATTAAAACGAACTTTAAAAAATTTAATCAAGATCACTAATCCATTTTTTAAGGTTTCGTTTTTTATACGAAACACTATTGGTGAGAGTAAAACGGGTTATTCACATTATATCGATTATCTCGTAAACTATAATTGCTATGGCCCTGAAATTTGAGGTAAGATGACAGATAGAACGCACACCCACATAAGATGACAGATAGAAATAAAACTAAAGTTGTTTTCATTTGGTTTACAGGGTTATGATGTGAGACCTTTGAGAAAATACATTTTTTTATAGATTCAAGTAGGGTATCATATGAAAGGGTTTCATATCAGTATTCCTTAAAAATTTATTTCGGAGTTTTACACCTTACCATTTTCTGTATAATTTTGAATAACGACGTTTTCTTCGTGTTTTCTTACCTCGATTAGATCCAAACCTAACTGATCGAAAATCTTCAAATGTAGTGGGAATGATAGAAAAATTAGTAAGTTTCTTACAGAAAATATAGGAAAGTGTCACATACTCATAATTATATTTATTAAAGGGGTGGATATGAGGAGGGTTAAAAACACTGTTTAAAACGTAGTCAAGTTGGGTGTCATTTGAAAGAGCACCTAATTTAGAAACCATTGCAATTTTTTTTAGAATTTTACGATTTTATTGCCCCCCCCCCCCCCTCCCTACGTTTCGACACTGATTGAAAGAAAAATTTGAATAAATTCACAGATTTAAGAAGTTTGGTAAATTTAGAAAGAAAATTATAGCGAAGTCTCAGATAATTATATTTCTGTGTGTTTAGGGGACGGAGGTAGAGAGGGTAAAAAATCCTTTTTTGGCCCAAGCGAGTGGGATGTCATTTGAGAGAGCACCTAATTTTTAAGTCATGCAAATTTTTTTAGAACTTTGCGGCGCACAGTTTTTGAGTTATTGTCAAAAAAGTGCAAAAATTTGTAAAAATTCACAGATTTAGGAAATTTTTTAAATTTTGTATGACAATAATAGCGAGGTCTCAAGTAGCTATACAGGGTGTCCGCCGGGAAGGTATACTACTTTGTTTGTTTATAATTTTTGATGAAATGAAAGAGAATGGATCTTATATTGATAAATGTTTTATTTAATGTCAGCAATTCATAATCAATCTGTACGCAGAAACGAACAGTCGATTTATGATTAGTGAAAGATTTTTCTTTTAATTTTGTTAAAATAAGATAAAATTAAATCAAATAATACAGAGCTGCAGGTACGCTAAAATTGAAAACATTTTATTTAGTTGTTCAGGTGTTTTTTCTCTTCATTGCATTTTGATAAATCATTCAAAACATTTCATTTATATTTTACCTAAGGTTGGGTAAAATAATATAAAATAAAATCTAATAATATATAGTGCAATTATCTAATTAACATTTATACGGTTTTAAAAACAGTGAAAATTATGCAGAATTGCAATATTTGCCGTAATATAGTGAATATGAATGAATTAGAATTAAATTGCTCTAGTTGTGATAAATATTTCCATATACAGTATCTTAATTTAAAAATCAGCCAATATAAAGTATTCATAAGAGATCAATGGTGGTTCTGTAATGAGACATGCAAAAAAAACTTTCTCAAAAAACATGAGTCTCTAACCTCAATTGTTGCGAATACGGATGACTCGGTTAAGTTGGATATGATTGCTCAATTACGAGAAATCACAAAAGCCCAACATCTTTTAGTTTTAAAATGCGAAACGTTATTAGCTGAAAATATTTTATTTAAAGAAGAAAATACAAAATTTAACCAATTCATAGAGAAAACAAGGAAGGAGATTTCATTTCTGAAAAACAAAGTCGATAACCTTCAAGAATATATTAATATAAACCAACAAAGAGAAATTAGTAACAACATTATCATAAAAAATATTCCGGTTATTAGTGGTGAAGACCTGTTCAATATTTTTCAGTGTATCTGTCAAGTAACTGGATACAGGTATAATCGTGAGGAAATATTAGATATTTTTCGTTATAAACAAAAACCGCATTATATACTTGTTAAATTTAAAAATTACGATAGCAAACAAAATTTCAACCAGCTAAAAAGAAATAAACTCATCAAACCTGAAGATCTAGGCTTAAAAGGATCAGGTGAAAAGGTCAAAATTGTTGACCAGCTTATAAAACATTTGCAAGATATATACAAGGAAGCTATAACGGTTCTTAAAATTACTGGTTGTTTTAAATTTATTTGGACAGCCCATGGTAAAATTCTGCTTCGAAAATTTGATAATTCAAAGATTATAGAACTCAAATCTAAATCTCAACTGGATTTGTTATCCGACTTGGAGAAAGTTTCAGAAAACACAGAAAGAGTAACAGCAACTGTACCAATTATCTTATCGGATAATCAAGAAGAAACTGTTCCAATTGCAGTTAAAGAAAATGAAGCTATTCGGAGAAATGATAGGATTAAAACTAGAAGTGCAAATACCAAGACAGATGCTTAACCAACTATAAAATCAAGAATCAGATGAATATAAACTAATTAAGTATACTAGTATCAATTATAATTATATCGTATATCTTTTCCATTGCTCTTTTTTTTTGTATTTTTGGAAATTTTTAGAAATTCACCTTGAATTTCCTTCTGTCTAAATCAAAATGAATAATGTCATTAATATTGAATACTTCTCACATTCTAATTTTAGGTATCCAGGAAGTGGATTGAAGTTTTATGTCATTAATATACGTAGTCTAAGAAATAAACTTGGTATCCTAGAACTCGAGATAAATCGACTGTCGGAGTTGCCTGAATTTATAATTGTAACGGAAACGTGGTTAAACACCGAAGAACAAAATTTCTACAATCTAGAGAACTATGAGGCATTTCACTCTATACGTCTACATAAAATAGGCGGTGGCGTCTCTATATTTGTACACAACAAATTTAAAGCAAGCGAGGTAATTAACAAAACTGTAAATAATGATAATATTATTGGGGTGGAAATTACGAAACTTAAAATCAGAATTATAGGAGTATATAGGTCCCCTGATATAGGTACGATATCCGATTTCCTTCAATATCTTGAAGACTTGCTTGACAAATCGCATAATATGGTGTTATTAGGGGACTTTAACATTAATTTATTAAATGAGAACGAAAATACCACTATGACGTATATCTCCAAAATAAAAGCCAATGGCTTTGAAATTCTCAATAAAATTCAAAATGATATGTCAACTAGAGATAGCTCTAATAGCAAGACAATTATAGATCACTGTATAACCGACCTTTTAAATAAAAAATTCTCCATGAATATCTATGATCCAAATCTTAGTGATCATAAAGCGATTATGCTATCGCTTGAAAACCCAAATAGAATATATGACAAATTTGATAGCGGAATGAACAAAACAGTAAATAAAAACATACTAAATGAGAAGATTAGGGCAGCCAATTTTATTATGATTCAAAACATTGATCAACTAAATGATAAGATTAATAATCTAGTAGAAAGTAGCACATATACAATTAAAAATAAAAAGTCTAGCATTATTAAATCGTATATTAGCCAAAAAACAGTAAATATTGTTAATGAAAAGAATAGACTATATGGTTTAACTAAATTATACCCTAATAATCTTGAAATAAAAGCGAAATTCGATGAACTGAAAAGAGAAGTTCAAATAACTGTCAGGCGAGAAAAGAGACAATACTATGGACTGAAATTGGAAAAATCTAAAGGAAATGGGAAAAGGCTTTGGGATATTTTAAAACAAGTTATATATATTAAACACAATATAAAAGCTTGTAATCCTATTGAAATAGAAATTAACCAGGTGAAAATAGATAGCCCAACGAAAATAGCGGACATATTTAATTCTTTCTTTGTTGCCGAAGACAAAAACTTTCAAATTAGGGGTTTTAACAGTATAGATTTAGGTTTAAATCCAGATACGTTAAAAAACTTCAAATTCGAGGAAATCAAAAATGACGAGCTAGTTGATATAATTGCGAAACTAAAACTTAGAATTTCTCCAGGACCTCAAAAACTTTCATCTGAACTACTCAAAACGCACTCAATCCAATTAGTACCTCATATCGCTAGATTGATTAATATTGCTCTTACAAAATCCGAATTTCCAAACTCCCTCAAATTGGCTAAAGTGATACCGATCTATAAGGGGGGCAAAAAAATTGACATAACGAACTATAGACCAATCTCAATACTGCCGACCATTTCGAAAATCTTCGAAAGAGTTATTTACGTACAACTGTATAACTATCTATCTGAAGTGCAGTTTTTTAATAACCATCAATATGGGTTCTTAAAGAACTCGGGAACGTTATCAGCATGCATTAACCTAATATCACAAATTCAAAAAAGCATAGATAAACGACTATTTACCGCCTGTCTATTTATTGATTTTAAAAAAGCATTCGATAAAATATGTCACCAAATTCTTATAGAGATACTAATGAAACTAGGATTGGAAACTATGCCATTAAAATTAATTGAAAGCTATTTAAAAGATCGCCGGCAATATGTTGATATTGGCTTTGAATGTAGAAGTACAACCCTAAAAATAAATTCAGGGGTACCCCAAGGATCAATTGTGGGCCCACTATTATTTCTAATTTATGTAAATAGTCTATTTTCACTTAACTTTAAAGGAACATTTCAGACGTACGCCGACGATTCGGCGATTGTTTACAGTTGCGACTCATTACTAGATCTTCATTCAAATATGCAACATGACCTTAATATCTTACTGGACTGGTGTGATCATATGCAAATGGAATTGAACACAAAAAAAACCAACTTTATTTTTTTTAGAAAATCCGCTTCTCTAACTCAACCATTGAAATATGGAGATGACATAATAGAGGAGGTATATGACACCAAATATTTAGGACTTTATATTAACAAAAAATTGTCCTGGAACGACCACATAGACAAGGTCTGTAAAAAGGTAGCGCCCTATGTGGGAGTTCTCAGACGACTTAAAGACGTAGTCGCAAGACCTTATCTCATTAACATCTATTACTCCTTTATAAACTCTCATTTAATTTATTTACTCCCGATATGGAAAACAGCACCAAAATACAAATTAAAACAATTACAATATTTACAAAATAAAGCGCTAAGATCCATTTATAATTTGCATTTTACTCAATCTATCTCATACTTGCATAAAATTTTTTTGTCGATCGAAGCGCTCGGTGAATATGAGTCTATTTTATTAATCTTTAAAATAAAAAATAATTTTATAAAACATAAATTCAATCTACTTCGAGCCGCTGATATACATGGATATGAAACTAGAAATAACAATAATTTCTTTATTGAATTCTTAAGAAGCAATATTGGGCAGTCAAATCTATTCTACCATGGCTTAAAAAACTTCAATTCACTTCCGGAAATATACAAAAAACTTCAAAGCGTGGGAGTGTTCAAAAAATATTTAAAAGAGCATATTTTAAATAAATAAATAAATAAATTATGAAATAAATAAATAAATAAATACTTCTAAGCGATGGAATTATTAATAAATAATAATAATAATAATAGTAATAAAATAACGAACACATTTTAGTTTTACTACCTAATTTGTATGTATTATTTTAATTTGATTTTTTTGTTTTAATTATCCGATATGCTAAGTAAAGGGAATTTTAAGTTAGCGTGGGAATTAATAATCTATAATTGAAATAATAAATTAAATCTTTTGTTTGAATAAAGAAATATTAAAGAAAGTAATTAATTATAAAAACTGTTCATAATTTGAGATAGACAATGAGTTATCAGTCATACTAATTAAATTTTTAGTCCGGTAATTAAAGTCATCTAGGTTATACTATTGAATTGTATCATTAATAAAAACAAGTTGACTATATTATAAGGATTAAAACTCTGCTGTAATAGATTTAATAAATTTTATTGATATATGATCGTTGTACAAGCCTTTTAGGCTATTTTATGATCGCAATAAAAAAAAAAAAAAAAAAAAATTATGTATGGAATACAATATCAGATAAATATCCGCCTCTGTTAGCCTCACAAATGCGAGCCCTTTTGAGCACATTTTTCATTACATTCTCACACATTTCACGCGGTATTTCATTAATTTCATCACCAATATTTTATTTGAGTTGCTCAAGTGTTTCTGGTTTGTTTGCATAAACCTTGCTTTTCAGATATCCCCACAAAAAGAAGTCCGGAGCAGTCAAATCAGGCGACCAAAAATTTCACGTAACGCTTTCTACCAAAAATTTCACGTAACTTTCTCATCGTCACAGTAATCGATGATTGATTTTGATAACATGTTTTAACGATTAAAAAACGTTGGTTTATCGAATATTTTTCTATAATAAATTTGCCACGTGTCTACTTCACGACTGCCAAATATGAACTGTCAAAACTAATGTTTATCAAAATGGCAGCAAAACAAAGTAGTATACCTTCCCGGCGGACACCCTGTATTTCTGGGTGCTTAGGGGACGGGGGTGGATAGGATAAACAAAAACTTTTTTGACCCATGTGAGTGGGGTGTCATTTGAGAGAGCACCTAATTTAAAAAACATTGCAATTTTTTTAGAATTTTGTGGTGCACAGTTTTTGAGTTATTCTCAAAAAAGGGCAAAATTCGGATCGTTCTTCTCCCCTACGTTACGAAACTGATTGACAGATAAATTTGAAAAAATTCACAGGTTTAGGAAGTTTGGTAAATTTTGAATGAAAGTTAAAGCGAAGTCTCAGATAATTATATTTCTGTGTGTTTAGGGGACGGGGGTGGAGATGGTAAAAAAAAACCTTTTTTGACCCAAGCGAGTGGGGTGTCATTTGAAAGAGCACCTAATATAAAACCATACAACATAAATTTTAATTAATTTTGAACATAAGACTATCTAGTGGATAATGCAATGGAAGTGTTGAAAAGGTCTATTTTGTTGGATTTTAACAAAACCTTTTAGTCTGGTGACGACACTTAGTTCAACTGCCTTAGATCAATAATAATTCAGAACCTAGTTCAAAAGGTTAATCCATTTATAACAGAAATTAGTAATTATAGATCTCCGTTATGTTCAGATGAACGCTATTTGGGAAGATGTAAAAATTTTCTCGCATTGCTAGTTGCTGAAGATAAACAATTTACCGTTGATAAAAAACTGTACTTCAATCCTTCAATTTTCAATCCTTGAGCCGGAACAATTTGAGTTGACTGTTTTTCAAAAAACTATTTTGGGTTACATGGTACCTGAACATTCTCGATCAATGTCAAATAAAGAAACGTCAACTAACATGACGCGTTAAATTTAATTGGACGTAGAAATTGATACAACTCTTCAGTAAATTGAGGAGATACAGGAAGGTCCTACAATAAATAAAATTACTCCAGAGAAAGAAAAATTTCAGGCATTTTGGAATACTACTCACACAAGACAAGAAGATGGAAGGTATATGGTGAAAACCATGCTGAGGTAGCGATACACCGAGGAAATGCGTGAATATCAGCAAATAGACCGGATCGTTGAAATCACTGATTATTAAGGAAATTCATAAAGAATTTATTCGTAAGTATTTTGGTGTTAAACAACTATAGCTCATGATAAGAAAGATGAATCAATGTGCGCCATAAATCAAACGAATTCTGCGTCGATGATTTTTTATATAGCTCCAGTGATATGCATCGTGCTCTTGAATTACGTTAAAATGATTAACGTATTGCAGGAAGCAGGTTTCGTGTTAAAAAAATGTAGTTCAAACATTCCAGCTTTGTGTGATGAAGCAAACGAGCGGGCACAGTGAGGGCACTTCCACAACACAGAAATTATACTGCAATCTAGTGGATGATACACTAACTTTTGAGGTTAGTCCCTATGAAAAGGTCATATTACGAAACGGAAAATAATAACTGAAACATCTCGGGTATTTGACTCGTTAGGTTTCCTGTCGCCCTTTGTAAAATTGCTTTAAATAATATTTCAAAAGCTTTGGTTTTTAAAGCTCAATTGAGTTGAGGAATTATCTGAGGAGCACGTAAAAGAATACCGAAGCGTTAGAAATGAATTTAACTATTTTAAAAATATAAAATTCCACGATATACTAATCATAACGAAAATATTTAAGTTCATGGCTTTGCAGATGCAAGTGAAATTGCATATGGTGTAGTAGTTGATAGCAAAGTTATCGATAAAAAAAGACAAAAATTGTAAACTTGTTGACATTTAAAACAAGAGTCACACCTATCAAAAGAGTTACGCTGCCGAAATTAGAGTGTGCAGCGTACTAATTAGCAAAGCAATGCATGTGGTCATTGAAACAATAGCACCTTTTGCAACGTTGTATGTATAGAAAGATTCAACAATTCTTTTGGTATGGTTATCAACGTATTGCATATGTTCTACGGTATACCATGAATATAAGAATCAAAAATCAAGCTAACGGGCGTAACGAACAGTTAACGGCAAAAGAGATGGAAAAGAAGAAAACTAAATGCATTTTATTGGAACAGAAAACTAATTTAAGTGAAAACATCATCAATTTATCAAAATACAAAACGGTGAGCAATAAGTCTAAATTGGTATCGTTAGGTCCTTTTATAGATAGTGCAGGAATATTGAGAGTAGGTGGTTGACTTTTCAACGCTGACTGTGATTACGACAACAGGCACACCATGATATTATCTATCAATCATATATTTACCTAGTGACTCATATAAGAATCTTCACGCCAGGCCTACACTAACAAACATCTTAATAAGGCAAATTTTTGGGCGATTGATGGACGTACACTGACAAGAAACAATGTGAAAGGTTATATGTGTATTTTTGTTTGCTAATCATTTATAAGAACAAAAATAGAAAATTCGTCAGAATAATGGTTTAAGTTTGGAAGAAAATTTTATTAGATTAAATTTAATGAGAGTTCGATAGTAGTAAATAATAATGATTTTAGTTAGGTTTGACTAATTCAATTGAATGATAGGTTAACTCCTCCATCTAATATAGAGTTCTGAAGCGAGTGCTTGGATTTTTTGAAGTACTTTAGCTGTTTGGATTTTTTTTAAGTTTAAATTGCACTCGAACTGAAAAGTCGTGCACTGAAAATTTTTAAACATTTTATCTGTTCTCACGTCTAACAAACCAACCCCTTTTAAAAACAGTAGTAGTATGCTCCCATCACATCGATGAACCTCAAGTGCCTTATGATACCAGCTCTATTAATTCCTTTCCTCAGTGAGTCATAGATGTCTTTAGATTGACCTGTGGGTGGTTGTAGTGGGCTTCTATGCCCTCTACTCCCTTTTCCGTCTTTTGGCATTGTTCTGACCACTGCCATTTTTAAGGCATATATCTATGTTTTCGATTTGAGCAACGCTGTCACTTATCACATAGCAGTAGCTGAATTTCTAGTGATTTTTGTTTAACGTCTCCTAATTTGATATTCGGAGACGAAAATTGGAGACATATGACGCCTTTTGTAGGGAAGTAGGACAGCAAGAGAAGAGGAAGATCTTAGAATGATTTCGGTGGAAGTCACCGAAACTTTAACTACACTTAATTTTATTATGTCTGATAATTTTTTGAACCTTCCAGGTATGAGAGAGGAATAGCAATAGGTGTTTACGAATCCAAATATCCCGTTTCCCCTCCAGACGGAATTATGATCATTGAGCTTAATCCTACGAAGAGCAGTATTAGTTATTTTAACCACTTCGCAATGTGCTTCAACTAAGAAAACCACTTTTTACTTTTAGGGGCGATAGTGAGCAGAGATGGTGAGCTGTATGGAATACATATTGGTGACAGTCAATCGCGACACAGTGGTACTTAATATCGCCAGTTGAATTGTATTTCAATGGCAGACTGGCGTTCGCAGAGCAATCACCACCGTAAAGCATAAATTAACAAAAAATATTACAAATCAACAAGAACTGATTGTTTGGTATAGTAGTCGTTATAACAAAACCATATTCATTTACTAAACTTCAAATTAAAAAAAAAACATTACGTTAGAATTGATTATGTATGATTCCCATAAATATTACAACAACAACATTAATATTTAGTCATTTTATATAACAAAATTTAAAAACATAAAATTATTGTAATGAAACATCCGTTCCAATTATATATCAATATCAGCATGAAAAATGATGGAAATCTCGTTAAAAATTTATTTAAATGATGTTCCGCGCTCATCAATAAATTAAAAAAAATCCAAAAATTAATTTAATTTCTTTTTTTCGCAAACTAAAGATGTTGATGTCAGTTGAAAAGTTTAGAAAACTTGCGTGTTGAATACATGAATCGTTGATGGGCGCAAACTTTTATGTTTACATTATATCACATAATGAAATATTTAATAAAGACCAAATATATAGAGTAATATGAAGATTTGAACCTTCGAGCAAGTAATATCGTGCTATTATCAACCAAGATGTCATAACTAAGATAGAGTGTACTATCATTGACTTAATATAAATCATCCAAAAGCACTACTAAGAACTGAGCTTGCAGGTTTGTGACGTCTGACTGCTTGTACCATATGTATGTGGTATCTCACGTAAACACACGTTTGTCTATCAACATACCAACCAACCATTAACTCGTTCACAAACGATATTATCCCAATTAGTCAAACGCAAAAAAACTCAAAAAACATTTTTAAACGATCAATTTACTTTTTGGAATTCAGGCAAAGTTTTGATCTTATCTATTTCTTAATATACACATAAGACAAATTAGTTAATCAAAAAAAAAAAAAGAATATAACTGAGGCAAAAGTAAAATAACAATAATTGAACAATTTATTGTTTTAATTTTTGGTTTGACCATATGATGAGCCTTGTTCGTTTATGATCGATTAAAGTAATGAAATATAATTAATTTAGTTACTGTTGAAACGATATTTTCTTGTTGTTTTGATTGTGATATTATAAATATATTAAAGAGTAGATTTATTTATGCTTTAATTGCAAATACAAGAATTGTATTGAGAGATATATTGAGGTACAACAAATGATTTAATAATAAAAATAATTCGCATAGCAACCGAGTTGTTTAAGGTCCCTCATTAGACTTCTGTCTCCTAGGCGCATATATTTTTAAATCACCACAAAACCATGCCACCACAACAAATCTGAACTTCAATGGCTAACATTTTTTGTTGATAAAAATCGTTCGAAAAAATAATTAAAAATTAGAAAACAAGTTTGTTAAAATCGGTATAGCCATTCTAAAAACAAGAATATTCAGATATAAAGAAATTCTCTAATGATTTGCTAATTTATTTCGGTTACGAATTTTAAATTAAAGTAATTCATTTCACCAAACATAAAATATTTATGTTAAGAGATTTGTTGTGTCACAAAATGTTAATTAATAAAACATGTTTCTATCTACATAAAAAATAAAAATTTTTGTTATGTAAAGCTTGTTCATAATAGTATATGTGAATAGAAAACGGTTGTGCAATTTATAAAAAGTAGAACGGTTGCCTGTAGTTGTAGAGAATGTTTTCTCGTTTAAACAAGTATTGTTTATTGAGATGCTATATGGAAATGGTGGACTTGAATGTTTATATTGAGATAATATGGGGAAATTTATAATTTGTGTGCGATTAAAAGTATAATTAAATCACAACAAAAGATGGAAAAACTGGTTGTATTTATTCCATAAAATGTTTTTTACAGAACATTTTGTAAATTTTAATCACAAATCGATGTCGACCTTATATAAATTTTATTTAAAAACTGAGTTGACGTTGCGTTATTTAAGATCAATATAAAAAAATTATGTAAGTTTTAATCATATGATAAACTTATGTTGTGACATAATGTGGCTATAATAAATCCAATTCTCCAATTCATTAAACACAGTAATGTTAAATATATTTTCTTGTGAACATTGATCTCATGTCCAACCAAAGGAGGGTCATGTAGATGTAGCTATTCGTGTGCTACTTTCAATTACGTTATGCTCCCTAAAAGTTGGTGACATAGACCTACATTGTTAAAAGAAAATATCTGTCTTCTAAAAACAATAAAACTATTCATGAAAACCAGAAAATATTATATGAAGTGAGAAAATTAGAAATATCAAACTTGCAAATGTACGTAGCAAAATATTTTTAAGGTCCATTGGATAATAAAATTTCGTCATACTAAAGATTATTGCATGTATTATCATATGTTCGGTGATGGTTTCTAAAAATCTAAGTTTATGACAACTAAATAACTAAAAAAGCAGAAAATATTTGTAATAAGTGAGTTAAAATTCCTAATGAAATCAATCAAAGCTATCTCCTACGATTTCAAAATACAGTTCTCTGAAATCATTTCAACCATTTTTGATGATAATTGTGCTTTAAGAGTGAGCGATCAACTTCAAAACATAAGTATGCCATATGCTGCTAAACATCCTTTGATTTGTCACCCTCGACTTCATGAAAATCTGATAAAACAAAATAAATTAATTGACATGAACTTAATAATTTTATTAAAATAACAAACGTTTAAAATTACCTGGAAAAGGGTTCTACAAAGATTAAACTTTTCTCCCTGTCAGCTATCTGTAATAAACAAATTATAATTATTCATGAATATAAGTAATTTCGCTATAAATGAATCTACCGTAATTTTTAATTTAAAAAATCTTAAGGTTGTAACTTATCTGATTGCTCCGAGCTGTTGATTCTGGTCGACACCGATGATTTGTAATATACACTAATTAAAGTCATATGGTTCTTAATTATTTCATGTAAATCGATACGGAAGAAAAAGGTAGAAACTTATCAAAAAATAATCACAAAATGTAAATAAGATTAACAAATCTTGACGTTTATCAAAATCATACAGTGGTGAACCTCAATATATTTCCTCATAATTAGGTCCGTCTGACATCTGCCCATAAACACTTGTTAAGGAATAGATCATTCAAAAGTGTCAGAAGTGGCGACAAACTTATGAAAAATAGAGGGGTCTAATATATGAGGAATATATATTGAGGTCCACCACAGCAAGTATTCAATTCTGTTGAGATAAAGTCTATATTTTTGACTCCACTGGCAACGCTCTTACATGGAGCATGAACGCCTTAAAAAAAAAATAAAAAAAATTTATTTGACTATTTTAATTTGAAGAATGTACCAAATAGTGGTATTAGAGTTATAATTACAAATATTTGTATGAAATATATAAGTGATCAAATATATTGGCATTATTGAAAGCGAATTGCTGAAAGTTTTAATTAAATAAAAAGGAAAACAGAAAAATATTCAAACATAATCAAAAGGGACAGGCCTTATAATCATTCAAATCGGCTTGGTGTGGTCATCAATGAAGAGAAAGAAAAGCTGTGTTGATGGAAAGAAACATCAAGGCATTTACCAACCTTCTTTATGGTTTCTGTGTAATGTTCGCCGTCGATGACGTGAGGTGAACCTCGTTTCTGCACCATGGAGATGACCAGTGTTTTTTTTTTAATATTGTTACTTTTGATCTTACTTGTTGCTAAACATAGGCTTTTGATAGAGTAAACGAATTAAAATGTGTGAGAGAATGTGGCAAAGAAGCCTGTAAAGTGTGAAACAAAAATGGCGCTCAAACATGGACCTTGTTGAGTATTCGTTTAGTTTTTTCGTAACCATTTTTTTTTTTGCAAACAACTTTTATTCTCAGAACGAGTTTTTTGGTATTAAAGCAAAGGGCCGTGAGAAGCTTAATCAGTATTCAACTAATTTTGTCAAGAATATCATATATTGATGCCATCCTGCGGTTATATTTCAGTTACCGTTTCATGATGTTAAAAACTACAAACACTCTTATATAGATTTTGAAAAAATTCTTATTTCTTTTGATTTTATTGATTTTTATGTAAAATTAAATGTTAGTAGAATAATACTACACTGACTTGGAATGACGCTAATATGTGCTTTTGTGACGGTTGATGCTATGGAATCCGGCTCAATGGACCATGTCTAAGTAAAAAAATAGTTAAAGGAATGAATGCATTATTTTCTTCAATTTATATGAATGGAACCACTAAAAGTTGTTGATTTTATGTCTGTTACATATTTCAAAGATAAAAATTGCCACTCAATGGAGGTGCCATGTGAAAGTGTTTTTTTACATAGCTGTTATACTAACCTAATTGGTAGCGTTTATCTTTTTTACTTTTATTACTTAAATGTTGTCTTTCTTCTTAATTCTAGTCTCTTTACATGTGTATTTGAAATTTAAACCTAAACTACATTTCATAATCGCCCTTTTAATCTGTGAAAACGATAAAATACCAAAGAATTAATCGTGCAACCTGAGTGATAACAATGTATATTTCGGCTTATTAATTAAGGTGCGTGTATACGTTTAAAACTAGCCGGTTCACCTTGATTATTATACAAGACCTTAATTACGTCTCTTTATCTCTACAAAAGTGTCTATAGTTAGATAAATCGAAAAAAAGCTCAACAAATTTTTTACCAATTTACCTGTTATATCTTCATGCTCACTTACATATAATAGAATGTCTTAATCTTTTTGATGTTTTTTTTTCTTTTGAAAATATAATTTAAATTAATTTAAAATTTTAAGTTAAGCGTTTCTAATTCTATTAAGTGGAAAAATTGGGATTTTCATAACAACAACAACAGAAACGATAATGCCGAATAACAGTTTAAAGTTTTATTTAATTTATGTTTACGTTAATTGTACAGATACCGTGATAGATGATATGGGTTTCTACGAATACCGCGGATATGTTTTAACTAATTTGAAATAGAGACATTAAATTAAGATTTGTAATTAGGGAACACCTGTCGGTGGCTTAATTTTTAAGTTGAATTATATTTTGTTTATATTTGGTTTAATTTTGCGCCTGCCTACTTGGACAAAATTGAGACTGTTGGAGTTTTGTGATCTAATTTTGATTATCCAAAGATTTCTTCCATTGATTTGATGTGCATGGAAGATTTGCAATTGCTGGAGTTTATAAGATGTCTTTTATTTTAAAAATTTTGAATTAACATACCCACCTTTTGTATATGTTCTTAAAATAAAATCCAAATATTATTTTTACTTAATACTTTTAATGAAACTTTTAAACGATAATGACAAGTTATACATTATTCAACCATAAGAAAAACTTAAAAAATAAACCATTTTGTCATCATATATAAACGTTACAGAACGTAAATATACAATTTTTGAACATCTTATTAATTATGGATGCATGTAAAATGAAATCAAAGAAAAAATTTTTTTTTGTAAATTGTGCGGGATCGTAAGATTGAAATCATTGAAAATGACATCATCTTTAATTTGTTGTACCAGCAACAAGAAAGTTGTTTATTTTTATTATTGTTGATCGCATAAATTTTATTGAAATTTATTTGTTTTTGTTATCAAAAAAACACATAAGCGATGACATGATGAATGGGACAAACAATAACCAAAATTGTTTTAAATCTTCATGCATATAAGTTTTGTTGTAATAAAAAGGCAGATTGGTATGTCGTTAGACATTGGAAGAGCATTTACACACAATTGAAAAAAAAACTAAAGTAAAGTTTAACCATAATTAAAATATTCAAACAAACCTCCTGCTGATCTTCCAAACAGATAGACATAACCAAATATTATCCAAACATTTCGCTTTAATTTATTCTGAAAAGAAATCTTAGCTCTAATTAAAATTACGGAAACATCTTCCATAATTAAGAAATTGTTTATTCTTTACATCAAAATAAGAGTAGTCAATGATCTCACTATGGGAGATGAGTTTATTTTAATAATTATGGGCTTCCTCTGTTAATATTTTTTAAGATCATAAGCCCTTAACCTAACCAAATGTTGGTTTTTATGTAAATTTTAGATTGAAATATTGTGAATGCTGCGGGTTCTCCATTTGAGAAGAAAACAATAAATATAAATTCGATGATTGATTATTAAAATGTATAAGCCACAGGGTGGTCCTTGGGTTGTTTAAATTATTTTGCAAAACATTTTAGTCTTGTGTTTCAAAATAATGTGAAGTAGTAATGTATCTCTTTGAATATTTGATACGATTTGAGTCTATATTAACTATTGAGATAGTTAATGCAATTGCTTACCCGTCGATGTGTGAGTGTCTCTCTGTATGTAATTTGTATAAATCTGTATAAATTTTGTACATAGGTATACTAGGCCAAAATCTCTTCTGGCATTGATTTTTAGATACGCAGGCCCTAATTGTGACCCAATATACAGGGCTCGTGACGGTATGTGTTTGTTTGTCTGTATCTGTATACGATATCTCAGAAACTACTCAATCTATTGAATCCAAATTTGATAAACAAGTAGTTAAATTTTATTGGATTGGCTAATCTTATGACATTGATTTTCAGACCCTCAGGTCAGTTGTGAATTTTTTTTTATATTTTTTTATTATTTTTTTGGAATTTTATTTTTAAAATCTTTTTATTTGTTATATTTAGCAACGTAGCATAGTTTTTTTTTTGGCTTTTGATAGTTTTGTTCCACAGGATTACGCCTTCTATGAAGTTTTTTCAACCCTGCTGAGAATGGACCTGGTTTGAGATCTCTAACTGCTTATATATGCAGCGCTCTGGTACCTATGTTTAGGTCTTTTATTATTTCCATACATCTATTGCTTTTACTGATACATAGATACTTTACTTGATACATATAGCATAATTACAGTTTGCAATCAGTTTTGCTGGAGCAACGCTTACCGATGTTAAAGTACCCATAAACTGCTTTAAAAAACACCTTTTTAGGGTTTTCAATGTGGTCATTTGCATTGACTTGTGTGGTTGAATTATGAAAATTCTTTCTTTGTGATTTCTTTCTTACTAAAATTGATTTAGTTTTATTTCACCTAAGTGTTTAACATGTTAAAGTTTGAATGGTCTCAAATTTTTAAAAAAAAATAGCAATATTTGCTAAATAATATAACAGTAACAGTAACAAGTCTTCAAGTAAAATTCGGTAGAAAATTGAGTGAATTGTAAAATAATTAGAGGCGAGGGACACTTGCAGACAGCCCAGTAATCGGTTTACGCATAGGGACGTAAGTTCCGAAACGAATAATATTAAAACAGTTATCTCATTGAGAAATTTTTTTCAGTCTTAATGGCAACATAAACTCATCTATTTTTTTTAATGAAGTTTTGGTTTTCTTTCTTCGAAGTTCTTCTTCGAATTTGTTTTTTAAATTTTTGAGAAATAATTTCAATTCTTAATTTTTTTAAATTAATTTTAGTTTTTTTCAGTGTTGTGAAACGTTATTGTAACGTAACGAAAAAACGCAAAACCGGAATTTAAATTTCGTAACCGTAACCAAAACGCAAACGATATAATTTATATTAACCGTAACGAAAAACGTAACACAAACGCTATTTTTTTTAAAGTTATTACGTTACATATTTATGATATATTATTTTTATTATATCATATTCACCTTGAAATTTAAAAATAAAAACAAAAACAAAAACAAAAAGGGAAAAGAAAATTATATCCTTAAAATTTAAATATGAAACTTTTAGTTACTTTTTCTACTCCTATCATAGTAAATTATCAATTACATCACACTAGTGTTAGATTATGAGAATCAAAAGTGTTACCTAATACATATACATATTACGTAACAGTTTTAGGAAAATATCTGTGTCAATAAGTCATATGGGGATAACTCGAGTTATGACATTATGCCTTTCCGCTTTTTTCGGTTTCGCCTTTGTTAGTAGTACATTTCACTCTTTACCGTTTAGACCTACGACTTTTGATGTGGAATCTAGAACAATGTGCAAAAGGGAATAACTCAGAAACATTGTATTTTACATATAACAAAAGGGAATAACTCAAAAATTTGATATACCAAATCGTCATTTTTCAAATATAGTTCAAAATAAATTTAAAAATAATAAATATCTAAAAATATTACTTTTTGTCAAACGAGAAATTTAAAACTTGTTAAGTATAAAATAAGTTATTTCCTTTTGTCAAATAATAGTTGGTGCCTATTAGAAAGTATATATAGATATTTCCTTATGTCGTAATAAATTAATTTGCGAAACAAGAATATCAATATTTATACCGTTTTGTGTAAAATAAATTAAGGAAAAATCGTAAATAACACGAATTGTGCCTTTTTGTGATAAGTAGAAAGTGTTTTTGAAATAAAGTGTCCGTAAGATAATAGTAGATTCTTGTATGAGTTGAGAATGATGACAATTATTCTTCACGAGGATGAAATTTCACGAAACGAGCGTAGCAAAAACAAGTTTTTTTTATATATGTATTGTTCTCGTTTTAACCTGTTTATATTACTATACCAACAAATGAAGTTTTTAATTGGTTAGGAGAATATTTTAATAAACTATAGAACTGTTGAAGAATTTAATTAGAATCACTAGTTGTGAAATGAATACAAAGTATATTATATTCTTTAGTAGTCGTGGATAAAACTATTTAAACGTTAGTTGCATGTTTATTTTGTGGTGAATGTTTATTTTGCAAAATTGTAATTAAATCAAACAATGTCGTTAAGAGCTATGAAAATGGTTGAAATGGCTAAGTCGTGTGCGGTGTCGACACCTAATAAAGCGTGTTATAACCAACCAGGTTCATCAAATTCAGGTAATATATTTTCATTTTAGTTATAATGCCATTGCTAATTTTGGTAAATTTAAAAGATCCCCTAGTACGATTAACTGAAATTCATTCCGCAACGGAAATCAGGCCGAATGATGAACACAATGTAGAAATGGAAAACGAAGACCATTTTTACAACATGGACGAATATCATATTTTGGACGATAGTGTAGATGACCCTAATTATATACCTTCAGATGATTCGGAAATTTTGGAAATAAATAGAATTACGCTAATGATTGAGAAAAATGTTGTCGAAGAATTGCAAAATGAAAGTGGTGTATCAGATGATGTCGATGGTAACCATGAAGCTTTTCAAGAACAATCGCCTGTTGTAAAAGAAAATAAACAAACCAGAAAACGCAAACGAAATTCTGGTAAATCCTATGTCAATAAGACAGGAAAACTTGTTCTTGAGCGTAAATTTAAAGAACTTACAAACTGCAGAAAAAATTGCAAAAGTCGGCAAAGCTTCCAAAACCAGGAGAATATTTTTCAACAGTATTGGGCACTAGGAAACTATGATTTGAGAGTAGCATTTGTCTCTGGATTAATTGAGCTTGTTAACAAAAAATGCCAAAAAGTATATCACGATGAAATGCCACTAAGAAATCGTCGTCACTCTTGCCTCTATTGGTTCTTTATTCACGGAGATAAAGTGGTTGTTTGCAAAGGATGTTTTGTTGTTACGCTTGGCGAGTCTCTTAAATTTATCGACACCGTAATTGAGAAGAAGCTTAATTCTTCTAGCACCGATATTAAATTGGATCAACGTGGCAAGCATACACCATCACATAAATTACAACAAGACATTGCGGATAATATTAGATCACACATCAATTCATTCCCGGCCTATGAATCACACTACACACGCCGTGACACTACAAAGAAATATTTACCAACTGATTTGAATATCACTAAGATGTACCGAATGTACTGTGACACCAGCGAAAATTCAGTTTCATTAAGTACATATACGAACATTTTTAAGGAAACCAACTTGTCTTTTAAGAAACCAAAATTAGACACTTGTCGTTCGTGTGACAAAATAAAACTTGAAATAGAGTTGGCTGAAGGAACAAACAAGGAAAATTTAATAGTTCGACAAAAAAAACACCAAGACGATGCTGAATTCGCATACAAAAGCAAAAATTTGGATAAGGCAACAGCAAAAACCGATTTTTCAATGAGAGTGTACACTTTTGATTTACAACAGTGCCTTCCCAATTATGGACGTTTAATTTAACGATTCATGAATGCGGGTCCAATATTCCATTTAACCATATGTGGCACGAAGCAATTGGCAAACGTGGGGGAAATGAGATTGCATCATGTTTGTATAAGCACATTAACCAGTTACCACCTACAGTAAAACGGCTTATTTTCTATAGCGATTCGTGTCCAGGACAAAATAAAAATAGCTATATAGCATCAATGTTTTTGCTATTTATTCAAATAAATCCAAATGTTGAGGTTATTGATCACAAATTCCTGGTTGTTGGACACACGCACATGGAATGCGACACAGACCACGCGGCTATAGAAAAAGAGAAAAAATTAACTTCAGCTCGTATATGCCATCCCCGAGATTGGTACAATTTAGTAGCGAGTGTTGGGGTTAAGAAAAAGCAGAGAGTAGTAGAAATGACTCAAGATGACTTTTTTAGTTTTGACCAAATTGCAAAAAAAAAAATTATTTTTCGACCAAAGACAAGAGGTAAGTTTCATTACGATAATTTTCATTTAAAACTAATTATAATTTTGTTCTATCTTTCAAATTTAGAAGGTAACTCATTTTCTTGGCTTTCTGTGCGATGGTTGCGATATACCAAAGAATTTGGGAAAATTCAATTTAAAACTAGTTTGGATGAAACAGAGCCATTTCAAATTTTAAACATCCAAAAAAGAGGAATTAATTCTATTTCTCCATCAGAGCTAACAAAATGTTATACTGCACCTATAAAAATAAGTAGTGAAAAGAAAAAAGACCTGATGTCCGTTCTAGATCTAATAGATCCCATTTTCCACCCATTTTACCAACAATTAGAAACAGAAGTGATGTCAGATTTTCACCCAGATTTGACAGAGGACGATCCAAATGAAGAACAATTATTAGTAAATCGAAGTTTATTTGTTAACTTATGAAATAATAATTTAAAGTGAAATTTGTGATTTTTACGTTATCTATTAGTTTTATGTATTTTTTCAAAATAGAAGTTTGTAATGTACGAATGAAGTTGGTAAAATAAAGAAATGTATGTTATTATCTTCTGTTCATATTGTAATCGAGTTAATATTGGTCAAATTGTTTATTTTGGATCAATATCTCGTTATATTTTATAGATTAAAATTACGACTATATAGATATATAGTTCAGTTAGCGACGGGAAATCACTCTTGCTCTCCATTCTCCTTATAGAAATTCAAAACAAGTACTTGCCTCTTCAAAAAGTATAACTTATGCCAGTGTGCCATTTGGTCGTTATTGAGTTATTATTTTTTTGTATTGCGATACATTTTGGTATAAAGGCATAAGGCTAGATATTTATTTAAAATTAGTATTTTTATTCTGACAAATTCGATATTATTTGATGCACCAGAAAATTTGATTTGACAAAAGGGCATAAGACGTTAAATCCACGATAACTCCTTAAATATAAATCTGACATAGAAAACAATCAATAAATATGACAAAGCTAAAAATTTCGCGTCATATCCCGGTATTTATTTCAATCTACACCTATACAATTTTATCACAAAAGAGTTTTAATCTTAAAATCGCTCTCCTGAAAAGTTAGCAAAATGAGTTATCCCCTTATGACTTTTTGGCACAGATATGCTTTTTACGAACTAGAATTTATGGTAAAAACTAAATTTTGGCAGCTCTAAAAAAAAATAAGTCAGAAATCCTTTTTTATACATTTTTAATCGCAAATCAAATATAATTTAAATATTGGGATTCATTTTGACGCAGAATAATGCAAAGCCTACTACAATTTGTAAATTGTGTATATTTAATTTTATTTTAAATATTGATATATCCAGTGGATTTACTGTCCTTTGAAGGATATATATTATATCAAAACTTCTCGGTTCTGTACTTCTAATTTAGTAAATCCATATATTGGACTTGACTGGATTCGAACCGTCGACCCTAACAATGTATAGACTAGTGTTTTAACATACTCGGCTATACATCGCTTAGTAATTCATCGCTCGGCTATACTCGGCTTTGTAATTAGTAGCAAATTTTTTCAAGTAAGCATATAGGTTTCTGAAGTATAAAAAGCTCGTAGAAAAAGTATATAACAAAATTTTCGTGAAGGTACTGCACTAACCGCTACGCATCTCGTGCGCAATATTTTTCCTCGCATGTAAAATGCTATTTAAAGCTCTTGGTATGTAATATACTATTTTGTTACACTTTTTGTTATTTTACACGTAGTTATTGATAGTAACATATACATAGTTTTGCTATCTTTTTTTTTGATAAAATGTGCTGTGCAGTAGACATTACTACACTGAAAAAAATAAAGTTAAACTTATGCTAGTTTAAAGCGTTTAAGTTATAATTACACTGTTTTTGGTTAATTTATTCAAAATAGGCTGTGTTTAATTTAAACTATGCGTGTTTTATATTACAAAACTAGCTAAGTTAATTAATGTTGTGATTTTTTAAGATAACATTGAATGCAAAACTGAAGTGTGATTTCAAAACTCAAGTCTGAAAACTGTTAGAACATGTGAGGCAAATGATTCTTTGTAGTTTTATTAAATGTAAATGACTTGGCAATTAACTGGCTAATTTAAATGATGCAAAGTAAAATCGACTTATGCACCAAAGTTAGTTCTACTAAATTTTTAGGTCCATTTCACCGTATTATTTATTTTTTATAGTTAGTTTAGTTTAGTAATGATTTTGCAACTGAAAAGCAAAACTTATGTCAAACTTCTGTCTACTCAGTATTTTAACTTTAAATTTAAAAGTAATCAGTGGTGTATTTTACATAAGTTGATAATAAACGTGTGTTCTGTTGCTTTATAAAATGGTTTAAGTGAGAATTTGTCAAACCTATTTTATATAGTAAATAATTGATTGTTAAGGTGTTGTGTGGTGCTAAGTTAAAAGTATTAAATATATTTAACAATTTAAACAGTTAATATTACTACAAATGTGATATAGTATTCTATGTGATATCTTATACTACTTTACTTTAGGAAAAATATACAATAAAAACAAAAGAACTAAGGCATATAGGAACTCCCAGGGAGGAAGATATGCATTGATTATAAAGATATGCATTGAAGATTGTATGTAAAATTCAACAAACAGTTGTCTCTTTAATTTTGTCAATGGTTTGAATTTGTGGTTTGAATTTGATTATATTAACAAAAATGTTTGTCTTCAACAAACATGTTTATTTTAAAAATGCTTATAAGCTGATTTCTGATGTTAAATTAAATAAATGAAAACTAAAATTATAATAAAAATTTAAAGATGAATGGTTTGAAACTTAGTGGACTTTATGTAAATGCCGTAAAAGTGCGGTTTGTGAAATATTCGTGTTTTTTTTTTCAAATAAAATGAGTAAGATGTGTGAAATTTTAGTTTTTACCAATTAAATAGTTTAAAAAATTAAAAATGTCGAACAAAAAAATTTAATGAAAGTGAATCAACAATTTTGTCTTAAAAGATGTCTATAAAGGTAAATTGTATTCCTTCAAAATTGTATAATCTTTAATTAAACTCATCTTAGAAAACATACAAGTAATAACCTTATTAATTATGTAAAATAAAAAATAATTATTATAATTATTGTAAAATAAATAAAAATTTTTAAATATTCAAAATTTAATACTTGTACTATTTGCTATTTTTATTTTTCAGATTTAAAGTTAGGAGGTTGTTTTGTACTCACGTTATTTTATGATTTCCTAACTTTTTTAGTACAAATTTTCAGAATTTGAGCTCATTTAATTAACATTTAATTAACGAAAAGTTGCCGAACAAAATAATAAAAATATTTTTTCCAATATGTATAAAATTTATTTGGTTGTATACACTTACATCTTTTACTCAAAAACAAAAATGTTTCGGAGGTTCTGTTGTTTTAAGTTCAAAGTTCTGTTATTTTAAGTATTTTTTCAAATTTTCCGTTTAACTTAACAGTGAATTTCTAAAAACAATATTAAACAGACAAAATATATTGAATTCAATTAAGTACAATATTATATAATGTATTTATTACAAAATTATTTGGAGATTTGCAATTATTTTGCAAATCCGTTCAAGAAAACAATTATTTTGGAAAGTGCTGTAAAACTAGTTTCAACCATTTCAGTCGTACCTATAATCGCAGCAATCTTTGATTTTTTTTTAGTAAAAACTTCTTTATGCGCGTTATGCGGTTTCGTATGGGAAAAAATTTATATATTCGAGTTATCTTCACACTAAATAAATATTGAAAGAGAGTTAAATAAATTGTTTTCATTTGTTATATTCTTATTTCTTATTCTCATTTTCTTGATTTATAATTTGTTTCTTTTTCTATTTTATTGAATTTAATTTTTTCGGTTTATAACAGTGTGTACGTGTGGTATACTAAGCAAAGATTTTGTTGTATTTTTAAGTAAAATAAAAAAAATTGTTGTTATATTTGATATGTGTGTTTTTCTTTATACTTTTTAATATAGAAAATGCAATTGATAGTACGAATAACCTAAGTATTGTTGATATTACTGATAATATATTATAAATAATTTTACTCTCGTTCTTTTGGTTTATATTTTGGTTCTTTCTTTTGATTAAATATTATGATGTTTTTTCAGTTAATAACAGTGTGTAAGTGTGGTAAAGTAATTAAAGATTTAGTTCTATTTAGCCGATAAAAACACAGCTATTTCACAGTTTTAAGTTTTCACTTCTGTCCTGCAGTCCTTAAGTCCTCCTTTTTTTTTTTTTAATCCAGGTTTCGGGCTTAACACGTTTATGTCTTAAAATTTTAAGGTGCAAAAACTCATTATTTGAGAAGAAATTTAAAAAAATTTAACTACAAATTGATGGCAACTCTTGAAATTTGTATTTTCGGTAGAGTGCCTCATTTAATTATTCATTAAACAGTTCAAATTTTTGGATACCTTACACTAAGTTTAAACAATAATAGCAAATAGCTATTAAACTATTACGACGTTAACTGATATAATAATACTGTTTTACTATAACAGATACTTATTTGATATTTTGATTTTGATCTATATTATAATGCCCAATTTTTTGTCGTTAAACTTATCCTTAACATTACCTTAAACTTTTCGGTAACGCAAGACACTATGAGTTTGACGTTTAATTTCACATTAATTTTGGGTTTATGATCAATTTTATAAATCTGTCAATTCTTTTTGTTTGTGCTCACCGCTATCGGGGCACTCGTCATCAAACCATTCATTAGGTGATTTTGGTGGTCATTTCCGATTGTAGTTTGGGCTGCGGATATAATGTTTGATTGAAGCGTTTGCCATTCTTCTTGTATGTTTAATTGTATCTCAGACGGCATCTCACATTAATGGCACCTCACATCTCTATCCAGCGTTTCCGGATGTTTAAATGCTTTGAAATTCCAGCGTACCGTCGGTTTTGCTTGTCTATTAAACGTAGATAACAACTTGCGCTTGTACTTAAGGATGACACACTGAAAAAAACATGTCCTATTTCTAATCGAAATGCAATTTTCTCAATCTCACCATGCGGTCATATGGCGATTCAAACTACGAAATTGCTTCAACAACTCTACAATTATAAATCGATGAAGTTGAGACAATCACACGAAATATTTATGTGTAAATAAAATATAGTTCAATTAATCTCAAATACTTAAACTTTAAAATGAAAAATTCATGATATAAGGCCAAAGAAAATTTTTTTCAGGGAAATAGTTATTATCTTTATTCAACTACTGTTATATTGGCTATAACACTTTATATTTTAAACAAACCGGTGCATGAACATTGATGATCGTTACACATTGTGCATATTCGCATTTTAATTGGGCAAAAGTCGATAACATGTTGATGCGAAGATGTATGAGAAAGCCAACTCCAAATTCTCCACCTGTTGATGACCGCAATAGTAGAGAGTATATCCTTTGGCAGTTTCATGGATTCCACAACCTGACTATCTTAGTTCTTGTAATTCTATATCTAGTGTGTAGCTACCACCTTGGTTTGTAAGTCTTAGTAGATCTCCTGGTCTTCTAAGGCTTAACACGTTCCAGGTTCTCATTTTTAAATCCTAGTTCGGGTACTGTTTTCGAGGGCGTTCTTGTGATGAATCCGAGATAATCCAAAGCCAGTGTACAGCATTCATGACCAATATTTTTTTACGGAAATGGAGTGTTAACCCATCGCCCAACCCAAATTTTTGTGAATGGGTTCGTTCTGCATCTTAAGGTCACCAAAAACAACCTTTTTACACGTTTATATAGCGAGCCGCTTAATCCAAGACAGACGCCCGCTCCAAGACGCCCATAAAATGAAGAACAGACGCTTTTTGCACGTTTGTATAGCGAGGCGCTTGGTCCAAGAAATGCGCCTGCTCCAAGCCGTCCCTAACATGTAGAACAGACGCTTGAGTTACATTGGTTTTATGGCGCCAATGTCTCGCCATGGTACAGTATATTGAGTATAAGCAGTATTTACTCTGCCTCTCTCAACTGCACCAACCTAATTCTGTTACCCAGGTAGCATGACGAATTAGAAATTTGGCTACCGCATTCTATCTCTCAAAATTATTAAGAGCGTTTATACCACAAATAGAACACTGAAAAAAAATTTACTAAACTCCAATTAAATTGTTCGTTGTATTAATAAACAGTAATTAATGGGCTACTTTTCATTGGATCCATATACAATTTATCATTCGTTAATCGAAATCATTCGTAATATTAACAAATTATTTATCGAACCAACGATGTTGTTTATTGAGCCAACGAAAGGAGTTCAATAATCATATATAATATCACGAGTCGTCAAATAATAGTCGATTATTTTTCATAATCATTATTACGAATGTTATTTGAGGTCCCGAGTGCGCGTAGCGCACGAGAGAAATTTTTAACCTCAAATGGCATGAGTGGTAATGTTGAAAAATAATCGACAAATAATTTGGTGACGAGTTGTATTTAGCAGACAACTAAACGAACAGAAATAGTAACATTATTTCATACAACATAATCCTTTGTTGTCATTTTTTCTTCTAACAAAATTAAATATTATTTTATCTTAGTAGGCGCATAAATGTTATAAATTTGTAATTTATTTTTGACAAATAAACATAAACATGCAATCATTTATGAATGAAAACGGACATTTTATTATTTACAAATTGCGTTTTACATAATTTTGTATTATTGAATAATTTGTAGAAAAAATTTTATTTAGAAACTAATAATTATCTTTTAAACAAAATTGTAAATAAAAAAAAATTATCTCATTAAGAAAAAAAATTATCTCAATATCTCTAGTTTTAAATTAATATATTGAGTAGGCCGAAAATAGTCACTATAATTCGCTGTTCCTTCCCATCAGAGAAAAATAATCGATATAATTCGTTTTGATTTGTTAAAAAATAGTAAATGAAGCGTTTTTATTGGACCTTATCGAAACTTTATTTAGTGAGTTGAATTGTCAGTAAATTTTTTTATATAACGACAATTTTATTGAATTTTATTTTCAGGGAATACATAATACTTTTTTATGGTATAAACACCCATGATATCGTTAGTTTAATAGTAAAAACATATTATTCTATTAAACTATCGGCGGTATAAACATAGCATTAGCCATTACATGATTTTATACCTGTTTAAATTTATTTTGTTTTTAATGTATTTAGTGTTTAATTTTTATTTAATGTATTCTTATATTAATTTCTAATAAATGAGCTAAAAATCAAGTATTTCTTTGTTTAGTATATAATTAATTATAAAGTTATTTTAACTTAGCAAAAAGTTCAAATGTGTGTTAAAATATAACAAACATGCGTTAACTTAACTAAGAAATAGGTCAACATTTGGTTTAAATGAACTATAACGCATAGTTTAAGAATAGTTAGTTTAAACAGGCCACATTATTAAAATTCGTTAAAAATAGTTTAATACAAACTAACATTTTTTAACTATACATAAGTGAAATTGACTAAAAAATTTGTTAAGTTAAATGATTAGCAAAGGTCAAAATAACTAAGCAATTACTGATGTCATTTATAGTTAAAATTGACCAGATGCAAAGTTCTAATTTACTAAGCAAAAGCAAGTGTTAAAGTAACCCATGCAAAATAATAATATTAAACTTGCGCTTAGCTGGTTGAAAAACAACCGATATTCTTGGTTAAGTTAAGTATGTTTTTTGGTTACAATTACCCAGAAACTTTTTTCAGTGTACATTACATGTGTCACAACAACACATACAAACCTTTTAAGACAAAAGTCCCACAACAACATGCGTTCTAAGGTGCTGATGGACTTAAATCTTTTATTTTTTGTTTTTTTTATATTTTTTGTTAAAGAATGGATAACTAAACAATAAATCCTATCACACATAAAATGTGACATAGGCCAATATTTCATAATAGGAAATAAAATAAAATAAGAGGAAAAAACAAATTTGTTTTAAAAATTTGCAAGAACAAAACTATAATAGGGTTGCCAATAATGCACCTAGTGGCATATTCCATGATCATGTCACACACTGTCTTCCTCAATGATTAGATATAGAATAAATGAAGATATTAAAATTAAGGAATTAAATGAAGGCTAGCACCCTTAATGTATCACCTTGGGTAGTGATATCTCACTGATATTGCCAGTGGTATGTGATATATGTCACGTGAACTCGTATGCCAATACAAGGGGTACTGGATTAGACGGGACTGTCACATGCGTAGATCAAAAATTTAAAAAAATTATTAATCATTAAAATCTGATTCCTCCATGCGATTCTGATTAGTCCATTCTTATAGTAGTTTTGTGAAGTATGTAAATAGCTAGTTTCTATGTACTTCATTTCCCAATTATTACTTTTATTTATTCAAGAGTGATGTATAACGCAATCGTAACTGTAACCGAAACGTAACGAAAACGTAACGAAAAACGTAACCAAATTAGCTGGTCGAAACAATAACTGAAACGAAAACCGTAATTTTAATTTGCAGAATAACGAAAACTGAAACGAAATTAAATTTATTTCGTTTCACAACACTGGTTTTTTTTGAATTTTAAGTTATTTTTCATTGAAATCATTTCGTTTACAACTGTCAAACTCCAACTCAAGATAATTAGTATTTTTTTTATTTTTATTTTCAGAATTGGTTTTTTTTTCAAAAAATTTTTTTAATTTTGGATTGGATAAATTTTTTTTCACGTTTTTTATTTTTTTTGAAGTTTTTTATTTTTTTTTATTTGGAAACCACAATATTTTTTTTTGTACATTTATTGAAATTTTGTTGATTTTGTTTAGTTTTGTTTGTTGGGCTTTCCATTCGAATTGTTACATTTTTATGGTCTAACACTGTCTTTATTTACGGCATCAGAGCCGTCAATCTCCTCCGCTACTTATTCCACTTTTAGTGATATATTCACCTCGTCATTTTTGTTTCCATTTACTTTTCATTCGGTTTCTCTTTTGTCACTACCGCTTCCAACCACGATATCACAAAAGCCAACAGCAATACAGTGTGTAACATCGGCCGCCTGAAAATAGATGGACTGATCGTGGAAATGATTATTTTTGGTTAATTTTTTTGGTGCGTTTTAATTTTTTTAAATTAGGAAAATTTGTTTTTTTTGTTTGTCTTTTGTTTGCCTTGGTGATTTTGTATGATGTATCAGTTAGTTTTTGTCTGTGCGTTATTCAGTGGAGGGAGAGAAAAAGTTCTGTAAGTGCTGACGGCAACAATTGAGTTTTGACCTGTTTTGTCAGTTTTGTTCTGTGGGCGAAATGTAGAATCCTTGTAAGTCTTAACGTGCAGACAATTCTGTAAGTTTGCTAGTTTTGTTCTCTGGGCGAAAGGCAAGATCCTTAAAAGTCCTAATGCGCAGACAAATCTTGTACTTTAGTCATATTTTGTATGTTTGTTGTTGTCCTGGTGGTAAAAGGTAGAATTCTTAAATCCCAGACACACCGACAACATGTGTGTTTGAGTTTTTTTATTTCTATTTTATTACCGCATAGGTAGGAAAGGTCCTTCAGACATATGCCTAACGGGGTTAACGATCCTACGTACCTTAGAAGGGTGGGTATTTTTTGACTGCTTCAAGAGGGTCGTAAGTGGTAAAGTGACATGGCCCAAATCTGGTTGACCCCAAATGATTTACCATCTAGGTCATCCCACCATGATTCTTTCACCCCGTTCACGGGTTCTCAATGAGGTCATGACCAACAAGTGTTGCGCTCATTTAGTCTAACTGCCATCGTCTTTGAGAATTCTATTCGTTAGAGCCTAATCTGTTGGAGGGTTTGAAAAATGCAAACTAGTGGCGGATAACAGGGAAATGGATCGCCTGTCGTTCGGGCTACTGTGACTGGCGTTTTCTCTACATCTACCCTAACCTCTTATTCTCAACACAGGGCTTTACGGAGGTGTTTTTGGCTGTTCCGAAAACTGGGAAGATTTCTGGCTTTCTGTGTCATAGCTAGACCGCCCTTGTCCTCTGGTCATCCTTCGACTTCACCGATTAAACGTTCCAAAATCCCATTTGTTTATCATATTAAACTGTTCTGTTTTTGCTTTTGATTTTGTTGTTTTATTTTTTTATCAGCTTGATAATTTTGCAGCCACCTAGCCTTTCTTAGGAGGAACCCTCCAGTTTTTTTAAATTTATTTTTGGGTATATTTTTTTTGCTGCTTATTCTGTTTTGTTTGTCTTTATTTTTGTTCTGTTTGTCTTTGTATGAGATATGCTGATTCAACATTAAATTTACTTTAACAAAAAAATAATCAAATAGCTACTGAATCAAAGATAGAAAATGTCATCATTGCCCCTAGCTCAATCGGGAGACTTGTTGGTCGTGAGAAGATTCACTACACTGCTATTTTGTTTCTTTTGTCCTTGTCTGATGACATTAAAATTATATAACCAAAAAATTATTAACTTAGTATAGTAATAGTTTAATGGATGGAAAAAAAAAATTAAATGCAAGTAAATATTTAAAAAGAAATATGTTATTTACTTTTTTTTTTATTAATTAGTTAGACATGTTTAGCACACTAAATATGAAATATTCACTATACAGACTCTTTGAATATCCGAAGATACCATGTCAACTAGAAAGGAAGGAGATGGGAAAAATGAAAGGAATACCTGGATATGGGAATAACTATACTAAATTTTTTTTCTACCGGCCGATCTCAAAATTTATTTAATTAAAAACCATATTTTCCATTCTCTCGCACTTTTTCAGCTAATGGCTGAAAGCAACTGTACTATACTTACCTGTATTAACAATACTTACCTGTAACTTCAGGAAACGGTGCCTCTTTTTGTTGTTGTATTTCATCAAATACAATTACCAATCCCGTGACTGGAAGTATCTTCACTCTCTCTTCTATCCTAACCTATCCTACCTCCCATGATCCAATCTACCCAAAAAAATATACTAACGCACATTTAAGTTAAACAAAGAAAAGCAAAACTCAAACTTTTCAATTGCAGTTGAATTCTTTGTTTATTTAATTATTGTATTTTTCAGCTTACTTCGAAACAACAAAAAAACAAAATCAGTAAAGAAATTAAAAATAATAACCAAACACCAAATACCCTGATTATTTGCTCCGCTATCTGTTGTTGATTTATTTATATTATTATTTTCTTCCATTTTTTCAATTTATTGATCCAATTCCAATTTCCAAATTATTATATATGCTATGATTTCTTCGCTATATACGCTACTTTCCTACCCTTAGGTAGGTCCTAATTCTAAAAAAGCAAAAAGAGAAAAAATGTATGTCTGTCTGCCGGTTGTCATTACTTACGAAATCTAGAAAACCGCTGCAGATATTTCAAAAATATTTTATTCTAAAAATTGGTTTACTCAAGGAAAAGATCTGAAAGGACGCTGTGTTCGATAATTGTACCGGAAGTTTATCAAAAAAATAATTAAGTGTGTCCAAAATAGTAAATTTTCATACTTTTAGATTAAAAAACGTTCATTTTAAGTGATTACGAGTCGGAACATTGAATTTGGAGAAATCTTGATGGTAGGGATTGGTATGTGAGATCAAAAACTAGATTATTGCATTATAAGTTTGTCAAAAAAATGTTGACAAGTGTGTCAAAAGAAAGACTTTGATTTATTTTTTTACCCAATTTTTTTGAAAAAATAAAATTAATTATTTGTATGACATGAAATTTTATTACGCAAGCATAATTTTTGCGGTACAATTTTAAAATATTTGCTCCATCAAAAGTGTGGCAATATGTATATCGTAGGATAGATCTTGAGTAGTAGATGTGCCGAAAAATATTTTATTTTGAATTTTGACGATTTCTTCAGAAAAAATGGCAAAAATGTGATAATTGTGTTTTTTGAGTTTTTTGTTCGGTTATTTTGTTTTTTTTCAAGTTATTTGTTTCACAATTCAAAATCTATATCTATCGATATATAAAAACGCAAGCATAATTTTTGCGGTACAATTTTAAAATATTTGCTAAATCAGAAGTGTGGCAATATGTATATTGTAGGAAAGGTCTTGAGTAGTAGATAAGTAGACAATTCAAAATCAGACATTCAATGTGTTGTAGCTATTTTAATCTGAGGTCTTTTTACAATTTCCATTTACAATGGCCAAATTTCGGCCACTGGGCGATTTCTAGTTATAGAGAATTATGGCATTATAATTTTGTCAAAAAAAATAATGTCAAGTGTGTCAAAAAATGATTTCATTTATTTTTTTAGCCAAGTTTTTGGAAAAAAAAATTTAGTTGTTTTATGACGTAAATGTAATAGAACATGAAATTGGACATGAAATTTTTGAATTTGTTATAGTTTTTGAAATATTTTGGGAGTTTTGAAAAAAAGTTGTATTTTTGATTTTGTAATAATTTTAGCAATGTTTTTTTGTTATAATTTTTGCAATACTTTTTGAATTTTGAAAAAAATAGAATTTTTGAATTTTATATTTCTTTTAGAATTTTGAAAGAATTTTCAATTTTTGATTTTGTAAGAATTTTTAGAATACTTTTAGAATTTTGAAAAATTTTAAATTTTTGATTTTGTTATAATTTTTGGAATTTTGAAAAAAGTTTGAATTTTTAAGAATTTTTGAATATTATTGGTATTTAGAAAAGTTTAAATATTTGATTTTATTCCAATTTTTGGAATATTTTTGGAATTTTGAAAAAAGTTTTTCAATTTTTGATTTTGTTATAATTTTTGCAATATTTTTAGAATTTTTGAAAAAAAATTCAATCTTTGATTTTGTAATAATTTTTGGAATATTTTTAGAATTTTGAAAATAAATTGATTTTATTTAATTTTTACAATATATTTGGAATTTTGAAAGAAATATGAATTTGGGATTTTGTAATATTTTCTCGAAACGCTAAATGGAGGAAGAGGTTTTTGAGTAGTTTGCTGAGTGTATCATCTTTTCACTAAATTATTTTAATAAATGATCTGTTATAATTTTCCGGCAACGTACTGATGTTTCGTGTTAGTTTTGTAATAAATTTCTAAACAGAGATAAAAAAATACTTGTACTTTAACAAAGAGTTATGTTTGATATTTTAATTTATTCTAATTTTTGGAATTTTGAAAAAAGTTTCAATTTTTGATTTTGTTATAATTTTTGTAAGATTCGTAAAATTTTATATATTTGATTTTATTCTAATTTATTAGGCAAATGTAATTGAACATGATTTTGAAAAAAGTTGGTATTTTTGATTTTGTAATAAATTTTGCAAAATCTTTAGAATTTTGGAAAAAGTTATAAATTTTGATTTTGTTTTAAGTTTTGCAATATTTTTAGAATTTTGGAAAAAATAAAATTTTTGGATTTTACTTCGGTTTTGAAAAAACCTAATCACTTCGGTTTTGAAAAAACCTAAGTATAGCATTCTTGAACCAAAAGTGAAATTCTTTTCCCCACTTTTTTGTAATTTCTCGACGTTTTAGGACCTACTGATTCTAAAAAAGCATGAGGAAAAAATGGATCTCTGCCTGCAGGCCGGCCGTCACAACCGACAAAATCTAGAAAACGGCGGGAAGGATTTCAGAAATTTTTATTTTTAAAAATAAGTATACTTAATGGTAAGAGCTGAAAGGACGATGTGTTCGATAGCTGTACCGGAAGTGTGTCAAAAAATCGTCAAGTGTGTCAAAACAAGGAGATTTGCATATTTTTTGCTTTAACACGTTTATTTTAGGTGATTACGAGTAGGAACATTGAATTTGGAGAAATCTTGATGGTCGGAATTAGTATGTGAGATCAAAAACTAAATTCTTGAATTATAAGTTTGTCAAAAAAATGTTGTCAAGGGTGTCAAAAGAATGATTTTCATTTTTTTGCACAATTTTTTAGTAAAAAATGAAATTAATTGGTTGTATGACATGAAATTTTATTATTATTATTGAGAATTATGGCATTATAAGTTTGTCAAAAAAATGTTGTCAAGTGTGTCAAAAGAATGATTTTCATTTATTGTTTTTGGAAAAAAATAAAATTAATTATTTGTATGAAATGTTAAATGTAATTGAACATGAAATTATTATTATTGAGAATTTTATTGCATTATAAGTTTGTCAAAAAAATATTGTCAAGTGTGTGAAAAAAACGATTTTCATTTATTTTTTGGAAAAGAAAAATTTAATATTTGTATGCCATGAAATGTAATAAGCATGAAAATGGACATAGACATTTTTCAATTTGTTCTAGTTTATGAAATACTTTTGGAATTTTGAAAAAAAAATCGCTCCTCAAGCTATGATTCTAAAAAGTTTCTACTTCCATTTCTCTATCTTGTTTCAACCAATGAGTTTTACATCCGAATAAGTCACAATATTCAACACTCCAAGTAAAGATTTGTGTAAAATCGATTGGAGTAATGATGGAGCAGATGAAATTTTAAAAGACAACAGGCTAAATTAACATAGACCTTCATGTGTGTTCACAATTAAGTATTTTTAACTATTTTCTGAAACACATAGGCCTCTGAGAGTTTCACTACACAAAAATTACTACAATTTTAGAAACTAATATTTCTTTGATAACAGGTAACGGATAACTATGTTTTTATTTATCCAAAAGTCCACACACATTGTTATTTCACCCGAAGATTTTGAAACGTTGACTATTGTGCTTGCCGATTGACTTGACAAGCACAAACTTTTTGGTACTATCTTTTAGTTTAAATGGCACAGAATATACTTTGTGAAAGACAGGTGTAGCATTTTCTGTCAGAATAAAGGTAATAGTATTTGGAAAAATTCTTCAAATGCTGTCCATATTATTAGAATTTATATACACTACATGCCGTTTCCGGCATTAGCCTATTCTTATTAATGTTTTTCGCTCTTAATGACAAATAATTCCAAATTATGTGCTTACTGTTATTCTTCAATTTGACTTGAAACAATGTATAACGTCGATATAACGTATTTGAAATAGGTTGCATTTTCAATTTAAAAATTAAAAAAATATTAATCTTAAGCAATTATACTCGAGACCCCATTTTAATCTGCACAAGCGGGTCCATTCGTTTATATTATATTTGTGCTCATGTTACATTATTTTGTAAGGTTAGACGAATTTCGTCAGTACGAAGCCCGGCAATAAACCGATCTCTAAGGGCATCATTATTTTTAAATTAGTTCTTGCAATTTGCTTGAGATTTGGGTGAAAGATTTATAAAAATTGTCTTTAATCTGAGTGAAACATTTTCTCTTAGGAACCAAACTTAATAAGCTTAAAAGTTTTTAGCTACTCATATCATAAAAGTTTAAGTAAAACCCCTTTATGTTGTGTATATCTTGTAAATTATTTGAACTCTTTTGGCTTTGGCAGTTTGGCGTATTTTATGTTGCTTTTTTCATTTTTGATATTTTAGTTCGAGTACAGTTTTAAAAGGTTTTAAGCGTTTACTCTGGTTTCAAACACCTGATTTACAAAATGGTTAAATTATTATTAAGATACATTTATTTCACTTCCATCAATTTCCGACCAATTATTCTATTTGCTTTATATAACTTCTAAAACGGCTCCAAAAGTTTCAATACCATCGTATACAATGTTTATACATACTAGCCAGTACACAGTATAAAAATAATGAAATTTCAAGTCCTTACAAATCAAGTCAAGATCATAAATATTCATTTAAACTCAATAAAAATCAACAAACATACATAATTTCGATCATATCTTTCGCCTTCTCCATTAAACGTAATCTAATATTCCCAATAATTAAAACCCTCTGTATCTAAATTTACCTCTACCTCAATATTACTTTTCAACAAATTATTATTATTTTCTTTATTTGTTATCTTAACAACAAAATATAATCTTAATCATCAAAATTACGATCTAACTATACATCAATAAATATCGTTTTTTTCTGAATGTGCAGATTTAACACAATATTTCCACCCACCCAAAGCTAACAACAACTTTTTCATTTCTCATATATACAAAAGAAAAATTTTGAATTTTTTTTTGTTTTCGTCTCTTAAATTTAATTCAATAATTTATAAGAAAAAGTTAAAAAATGCAAAGTAGAAAAAAAATTCATCAAAGAGGAGAAAAATGTAAGTAAAATTTGTTGCAAAGAAAAATAACATTAAACTGAATAGCCCACGATCTGATTCCAGTCTCCCTATTTTGTTTTTTTTATTCTTAATTTATATTGTTGCATGTAACATAACATATAAGCTTAGGCATTTTACTTTGAATAAATTAGAATATGTCTGATCTTAAATTATTTTTGAAAGAAATGTATTTTATGTGTGCATCGATTAAAGTCTTCTTCCTTTACTGGTTTTTGTGTTCTGTTTGTTTAGATATTTTGTGTTCATCATCGTTTATGTTCAATTTTGTCGGAGTTTTAGAGACAGTCGTTTGTGTAGAGGTTATTTTGGGAAAAGCTCTAAAGTATAAACCTAAGCATTAACGTAATCTTCTGGCGATGAAGTAAAGTAATGATTTGCATAGAAAACTTCCTACAAACCTATCCATTTAGCGCAAAAACGAAAATTTAATCTGCTTAACAACCTCATTTTTTCAAACTGTTTCAAGAGAGAAGATAAAGTGGCTTAAATCACTCAATATACATTCGTTTCTTATGATTAACCAATTTATATAAATTTAAAATCTAAAATAATATCTGACGGTATACAACGTTCCATTGTATTTATGTATTCATATTTTAGTGTACTACGTCACATGGTATTTTCCCTTCAAATCATTTAACTTGTTGTTATATGGCAATGCGTGATCAATTTTTTTTGGTTTCTTTTCTTTTCTTTCTATGTGAAACAAATACATTTTTGTTTGTGTTTGTTAAACGGTCATTAAAATAAAGTTTACGATTTTGGACAGATCGAACCATCGTTGATAGGATGCTTTACCTTGTAATGTTCGACTAAATTGTGTTCGCAATAATAATAATTGATTGGATTTCGAAGCCCCTTATTATTATGATTTCATGATTTCTTATGTATGACAATAAAAATCCTTCAAACGGCTAATGCTTGGTCCGACGTATTTTGAAAGATGGCGGATAGTAGTGAAAAGAAGCAAAGAAACGAGGCACCTGAATTTTAATTTGCGAAGAACTAGGTCTGAAAAGAGTTAGATCAAACAAAAGTAAAAAAAACGTAGTCGATGAGGTATTCCATAATATAATAATTGAAAAAAATTGTGTTGTTTACTCCGTTCAGCAAGGTTTGGCTGACCTAATGCTTGAACTAGGAGTAAGTGCAACAGAAATGATATACACGTATTTGTTGATCCATTTGCTCTCGAAGCTAAACAAGAGAACAACGAAAATATGAAATCTGAGATTTTGAAAGGAGTCAACGATTTATTAAATTAACAAAAGATACCGAAAACATAGATATCAAAAATAAAAATAAAAAGGTAAAACGATGAAGGTGCCGTGATCAGGTCAAAAATTCAGGTACAAAAAAAAGTACATAACCGCAACATCTCATATACTGAAGCCGTTCAGACACAGGATAGCCAATAGTCAGATGCTGTTGTTGTCCCTCAGCAGCAACAAAGAACTTAAATGAGTGAAAACATAACTGAATCAGAAGTACGTGATACACATCCGGCTAATGAAGCAGTTGTACTAGAGGAGCAGTGGATCCCAGTTATTGGGGAGAAGATAAAGGGAATGGGAATGACGAAGCGAGGCTAAAACCAAAACGCAAGATATAAGGCACTTAAAAATAAACAAACCAAAGCATTGGTAATTTTCTTCCCTGGCAAGGGGTGCGATGAAATAAAAGCTAGTCTCTCAACCCACTTCAACCCTTGTGCCGGAAGTGTGAGAGTAAAAGCACAAGAGACATTGGCATTCTGTTGATTACTTAGCTCTAATTTCAATGCTATTACTGAAAACGAGTCGTTGAAAAATGCTGGTTTTCTCATAAATCAGCCCAAGAAACCGATGCAACGTATTTTAATAAGATGGGTCAGCTGGCCTTACTGGAGTAGAACTATCATCTGGATTCATAAAGCAGAATGGGTTTTATAACGAAACAACTGTGGTCAAATTTGTCTAAAAGAGTGGTGTGAAAAATGGCGTATATATTAGCTGGGTGGTGAAGATAAACGCTTAATGTAAACAGCAAATTTTAAACAAAAACAGAATCTACGTGGAGTAGGCATCATGAGTTGTTCAGGAACATGTCAGACCCGTTCGCTGTTACAACCGTCAGCGCTTTGGACATACGGCCAAACAAAGCATGGAGCTCAGTCAGAGCAGACATGTGGTCACTGTCCAAAAAGGGGTACAAAGAATTAGATTGCCCAAATAAAGCGTTCAGAGTGTTCACCTTAAAAACAAATAGCAAACCACATGTTAACTAGGTAGAAGGTTGCATCTGCCTCAGCTAAAATCATCAATTAGAGCACATGAAACGTAGAAATTTATGTGAATAGACACACCAAAACAGCGTTGGACTCGAGCCGGAATCTAAAGATTTGCAACACTCAGTGGTGGCAGTGCATGCGATGCGTGAATGCGTCTCTTTTCATAATTGGTGCACAGGAGGTCTACGGAGTAAATGGAGTAGCAACTGGTCTAAGAATTAATATACGCGCTCTGTTTCCAGCGCTGAACATGGGGATAAGTGCTTACCAGCCCACATATGTTTCCACACCAATAGTATAAACACTATAACGCTCTAACAATTCACATATTCTCACTGTGTCTGTGTGGAGGTTAGTTATCTAATAGTGAACCCATGATCAACTATACTAAAAAGGGAGGTAACCAGGTTAGACGGAAATACCTGAAAGAACTGCATCTAGATCTGAGACTGCAAAAGCAGTCTGCTTACAGGAACCTTAGAAACACATGCGTTCAAAAGGTTCATACAACTAAAAGGCAGAGCTTTATGAAGCTTGTTACGGAAGGAGGCCACGTCTCTTCAAACGGAAACAATAAGCACTCATGGAGTACCTCTAACAGGGTGTTGCTTGACGCCCTGCTATATCAGATGAAACGGAAGACTCATCTGAGCATTATGATATTAAAAGCGTAGCTATCGTATTTTTCTTAGGATATCTCAGAGCTCGCAGTCAAAGACCTTGAGAAAGCTGTGATAAGTATGAAACGTCGTCAAGCAACTGGTGTTAATTTGATAGAAGTTGTAATTGTTCACCAGTAATGGAAGACTTTATCTTCTACTTGTTTAAAACTCTTCAACAGCTGCCTCAGATTTGGTATCTTTCCTAAAGAGCGAAATATAGGTTAGGTCATTATAGTTCCAAAAGACGGCAATATGGACCTAGCGACTCTAAGTTTTTCGGCAAATCATACTGCTTTCAGTTATGGGTAAAATGTTCGAGAAAATAATAAATAAAACGCTTTTAAATTGCTTTGATTTAAATGGTGCGTTGTCGGATAAGCAGTATGGTTTTAGATCGTTCGAAGACGCAGTCTGTAAACTAAGAGAATTTGTTCAACCGATGAAAAATGCTCTCTTTGCATTTTCATTGATATATCGGCTGCATTCAAAGTGTTTTGAGTTACCTAACAGGACTCGGTTGTCGGGCTAATCTCCATAGATTGCTAGATGGCTATCGAAGTATACAAGAAAAACAATAAGTGAAGTTGATCTTGTTACAGTGGAAAAACTATTAAAAAAGCAGTATCTCTTGGGAAACTCATTGGAATATGGGTTTTGATACGAGCATGATAGATGGAGTCTCAGAAGCTGCGTACGCTGATGATAAAGTAATAATAATTACTTTTTTACTCTGACTGGTCCTATGGTCCAGTTTTTAACTGGACACAACAAATTTTGAGAGGACTTGAAACGAGTTGAAGTTACGAACAACAGTATATACACAACATGTGATGTGGATGAAACTACATTACATGTTTTTCTGGATTGCCCTGAATTCAAGACCTCTAGGAACAATTTAAAATCGTCCTTACTTGAAAATTTTGGAATTGACACTAAAACAGACATTCAATATACTGTTGAACCTAAATAATATTAATGGTTGTAAAAATATATATTAAGCTATAAATAAATAAACATCTTTTGTTGAACCCCATGAAGCCAAGTTATCAGACGGAGAGGATGAATTCGTTAAAAATATAAAATTTTATTGCAATTTTAAGTGTTAAATAAACAGTATACAATAGAATAAAACATTTAAAATGTGAAAGCTCCCAATGATTTTCAGATGTCTCTTCATCTCATCAGCCTCAAATGATGCGCCTGCATCACCTGATTTTGAGATGTGTTTTAATCTTCAAAAGGCAGCGCACACTTTTTCGAAAAGATTTCCATCCCGATTCTCGATTAATGGAACTAAAAAAATATGAAAGTATTACAATCTAAAAGAGGTTTTTCTTGATTAAAATATTTGAATAAAAGCTTTATTACCTGATCCCATGACAATGAACATTTCTTGTGATTCTTGTGATTTCTGTCATCAAGCTTTTAAATTAACTCCCGTGCCTTAAGTTTTTTCTAGAAAGGACAGTTCGGACATTTTTATCTACAAAATTAAATCAGCATTCAGCATTTTATTCATTGCTCTGCAGATTTCAGTTGAAGATTGTGATCTCAAATTATTTTTAACATTTATTATGAATGTTTTGAATTTTACTAAAGTCGGAGTGAGCGAACCAAGAAGACCGAAAACTCCATATAATTAAAAAATTCAAACACTAAAAAAACATGTCCTATTTCCAATTGAAATGCAATTGTCTCAACCTCACCGTGCGGTCACATATGGCGAAACAAACTACGAAATTGCTTCAACAACTCTACAATTATAAATCGATGAAGTTGAGACAATCACACGAAATATTTATGTGAAAATAAAATATAGTTCAATTAATCTCAAATACTTAAACTTTAAAATGAAAAATTCATCATATAAGCTCAAAGAATAGTAGATTCGTGTATGAGCTTAGAATAAAGGCAATTCTTCACGAGGATGAAGTTCCCCGGAATGAGCGTAGCGAGTGGAGGGAATCATCCGAGTGAAGAATAGCCTTCATCCTAAGCGAATACAAGATACTATTTTATCCACAACTACAAATATTTCAAATAATTTCATTCAAGTTTTCCTGTAAAAGTTTATATCGCCATATTGAAATATTTTTATGAAAATAAAAACAAAATAAAACATGTTTGTTTATTTTATATGTATTGTTCGTGTTTTATCTCGTTTATATTACTATACCAAAAATCAAGTTTTTAATTTGTTAGGGGAATTTTGAATAAATAAAGCGTAACGAAATAAATAAAAAAGAATTTGAGTAGTTGTCCCAATCACAGTGAAATTGTTATCAGATACTTTTTCTTTGCATGAATAATCTACTGCCAACTTCAAGATGAGGTTGTCATGAACTTCAATTTTTTTCAGTGTATTAGCACACAATATCTTCATTAGGATATTTTTCAACTTTGGGAACACGAGTTCTTTAAAAATAAAGATTCCTAGAAGCTTTTCAAATCATTTAAGATTACCATTACTCAATAAATAACCGTGGTCCACTCTTACAAAATCGACTGTAAAATTATTACACTTAATACAAATATTTAATCAACTAAATGGACGATAGAAAATTAAAATTATTTCAATTTATTTATATATTTTTTCACAAATATGTTTAACCAAGTGTAGGAGGTGAATTCTAGTTGGCAATAAATTTAGATGAATGAAACACATAAAAATTGCGGAGATCATTTTCATAGAAAACGAAATAAATAATATGTTAGGTTTCATATAAGTTAATTGTCTCATCTTTCTTTTTAACTATTTTAAATACTGATACTTTTAGTTACAATAAAAACAACAACAAAATGTAATTGTAATAATAATAAAAATATTAATAGTTTTAGTAATAACATTAACAATTCCAACTACGTTGGTAAAATATGTGGAATATTAATTTTAATTAATTTGTTTTGAAATGGATTCATCTACTCCGATTTCTGTAAAGAAAAGATATTAATCGCTATGAAGTGGATTATTGATGTAATTTATGAGAGTATAAAGTGGATTTTGTGTTGGGATAGCAATATGTATAAATAATGTATATTGTGTTTGGTGTATGAATTCGAATTAAAGTATTGATCTAAGTGGTGTATCATGAACTCAACAGTTTAACATTTAAAAAAAATCGCATTTTGAGAGGTGTAATCAAGCATTGGTAACATTCACAAAAATATTTACCGGCCAGTACTGGAGCTCTGGTATGACGCAAAAAGGTTCAGTACGATCAAAAAAACATGGTAAGGCATCCTAACAGGTATGGAATTTATGAACCTCAATTCAGAAGATTAAAATTCCCACACTCCGTTTACTAATGCAAACAGATCGATATGTACGCAAAAAGGAATCTTCTCTACCTCTATTTCCATATACTGCCAAGTTACTTCGGTACTTTTCGGTATAAAACTTATGCATCCTAAAATGTTGGGCTTTAAAAATTGTGGGTACGTCCCACACGGGCTAAAAACTAGTGTAACGTCCGCTATATTCGCCTAAACAATAATAAAACCAATTCATCTTCTTTTTCTAATTCAATATAATTGTATTTCATTAGTTTCAGTTCATTTTTTTTTTCATTGATAATCATTTTAAAATTTTCTAATACTTAACGGCTAGTTAAATTTCGAATATACTATAAAAACAAACGAACGTACCCAATTTTATTTTCATTTCTAACGAACAGATGTCGTTACTAACTTTTGCTGAATCTTGGTATTACACGATTTTGATTTTCATTAGAAGATGTCAAAACAAAAAATCACATTTTTTGTTTTGGAATGAAGTCGATGTTTTTATAAAAAATTTGATGTAAATTCATTCCGGTTTTGATTTTCCAAAAAATCACATCTAGTCAAAGATAAATCACTTTTTTACAAACTGTTCATATATATTGATTCGATGTTGAAACTTAAAATTAAAAAGTTTAATTCCGATTTTGGTAACAAAAAAAGATCGTCTTGATCTAGATATAAAAACGAATAGATTTTGTCTAATAAAGTTTGTTTGCATTATATATTACTTTCTGCAAAAAAAATAGTGATTAAATATAGATAACATGATATTAAGTTATAATCATTTGTAATGAAAAGACAAGATAATTATTAAAACGCTTTAAAGGCCAGCAGCCATTTGTTATTATTCATTGGTGAAGAAACTATTAGTTGCATATTTTAAATATATTTTTTGCTGGACGTATAATTAAAAATAACAGCAAGTATAAAGCCAAGTAAAACTACATGACTGAGGCTGTTTTTGTGTCATTATTTTGTTCCTGAACCGATGAAATATATATAGCCACCACAAATTGGCTCGCAAGTTGGTGTATATCTGTATTACTTTTGTGGAGAACGTCATTCTGGAACAACCTACAAACAGGATAACACAAGAAAAGGGAAGACCACCTTTAACTATCAGCATATTTAAGTTAGGTAAAATTTTTTTTTGTATATTATTGTTAGTCTTTCTTTCTATTTGATTTATTATCATTGTTCTATTAGAATGTTAGGCTAAACCCTTGGTTAAGAGATTCCCAATCATATGATTCGTCAGTGACACGATTCATATCCCGTCTATTTTTAAATTTTCTTTTTTTTATGATCAAATCGTTGTTAAAAGTCCAAGTGGCTCAGAATAAGAGTCAGTTCTCTAATAACGTGGCGTTCCGAAACAAAGACCTTGGGGCTTTGTATTTACTATATGAGTCACATTTTTCTGGTGAAAAATATAATTTTTTTTAATAAAACCAGTGTAGGTTTTAGATTTTTCCTGTGCAGTAATAACTGTAAAACTACGGCAAATAATTATCGTTGGCAAAAACCAGTTTTTGGTTTTTGTGCAAACCAGTTTTTGGATTTTTGTTTGTTAATTTTAGGAAAACCAGTTTGGTTTGTTTTTGTTCATAAATAATAATTTTGGGTATTCGAATTTTAAATATTCGGCAAATATTTAAATAGTAATTTAAACAATATACGAAATTTTAGAATCTATAGTTTGGAGTGTTTTTTGAGTATTTCTCATTGGAATTTGTTAAATTTTTTTTTGTTTTGAATTTTTCTAATTCAATAATGTACAACTCAATCAGGAGGTTTCAGGGGGGGGATAAGTAGGAGTCGACCAGGGGGGGTTGAGCCGTGGGTGAATGAAGTGGAAGAGGAAGGTTATGTGGCATGGAAGGAGAAGATGAGTGAGCCGATGAATGTGGTGGAAGGAATAGTGAATATGATTATGGATGAGGTGAAACATAAAATTTATTTGGAAATTATGGATGATATTTGCGAGGAACAATATGATGAGTTCCTGGATGTGCTGGTGTTTGATATAGTGAATGAGTGCGTGAATGAGGAAGCGGATGAGATGGATGTGGTGAATGAGGAAGTGAATGTGGGCTGGCGTGAGAGCAGGAGGATAAATAAAAATAGGAGCTCTTACTCAAAGAGGACGGAGAGGAGAAGAAGGGAGAAGGAGAGTCGCTTTGTCGTGGACCTGGGAGCTTCCTCGACCAAGAGTACTCAAACAGAGGAGCTGGTTGAGGAGGTTCCAATCTCACCGATCACGCGACAGGAAGAGGAGTGGTCTGGTCCACAGGAGGCCCCTGTTCCCCCCTGTATAATTAGTTAAGACTAATTATTTTTAATTTGGAAAATAAACCGTTTTGGGGAAGTAGTTTTTTTTGGAATTTTTTTTATACTACCAATGTACATTCTCTTGTACATATTTCTTATGTACATATTTTTTTGTACATATTGTACATGTCGTTTGTGAATTTTAAAAATAATATTTATTTTCAATTTGAAAAAAACCGTTTTGGGGGTAGTAGTTTTTTTAGGGATTGGGTTTTCTACTACCATGTACATATAGTATATATTGTACATATTTTTATTATACATTTTGTACATATGTTTGTAAATATTTTTTTTGGTTTTTGTTGTATTAGGTTTAATTAAAATTCTCTCTTTAGCGGTAGGCCTAACAAGCCATCCATGGGGCTTCTCCCCTTAACGATGATGACGTTCTTAGGTCGCCTATGGCCATCGGGGTTATGCGATCGAAGAACATTGGTTTCTTCTCTTCATTCAGCGAGGGAGTTCTCAGGGACGAGGAGTGGTGTTGCTGTGTTTGTACTTAGGTGCAAACCAGTAGTGCCATTCTTTGCTCAGAGGCTTCTTCGGTGTAATGAAGAGAAGAACCAATTTGTACTTTGCTTTCAGGATCAGAGGCTTCACCTCAAACAAATTCAAAAACTTTTCCATTTTTCCATTTAGTTTTACAATAAAACAATTTCTCATAGAGTTTAGGATTTGAAGTCTGGTGCTCGGGAGCGTTCTTCAACTTTCGCATTAGGTTTAGGTGTAATTTATTTGTAGATTAAACAAGCACAACTGGGTCAGTAGAAATGGACCTAAGGTCTAATCGTGACAGTTGTGATTGTTTTTATTAGGTTGGGGAGAAACTGTTCTGTAGAATCTGGTCGTTAGGGGCTTTTCTAGGCAGTTCTCACATGCATTGTTGGAGTGGGCTTGCGAACGCGGGAATTCAAATTTAAACAATGTGGATATTGTAGCCATACTTACTTTTTAAATTGTCTCCAGACGAATCTTGATTTTGGGAATCTCTTATCTTATTAAATAAAAATAAAGTAAATAAAACAAATTTTTCAAAAAATTAAATAAATAATTTTTATTAAATAAAATAATGTTTTTTTTAGAATTAAATAATTTTAGGTAGCTAAATAAATAAATTTTCGTAATTAAGCAAATTACATTAAGATATAAATAAATATTCTTTGTTTTTTTAAAAAAAATAAATAAATATTTCAAAGTTAAGACGCACCGTCCATCCGATAAATAAACATTCTTTTGAATATTTTTTATTTTTCAACTTTTTTTAAAAATAAATAAATATTTTTAGGGGTGCTATCGTCAATAAATAATTTTAGGTATATAATTAATTCTGAAATTTCAGCATATCTGAAATTAAATAAATAAATTATATTTTTATATACAATATTTTAGGAATTTTTGTGAAAGGTGAAGCAAAGATTGGGTACGACAGTGGTCTTTTTTGTTCTTTTACGAAATTTTGTTTTTGCAAAAACTTTTGTGTTTTCGAATTGGGCGTTCGTTGTTTTTTTCGTTCTTGCGTTTTTCATTATTTTTACATTTACAGCGTACTAACTACATTTTGTTTGTTGGGAATTGGTTTTAGTATTGTTGTTGTTTGCGAGTTCATAATTTTACGGGTTTTACCATCAAAATGTCAAACCAACTAGACGTTGACCATCCGTTCTATGGTCTGGAACCCCCGAACTACAGGTCGAATGTTTGGTTCGGGGTGTGAACTTCGGGGGGGCCGATTGGGCAGAGGAACTGCGAAACCATGTAGATCATGGGTCAGTTCCAATAACAGTGTCTCATGCGAGAGGTTTGATAGAGGAATCTCAAATGGTGGTGCAGGCAGCACAACTTATTTTAAATCAAGTACGACGACTTCAGTCACCGATTGATCAGACCTTCTTAGATGGTTTGGCGAATCGAGTGTTACATTACACGGGTAGGATGAATAGGTTGGGTCCTCGCAATGACTTGCAAGAAGCCCGCACCTACGCTATCTCACAATTGTCACGCGCTTGGAATATAATAGAATCGTTGTCAACACGTCCAATTATGCAGAGTAAACCAGGAGTATCATCTGCTCCATCTGCTTCACCTGCTTTTCAACCAGATGAGAGATCCACACCGATCCCAGTACGGCCAATATCGGAAATAATACATAGTCTGAATCGTCCAAACCAGCAACAACAGAGACGGTCAGATCAAGTACCACCGGCTTGTTTCCAGCAATCGGGTTTGAGAGCTGAGGACTTTGTAATACCACAATTGGGTCCATCACTCCAATCTGAACACACACACAATAATCCAGCATTACTACAACCGCAATTACAATTAAATTATCCATCAGTACCACAGGTACAACCACTACCAGTATATCCACCAGCTCCACTAACAGCACCACCACCATACAACCAACCTCCTCAGGTATGGCGTGATGCGGCTCCAGCGTTAGCACCAGTGGGGTACCGAGGGGTTCGTGGGAACAATTTGAGTCGTTATGACTCAAATTGGGTTCCAACCTTCACAGGAGATGGTCACTCTCCTGATGTTCATGAGTTTGTTCACCGAGTTGAGGCGGCTGTCAGGAGGGACCGTGTGAATTGGGACGACCTTAGGTCTGAGGGAGGGACTGAGTGTGGAGCTCAAAAATGCTACACTTGCAGCAACAATACATTCAATGGATGAACTTCGGACTTTATGTCAGAAGTTTGAACGTTTGTGGTCCACACCAGTTCCAACCAGAACATCAAATTTAAGAATTAGCGAGTTACAGCAGATGGATGATTATAAGGTGGAAGTTGAACCAGAACAACATGGATATATTGAAGCGGTGGATTCAACACAGAGACGGATATTGCAGCGACCTGGCATAACATCGGATAACATTCAAATTGGTCCATCAATATCCAGTCAACCAATAGTATGTTTCAGATGTGGAGTAAACGGTCATCGAGCTCCTGAGTGCTCTAAGAATAGAATTAAATTATATTGTTGGAAATGTAACAAGCCGGATGTAATTTATGCAAATTGTTCATATTGTCACCCGTCGTTAAACTATCGACCGAGAGTACATGCTTCGGGGATGATGCCCTCGGTTCAACATCCAATGAGCCCGAAAAAAGCGACGAGAGATGTAGGAACGCAGGACGATCGGCAACCACCAACGAAACCCGAATAAAATCATCAAATACATTTAATTTCCCATCATTACATCCAACGTATTTTAGACGTCTTGATCGTAACATCAGATATTGGAGGATGAGGAAATTATTTCGTAAAGCTTGTATTTCATCTATCCTTTCAGAAACAAAGGATCCTCGGCCGCGATTGACAATCAGGATTTTGGACAAAAATATTTCAGAATTATTGGATAGTGGAGCGTCAATCACAATACTTGGAAGAAATTCCTTGGAATTATTGGAATCATCAGGTACAACCTACCGTAAGTACACTTCATGTATTCGTACGGCGGATGGTACTGCAAATAAAATTTTGGGTTACATAGAAGTTCCAATAACCGTGAATGGCTCCACTAAACCAATGCGGTTCCATATAGTCCCTGGATTACGAGAAGAGCTCTACCTGGGCATAGATTTCTGGGAGAAATTCGATATTGTTCCTTCTTTTGTTAGTGAACTGACTCGTACAGAGCCAATAACTTTAAATACACACAACCTCACCACTGATCAGCAACATGAACTGGATATGATCAAGGATTCTTTCCCGTCATTTGAAGTGTCTGGGCTCGGAAAGACTTCTTTGGTTGAACATGTCATCGATGTTGGTGATAATGCACCTGTTAAACAGAGGCATTATCCCACATCGCCGGCTGTTCAACTAAAGGTTTATGCCGAACTGGACCGAATGCTTCAAATGGGCGTGATCGAAGAGAGTAACAGTTCTTGGTGCTCGCCAGTGGTTTTGGTACAAAAAGAATCTGGTAAAAACAGATTATGTATTGATAGCCGTCGTGTCAATTCACTAACTAAAAAGGACGCTTACCCACTTCCCTTGATTGATGGCTTACTAGGTCGTCTAAATAGCACAAAGTACATTTCAAGTATTGATCTCAAAGATGCTTTCTGGCAGATTCCTCTGGCAGAAGCATCTAGAGACAAGACAGCCTTCACAGTGCCTGGTCGTCCATTGTATCAATTCCGGGTTATGCCCTTTGGATTGTGCAATGCTCCCCAGACAATGTGTCGGCTAATGCACAAAGTGATACCACATCAATATCACGAAAATGTCTTTGTTTATTTAGATGATCTATTGGTAGTCTCTTCCACGTTCCAGGAACATATGGAATTGCTGTCCAAAGTCTCTTCATTGTTAAGAGCGGCTGGGTTAACAATAAACCTCAAGAAAAGTAAATTTGTTCTGAGAGAGGTGAAATACTTGGGATTTTTGGTTGGTGAAGATGGTCTTCGAGCAGACCCTGACAAGGTAAGAGCTGTAGCAGAGTACCCAGCTCCATCTACAGTAAAACAAATACGACGTTTACTAGGAATGGCAGGTTGGTACCAACGTTTCATACCAAACTATGCAAGCGTGGTATCACCAATTACCGATTTATTAAAGAAGAGTTCGGGAAAATTGAAATGGACATTGGAAGCTCAAGCAGCTTTTGAAAATTTAAAACGATTGCTGACTATAGCACCAGTATTAGTAAACCCTGACTATAATAAAGAGTTCTTTATTAGATGCGATGCAAGTCTGACAGGGATAGGTAGTGTGTTGTATCAGGTTGATACTGACGGAAAAGAGTGTCCGATAGCCTTCATGTCGAAGAAATTAAATAGAGCTCAAAGGAATTATTCAGTTTCTGAGCTTGAATGTCTTGCGGCAATTCTGAGTGTGAAGAAATTCAGGGGCTATGTTGAAGGTCACCGATTTACAATTGTGACTGATCACTCAAGTCTGAAGTGGTTTATGTCACAGAAAGACTTGAGTGGTCGTCTGGCTAGGTGGAGCCTAAAACTCCAACATATGGATTTTACCATTGTCCACCAAAAAGGTACCCAAAATATAGTCCCTGATGCTCTATCTCGTCTTTATGACGATACACACGAGGAATTGACGGAAGCATTAACACATCACATTAACGACATTAAAATCGACAATGAAGGTTATCGGCACAACGAATATACGGATATGATAGCTAAAGTTCAATCATCGCCAAAGGACTTTCCATCAGTCAAAGTCGTGGATGATAAGCTATACATACGTATTGTGCCAAGACCTGATGCAATACCCAACGATGTTCCTGTGTGGAAACTCTGGGTACCAAAACCGATGACTTCCAACATGATTCAGAAACATCATGATGATAGTAGTGCTGCTCATGGAGGTGTTAAAAAGACATTAGAATTACTTCGACGTCTTTATTATTGGGGCATGGCCCGGGCATGGCGTCACAGGTACACAGCTATGTTGTGTCCTGCGACACATGTAAACAAACAAAAGCCACGAATCAGATATTGCGTCCTCCGATGTAATATCAATTCGAAACAGCACGTCCATGGCAGAGAATCTATATAGATTTTTTGGGACCGTACCCTCGTTCTACACTTGGGAATACGGTGTTATTGATAGTTCTGGATCATGCTACGAAGTTTGTACTACTGAAACCACTTAGAAACGCAACTTCACCGAAGGTAAATGCTTTTCTGAGGAATGAAGTTTCTTACATATGGGGTACCAGAGTTTCTACACAGTGACAATGGCAAACAGTTCACTAGTAGGAACTTTCAAAATCTTTCGTCAGATTTCGGCATTAAGCACATTAGGACCGGTGTCTATAGTCCTCAAAGCAACGCGTCAGAGCGGGTCAATAGGTCAGTTCTAGCAGCAATTCGAGCGTTCATAAAAGGTCAACATACCAAGTGGGATTCACAAATTGGTGAAATCGCGTATGCACTGCGGGCAGCAGTACATTCAGCTACCAAGTACTCACCGTACTATTTATTATTTGGTCAACATCCAATCTCGGATGGAAATACTTACCATTTGTTGAGATCGCTACACCAGCTTGGTGAAGATGCTGGTGAGGAATTAGAACGTTCTGATCATTTGACTCTGCTTCGGAACCGGGTTCAACAAAATTTAAAAGCAGCCTTCAAAAAGTCGCAACATCAGTACAACCTGCGATCTAAACTACGGACTTTTCAACCACAACAACGTGTGTTTGTACGGCAACATCATTTGAGTGACGCTACAAAAAAATTCTCGGCAAAATTGGCTCCAAAGTTCTTACCTGCGATGATTAAGACTAAGATTGGAAATGTACTCTACGAGTGCATAGGTATGAGCGGTAAGAGTCTTGGAGTCCATCACGCGAAAGACATCAGGGAATGATGTCTTTTCGTTAGGTAGGGTAGTTCCTCTGTCTGGTTGTTGTCTCTGGGGGTCACACCTCCCGTGTCATACTTACTAGTTGTATCGGGGTGTCCATAGTGCTGACGTTCGGATGGATGGTCGGTCTCAGTACTCAGTGAAGTTCCTAGGGACCTCATGAGTGTAGGAACCGGTCATCGGTCTTGACGCCAGTGACTGTGGGTATCTCGATCCCAGATACAGATTAGTTGTGGGAAGTAGTTCGATGGTTTCTGACGTAGAGGGGGTGACGACGTTTTTGTGATTTCAAGAGTAAAAATCTTGGTTTTTACCTTGAATTCATGGTGTAACGTCCGCTATATTCGCCTAAACAATAATAAAACCAATTCATCTTCTTTTTCTAATTCAATAAAAATGTATTTCATTAGTTTCAGTTCATTTTTTTTTTTTCATTGATAATCATTTTAAAATTTTCTAATACTTAACGGCTAGTTAAATTTCGAATATACTATAAAAACAAACGAACGTACCCAATTTTATTTTCATTTCTAACGAACAGATGTCGTTACTAACTTTTGCTGAATCTTGGTATTACACGATTTTGATTTTCATTAGAAGATGTCAAAACAAAAAATCACATTTTTTGTTTTGGAATGAAGTCGATGTTTTTATAAAAAATTTGATGTAAATTCATTCCGGTTTTGATTTTCCAAAAAATCACATCTAGTCAAAGATAAATCACTTTTTTACAAACTGTTCATATATATTGATTCGATGTTGAAACTTAAAATTAAAAAGTTTAATTCCGATTTTGGTAACAAAAAAAGATCGTCTTGATCTAGATATAAAAACGAATAGATTTTGTCTAATAAAGTTTGTTTGCATTATATATTACTTTCTGCAAAAAAAATAGTGATTAAATATAGATAACATGATATTAAGTTATAATCATTTGTAATGAAAAGACAAGATAATTATTAAAACGCTTTAAAGGCCAGCAGCCATTTGTTATTATTCATTGGTGAAGAAACTATTAGTTGCATATTTTAAATATATTTTTTGCTGGACGTATAATTAAAAATAACAGCAAGTATAAAGCCAAGTAAAACTACATGACTGAGGCTGTTTTTGTGTCATTATTTTGTTCCTGAACCGATGAAATATATATAGCCACCACAAATTGGCTCGCAAGTTGGTGTATATCTGTATTACTTTTGTGGAGAACGTCATTCTGGAACAACCTACAAACAGGATAACACAAGAAAAGGGAAGACCACCTTTAACTATCAGCATATTTAAGTTAGGTAAAATTTTTTTTTGTATATTATTGTTAGTCTTTCTTTCTATTTGATTTATTATCATTGTTCTATTAGAATGTTAGGCTAAACCCTTGGTTAAGAGATTCCCAATCATATGATTCGTCAGTGACACGATTCATATCCCGTCTATTTTTAAATTTTCTTTTTTTTTATGATCAAATCGTTGTTAAAAGTCCAAGTGGCTCAGAAGAAGAGTCAGTTCTCTAATACTAGTATTGATATACCGATATTACTGTCAGTATTTGCATTTTTGGCACTTTTTTAATGGGCGCAAAGATTACTGTCTAATGACTATAATTGAAACTGCTTAAAAGTATTTGAAGAACGATTAAAGTTTTAAACGTATTAGTTCACCATCACATCATATTTAAAAACAACGTTATCTTTTCACTACTAGTCAAATATGTGGTTACTCAATAAACTATGATCCTCGATTGAAGTTACAATTATTTACTGATTAATCGCTTTTTGAAGAATTTTTACATTAAACTCAAAATAATATCAAGATTTAATAAAAGAAAAATTGAAATTATTAATAATAATAATAAAACTCACTCCAGTATGTTATCAAATTTTATACATCGTAGTCACATTGTTATATGGCTCTAGCTATGATTTTTTCCAGAACTCTCCAACTGCATTGCACTTATATTTCTTACGATAAACAAAACAGTTCAGTTGATGGTGTCTATAAAATTAAATTAGGTTTATGAATTTAAAATAAATCCGTCGTGGTCTGATCGAATTTATCTACTCCACGATAATTATTTGTATTCCGGAGCTCAACAATATCATTGCTTCATTTAGTTGCTTGTTGATTTACATTATGATAATTATGATTTACATTATAAATAATTTGCATTAAACATGAAATGAAGGTGCTTGGTAGCCATTGGATATAAAAAGTGTGGAAAACGGTTTCGTTAGTTCTTCATCTGAATAAACATTTTCACGTTTATGTAACTGAATTTACGATACAAGATTCATTTTCCATCCTATTCACCAAACGATTTATTACACAATAGTATTAAAAATTCAGACAAGTGCGAATAAAATTATCTCGCCAAGGGTTCCGTGAATATGTAAAGAACACAATATCAAAATAATTGACATAAAGTTTTGTTGTAAAGTGTTTAAAGTGCCAGATCATAGACACATAAAAAATAAATGGTTCATCGTAAATATCAAAAGTAAATGAGATTGACCGTCTAAATTGATCGAAATGATATAAAAAATATTACTTTACACTCAAAAAAAAAACTAAGTAAATGTTACAAATTTTTTATAAATATACAACTCACAAATGTTTTTTAAGTTTACCAAAAATATTGTAGATTACAAAAAAAATTATTTGAAAACACCAAAAATTTATTTGATTTACAAATTATTTTTGGATTTGAAGGAAAAAAATTGTAGTTTTATCAAAAAAATTTATTTGTTGTATATTTATAAAAATTTTGTAAAAGTGACTTTTATTTTTTTGAACGTAGATTAAATTTTATCCATAGCTGTTTATAGAAACTAAGGAACGACTCAATTCAGTTAATCGACGACGAAATTTAGGGGGTGGGAGGTGCAAATATTAAAAATAGACTTTTTTGAAAATAATTCAAAAACTAAAAAATTGCAATGTTTCTTAACATTGGTTCTCTTTCAAATGGGGTTGTCATGCGGGTCAGAAAACCTTTTTTCACCCTTCCCCGCTCCCATACCCTAAATACACAGAAATAAAATCACTTGAGGCTTCGCTATATGGTTTATCAAATTTCCTATCTCTATGATTTTTTCCAAATTTTTCTGTCAATCAACGAAGAAACGTATGGGGAGGGAAACTTTTTTGACAAGAATTCAAAAACTGTGCATCGCAAAATTCTAAAAAAAACTTCAATTTTCTTAATTTTGGTGCTCTTTCCAACGACACCCCACTTGACCGGGTTTTAAATGGTGTTTTTACCCCTTCTCATTGCCACTCCCTTAATAAATATAATTATTAATATTTGGTACTTTACTATATTTTCCATTAATAACTCACTAATTTTTCTATCATTCAAAATACTTTTTAAGATTTTTGATTTCTTAGGCTTGGAGCTAATCAAGAAAAGAAAACATACAGTAAACGTCATTTTTCAGAATTACACAAAAAATGGTGGGGTGTAAAATTCCAAAACACATTTTATAGAAATACTGAAGTGAAGCCCTTTCATATGATGCTTGACTCGATAAAAAAATGTATTTTCTCAAAGGCATCACATTGTGATGCACTCAAAAAAAAAACCAAGTGAAACTAATAAAATTCTACATACATTTTACAATTTTTTTATAAATATACAACACACAAAAATTTTTGTAAAATTTACATTTTTACAATAAATATTGTCATTGTGAAAAAAATTATTTATAAACACTACAAATTCTTTTATTTACATCCAACAAAAGATTTTAAGGTTTATAAATTAAATTATGAAAATGGCAGAAACATTTTTTGGCTTAATAAATATTTTGTAAAATCTTCAAATTAAAAATTTAAGTTTATCAGAGATATTGTGAAATTTATAAAACTTATTAAATTGTTTTCACAAAAGTTTTAGAAAAAGTACAAACGCTTTTATAGTATCAACAAAAAGCATTTATGGATTTAATAATATTTTTTTGTAATATAAATAAATATTATATGTATATATATATATATATATATATATATATATATATATATATATATATATATATATATATGTATATATATATATATATATATATATATATATATATAAATATATATATATATATATATATATATATATATATATATATATATATATATATATATATATATATATATATATACATATATATATATATATATATATATATATATATATATATATATATATATATATATATATATATATATATATATATATATATATACATATACATATATAAACATGCACATGTATCATATGGGAACTCCGTTACTAAATAAAACACTTTTTTGCATACATTTGCTATATTTTGTAAATAGTTTCTAGTTAAAATTTTTTACAATATTTTATAAGCCTATTCGGTATGTTGAATGAATTTTCGTTTTCTAAATTACTAAATTAAAAATCGCAGTTTCTCTAATTCATCAGGAAAAGGAAACTTTTTTGGGATCCGGAACACTAAATCCTAAAGAAAGATACATGTTTGTTTTACATTTTCTTTCGTCACTTAATGTGATGTTAACGTAGTGTATTAAATGAAATAAAATTGCAGATTATCCTTATGTTATAATATTGAGAAAAATGCCACGTCACTAAATAGTTTTACTTTTTCTTGTGGCATAGGTTTACTTTGCCATTTTAAATCTTTTTCGATCTGTAAACAAATTTAAAAAATAAATAATTATCAACTTTTTCATCAAACTTGCATGCTGCATGTTTATGCTTACCAATTTCTAATCCTATGGTTTCCTCTACTGTTGAAAATTAAGAAATATATCTCCCGTTGAGGCGTTGAATTTAATTAATTTTAGTCTTGTAACACAAGGGTTTCTCCAATTTTGGTTTAGTTCTGCCCATGAACAATTATTTTTTTGTCATGAACAGTTCTCCCTTTACAACTAAGGTTAATTTTTAAAAAGCACGAGTTTTATAAATGTTTAATTTAATGAGCTACTATGAGATTTAAAAATTTTTGTTGTGTTTAAAGGGTAAAAAAAGACATTTTTGATAATAATATTTTAAGTAATAATTTTTTAACAATTTACTATGCAAAATTAAAAAATAATAATGTTTATATCTCATCGATTGTTTTTTATATTTTCTTTTATAATTTTAAAACTTTATTAATTCACAAAAAATTCGGTTTTGTGCGATATTTTTGGAAATTATAGAAATTTTTGAATAAATTATTATCTCTTTAGTTTTTTTTAAATTTCCATAGTTTTCAAAAAAAAATTGCCGAAATCTAAATGATTAGTATTACGTAGAAAAGTAATGAAATTATAAGGCAAAAAATAAAATTTAACGGAGATATCCACCCTCCATCCCTTATTATTTTTTAATACTTTTTATAACAAATAATCAAAAACTGTAATTGTATTTATTTCAATTAAAAAAAGACTTTCTCATTCATTAAAACAAAAAAAAATTTGAAAGCCGTTAAGTTGTTAGTGAAATACATCAAATTGAACATATATGAAACTCGTGGTTTTTAAAATTACACCTAACTTAAAGGGAGAATCACTCGCGATTACAAAAACTTTTCTTCCTTATGAAATGTTGTTTTTTATTTTCTCTTCCACTGTAAAAAAAGATAAAACAAATCAAAAAGTTTGTGTTAAAAAACCGAATTTCTGGTTTAAAATTCGTGATTTTGACCTATGTATGGAATGTACCACGTCAAACGGATCAACGCTGAGCTCAAAATTCTATTAGTCGTTGAAAGTTGAACCCTTTTTCTGACCTTTGTTTGCTAAGCACGAACATACCCTTAAACATTTTGATATAATAGTTAAAAAAATTGAAAAAACGGTTTCTATTAAAAGATGCGATGAATTTTACAAGTATAGCAGTTAAACAGTTTAAGAAACTCTATAATCTTGCTTATATTTGCGCCATAAACAAATTTTTTTACGACAGAGAATTTTGAACACAGCCTTGATGCGTTTGAGATAAAACGTCCCATATATATAAAGAATGTAGACTCTAAGTTAAAACAACTTACCATACATTCAGTAAGGAACGGATTTATTATAGCTCGCCAGTTGTCCTGCTATTCCAGTCGCCATATTTTGATTCATTTTTATTACATTATTATTGTCCATCAAAATTGAACGTAGTCGACAATTTAAACTATTATCATAATATCATCATAATATTAATTATTATGTATTAACCATCAAAAGTGTCATTTAAAACGACGATGATGTTAATACTGTTCAAACTAGGGACTATCACTACCACTATTTATTATATATAGACCACTAAATTAGCACAATTTAAAAAAAATTACTTTTCTACTTAGACAACCAGATTGTAACTGAAAAGGTTTAATACCAATTTTCGTTATGACTTCAATTTATAAACTTTTATAAAAGTGCTTGTAAAAAGAATTTTTTTTTTGTAAAATAGTTGTTGATTTTTTAAATTGCAAAAGTCTCTTTGTAAAGTTTAAAAAAAAATCTTCAATATTCGTATTAAGTTTTACAACAAAAATTGTAGAATGTTATTTTTCTGTTCACAAAATTTTACAAAATTTTGTACAATTGATTTTCATTTTGTTATGGATACACGATTTATGATTTAAAATTTAAAAAAATCAACATAATCTTAAAAATATTTTTGTCAAAACAATAAAAAAAAGTTGTAATTAGAAATATTTATGATTTTGTACTTTTTTAATCCAAATCACAAAAACAATTGGTAAGTTTACAAATGTTTTTCATATTTAAAAAAGTATACAAAATTTTCTATAAAGTTTAGGATTTTTTGGTAAATTCACAAAAATATTTTGTTAGCAATTTTACAAAACGATTTTGTAAATCTTACCTGCAATATTTTTTTGAGTGTGTAAAACAAATGAAACCCATTTTATTTATTTTTCATCTTGTGTGGATAGGTTAGTTTTATACGCATCTCATATTTCAGGTTCATTGAACTTATAGTATTCGAGATAATCGAAATAATGGGAAAAATACGTTTTACTCTCACCAGTAGGGTTATGAAAAACGGAACCCTAAAAATGGATAGCAAAATAACAAACTTCAATATTACAATTAAGCAAGAAATAGTTTAATTTCAAATAATAAAATTTGTAAAATTGATTAATCCTAATTGATTGAAAAGAATATCCTATTAACGAGAATTTGCTATCTTTGTTTCTTTTTTATATACGTTGGTCACTTTTACGCCCTTTAAGGGATACTTTGATGAAATTTTCATATTCTTTCTTTGATATGACCCTTGTGACCCAATTTCTATATTTGAGGTAGGTGAAAAAATGAAAAAAAACAGATAAAATATTAAATTATTCATGAAGTTTATTTGAATGGTTTTGAAATTTGCTATATCAAAATTCAAAAACATTGAAAGAAACTCCGTAAAACCATTAAAAACTGATTGTTTACATGATTTTGATTTTTAATATAGATCAATTCTATGAAGTTAGTTGGTGTGTTGAGAACAAGAATAACCTTAATTATTTTCCCTGATATTTTTCAGGTGTACGAATTATGTGAATTCTAAGTTTTGTTTTATAAACTACAATCTCTCAGCTTCATAATGCCATGCCACCTTGGTCGAGTTTTAAAGCTTAAACCGCAAAACACAAAAATAAGACTTTTCAATTGTTTTATTTTTTTGGGAACCGGAAGTAGCACCTGCGAAAATTAAGTCCTTATGGATTTTGATATTTAGAACCCTAAAGAACGTTTCCACACAGTGTAAGCAAAATCTAAAACAATGCAGCGAATTAGTGCAGTGTAGAGAATAAAAGCAATCATTTTTTGATATATTTTAAATCTATTTGAGACTAACAATGCATATTAAAGACATATCCAACAGCTCTGTGGACGTCATAAAGGGGTTTGCAAGTTTAAACTATGTCATTGATTTAAATGTAGGATATTCGCACTGTGTCAAAAAAGATTCATTCTAAATTTTCAAAATTCTACTAAAAAAGATTGTATTTTTAGTGTAAGTGGCACCACACAGGTGTGGTGAGCACATCTTATACTTGACAATATTGGATATTTGTACATTAGAGTAAAGCCCATTCCATGAGTTTTTGTTCAAGATAAAGCTAGCAAGTGTGATTCTAGGGTTGTGGTTTGAATCAATTAGGGCGCTAAGTTGACTAGATGATAGAAACTGCCGCTGATGAAGTATGTAGTCGTTGTTGCCTTTAGATCAGTTTCTGGAGACCAGAATGGCGTGAAAAGGGTAAAATTACAATCACCTATTGTTTCTGATTTTTTTTTCTTGAATCGTTCCGTTTTTTTCCAACAGTTCATATAGACCGGGAGGCAGCGTTGCATTTTGGTTGCGTTTTGGTAATTTCAAAAGTAATTTGATGCCGCTTCAAAATTTGTATGATGCATGTTTACACCATAACAATTGAAAAAAAAAGTGATCAGCTGATTGGCGGATGGGGAGATTATAGGTCAGCTTCTCGTAAACATCAGTATAAAAATGCAATATAGTCAAGACATTTCTGCATAGGATCTTGATGAAACTTTAGCAAATGATTAAGTTTCACTTGAAAATGGAAGATTTGAATTCATTTTAAATTTGGACAAAATGGCGGAGGGGGGAGGGGTCTCCCGAACACCTCTAAGTTTAAATATTCAATAACTTCTAGTCCCGACTTATGATCTTATTGCAACTTGGTATATAAAGTTTAAGTACTGTTTCCAATATTTCTGAATACAAACTTCCGGTTTGACACTTCTGATTAAAAAGTTTTTTTTCCAGGTGTTTATCCCTACTGTAGCCTACAATTACCGATCGATTTTCATGAAACGTTGGTAAAAGCTTTCAAATAACATGAGAAAGATTTTATTAGCTTTTGAAGTACATTGGATTGAAGGGTTGGGGGTCCACCATACAACAGGTGGTTTTTTCTACAATATTTTTAGTTTGTTGGGAGCATAAAACATTCGTTCGGGAATGAATTTTGACGATACTTTGGAAAAAGATGCAAATATGTATGACAAGAAACTGATTAGTTTTTGAGCGATAGTGAACAAAGTGGTGGGGGTTTCCCCCAAACACCTGTTTTTTTAAAAGCTTAATAACATCTGTACCTGATAATTGAATTGGATGAAACTTGGTACATAAACATTTTGTACGGTTCACAACAGTTCTGCATCCTAGCTTCCAGTTTTTCATTTCCGGTAAAAAATTTTGGTTTGTATTTTTTTGAAGTTGTTTCAGAGCCTACAATAATCAGGTGATTATGATGAAACTTATGGAAAAAGTTTTTAATTAGTGAAAAATAATTATCATCTTTTGGGGCACATTGATCAAAGTGGCGGGGGGTCTACCATACAGCTGCTGACTTTATGCACTTGGTTTTTAAAGATTGTTAGGAGCATACAGACTTCATTCATTAATCAATTTTAGTGACTCTTTGAAAAAATATGGAGACTTAAATGACACAAAACTGATTAGTTTTTGGACAATATTGGGATAAGTGGTGGAGGGCCTCCCGAACACCTGCTTATTGTGTCACCATTTTTTCAAAGCTTGTTGGGAGGGAGGGAAAACCGGAAGTTGGGATACAGAACTTTTGTGATTCGTGTTTATATTTCATCCAATTCGATGTTATTAAGCTTTAAAAAAAACAGGTGTTTGGGAGACCCCCCCCCCCGCCACTTTGTTCACTATCGCTCAAAAACTAATCAGTTTCTTGCCATACATATTTGCATCTTTTTCCAAAGTGTCGTCAAAATTCATTCCCGAACAAATGTTTTATGCTGCCAACAAACAATAGCTATCAGTAAAAATATTAAAGACGTGGCCAGACCACTTTAGCTCTGTCGCATGCCTCTTTGTTGTATTTATGGTGTATACCTCAGCCTGAAAGACTGTACAGTATTCGCCAAGTGAAAATTGCTGACCAAAATCTTCATTACCGATGTAGACAACAGCTGCAGCACTATTTTCAGTGTCCTGAAAGCACTAATTATACATAAACGAGCAAAGCCTTTGTGCTGCCATCAGTTTTTTATCGCATACCCCAAAAAAGTTCTTAAGAACCATGCAGGGCACCCATGGCTGACAATGGGTCTGACCACTACTTCAAATGGCTAGTAGACTATTTTCGGAGTCTTCCCTATTTGCCTCTAAAAGCCCCCTTGCACTGCCACAGAACTCGAATTGCTATTGCGCTATTTAGTCTCAACATGAACAACCTAATTGAGCCGTTAATCGAGAGTAACACCAAGATACTTCACATTATCTTGGAGTGTTAATGTGTTATTTCTGACTGAAGAAACAGTGAATTTATTTGGTTTCTTTCTATTGGTAAGCGCAATGAGCTGTGTCTTAGAAGCATTAATCGAGAGACCATTTTCCCCTATATTATCTCCTTTTAAAAGAATGCTAATATCATCGACATAGCCGTATGTGTTTAGTCTTTTATCATTTAATTCAAATAGGAGTTGGTCTATATCACCATGTTTCACAGCACTGGTGATAGAATGCTCCCTTGGGGACACTCATGCGTCACACTTACCTGGATTATGGTGTTTTCTTTCGTGTGATTAAGGATCCCACCTCTGAGAGGATTGTGTCCGTCAACTTGTCCGTTAAATATGCGTATTGTCTATAGCTTAGCGGGGTTTACTTTAGATCAACATTTCTAATGTAATGATCGATCAACCTCTCCAGAGTCTTGAGAAAGTATGACGTATGACTGATCGGTCACTGAAGTTTTTCGCTTCACAATAGTTGATTTTACCTGGTTTTGGTATAAAGACGACTCTCACGTTTCTCCAGGGCTGAAGTACATAGCCGAGAACTATGCAGGACGAAGATCTTTAAGAACATAAGAGACACTGTTGTCTCATAATAGGCTAAATTCCGTCTGGACCTGGAGACTTGTATGGCTCAAACAAGCCAATAGCCCAAGACAGAGCATATGACGATACAGCTTTTTGGCCCTTATACAGTCTATTCTGTTAGGTTTTTCCGTATTTTCTACAGCCGTCTCCTGAGGAATCTCTCCAATTACACTGCATGGAAGATGGTGTTGAAGGATTGCTGTATTAGTTTTTTCATTTGAAGAAGTGTAGATATCGTTGGATAATTTAATATTATCTAGTCTCGCTAGATGATCCTTTTTCAAATCCCTTATTAGTGCAGCATCCTGTGTGATGGTCTCAATCGACTCACAGTATTTTTCGTAAGACAAATTCTTTGATTTGCAAATAACCCTTTTGAAATATTTTCTTGCTGCACTGTACAGAGACCAATCAGCTTCATCACGAGTTTTTAATGCTCTGTTCAGAAGTTTCTTGGATCTTTGTCGGAGCTTATCAAGGTTTTTGTTCCACCAGACTCACTTGTGTGCACTTTTTTGCCTCGTTTCGGGGCACGAGCACACAAAAACCCAAACTAACGGATTGATAAGCTGATCAACAGCCCGAACATTGGCAATGGTTCTACTAGTAACTAGACCATTACTCTTATGCATAGCTTTAAATCACAACAAATTTTCCAGTTTGAGATCCTCGGCTGGAATCGCCTTTAGTAAAAGTCAATATATCTGTGATCGCTTATAGATACATCCGTAGATACTCTCCAGCTCCTGATGTCTTTTAGAAGAGACCAGGAGCACAGAGTAATGTCTTTGGTTTGTGCTCTCCTGGAAAATTGCCCATGTAATGAGAATTGGCATCACATCCGACTATGATACCTAGGTTTTTATTCTTGGCATAGTCAACTTTGCACATCAATTCCTGCATTGGCGGGGCCTAACGAAATCGTACGGAAGAAAGGCAAACACAATAAGTATCCGCCCTTTCTCCGTGGCTGTTCCATAACCGAGCATTCCTGCGGTTAAATCACATGATGACAATTTATTCAGAAGATACATATCAAGCCTTTTGTGTAATGATAAACAAGTTCTGGTTTTGTTAGGACCCCCTTTATACTGCCCAGCTCTTTAAAGAAAGACCGGATACTCTGTTTTTAATGATTTTGTGTTCCTAAATTATTTATATTTTTTCATGCAATTTTTTAGCCCGTTGAATCCATGAGATTATATGACCCACTTATGTTATTTTGCAGATTCCGTTGTCGAAATTCAAAATTGTCCACTGCTTTTATAACAGTGATTGGCGCTTATAACTTCAAGTGTGATTCTATAAAATTTACTTCTATTGAACAACTCAAGAAGAAAGGTTTCAATTTCCGATTCTCATTGAAAAGAATGTGTAGGAGATTTCCATAGACAGAGATTTTGTTTTTACCCAATTTCTTCTCCTTGGAACTGTCTAAGCCATTTTGACTTTCGAAACCACCCAACAAGATCTTCGTTGATTGCCTGTGACCTGGAATCCAGATTTTGGCAAGTGCATCTTAAAGTGAAGACACAACTCCTAGCTCTCCCCTCTGGACTAACATAGCTGTATGCAACCTTGTTCGGACCCGTCGTTGTCGTCGACTTCGATGAAATCTTTCAGACATTATCACTTGAAACCTTTCTGCTTTTGTGGTTCAAGACCTCAAGGGGAGTCGTGTCGTGATCCCCTTGTATAGGATTTGAACTGCCTCTACAGGTAGCCCTATTATGACCCATACGAAAGCTCGGCTCTTGTGAAGCGGGACTGGGTGATTGGTAAAGCATCTGTTCAATCATTTCAGCCCTTTTGTCCTAGGGAGAGGTTATTGCAGAGAGACCACTAGAGCTATTAGTCTGTTGTGCAATACTTATGTGCAGGTATGTTGTCTTGTTATCAACCAATGGATCACCTCACAATGGCTGCAATGCAACACCACTAGTTTAAGTCTTTGGGTCTTGAATTTATATTTAATTAGAAAGAAAGTGAGGGTTAAGTTTGTGGTAAGTGTTGTAAAAAAGTTTGTTTTGTATTTTATATCAAATATTTGTTTTTTCTCTGTAACAAATACATCAATTTTTGAAAAACTTTCTTGCAAACAACCAAAAACAAAACAACTTTTACAACCTCTGTAAATAATGTAAAAATACTTATTAAACTAAAGAAACAAATATAACATATTTTTACCGGAACATAAGTTCACTGCTTCCAAATTTCTCTAATAACGTCGGAGTTTTTGTTGTTCTCCATGTAAATTTTTTAATCGATTTTTCACATTAAAGAAAACAACAAAATTTCCTTATTTAATTTTTTAAAAAATAATCTTACAACGGGCGAACAAACAACATGGTTTTATTGAAATAACATAAAACTATTCAGTACATTTACAGCATCTTTCGTATTTTATCATTTATTATTTTATTGAATTTGTTAGATTTCTTTGGTTTTGTGTGAAATTTCAATTGGACAATGTTTTTGTTTACCTTAAATGGAGTTTAATTGTTGTTTAGAAAATAAGTTTTTTTTCGCTAGCAAAAATTGCAAAAAATAACTATTCGTTCACACTGATCAGAGCTTTATGTTTTGACTATCAAGCTATAATCCAGCACTAACAGCATCAGCTTTTGAAAAATAAAGTTTGGTTAAACATATTTCAGTTTCCATCGTTCTCGAAGAAAACCGATAAGATACGTGACGTGATGATATGCTGATGCAATACGATTGATGGAATGAAAAATACAGTTAATATATAAGAGGAAAATTTTTTTAAATCAGATTAGTAAATAAAAGTCATGTCATGTCCATCACAATGTATGATGTTTTATAATTTATTTTTTTTTAAATCACAAAATATCAATATTTTTTTTTAATCCAAATCAAATCAACGGAAAATGATTAAAAGAAATACTTGTTGATGTTTTGTTTTTGAATTAAAATTATTTTTTTTAAATTTATAATTTTTAAAATTATTTATTAATTTATGATTGAACTTTAATTTAATTGTGGAAGAATATTATTATTCATGACGTCAGTTTATAAGGTATCTGGAGTAAGGCTCTACTCTAAATTTGGAGAGATCAGAAACAGATTTATGCCTTGCGAGCCTTTAGATTTGTATCATCGGATGAAATTACTATCGTGTTCATCCTAAAATGAGATTCAATTTGGCGCTAAGCATGCAAATTAAACTAAGGAAACGTTTTAATATTTCATTGTTAAAGGAAGATAAATCTGAACAGAAAATACTAAGTAGAATTGAATTTTCGATGCGATGGACCTCAATATATATTCCTCATATAATTGCCCTTATCTCTTTTTCAAGCGTCTGTTTTCAATTCTGGCATTTTTGAATGATTTACTACTCAGATTATGTTTAACGGTGGATGGCAAAAAGATTCTCATATAAATTATATTTCTCCAATATACATATGAAGAAATATATTGAGGTTTATTGTGGCTGTACCATTTCGAAAAACGTCAAAATGATTGTGATTGTTGTTATTCAGTGATTAAATAAATTAGGTTATTCTTGTAAGTTTTAATTTTTGTTCCATTTATAATTGTAATGGATGTGCCCGTCGCTGACAGAAGGCTTAGATGGAAGCCACTAGATTTGATTTTATGATCAAAAGCATACTTAATAAAATAATGTAAATGGGACTAACCAATGGGTTACACCCCAAAAAATGAGCTATAAATATGAAATGTAAATTACTAGTTGGGCGTAGCTTAGTTGTTCTTTTATTTTATATTAATTAAAAAAAAAAAAATTATAATGGTAAATACATTATATTTATTCATAATTGGTAGCAAATCAGTGTAACAATTTTTATACCATCAAAAAAAAATGAAATATTGTGAAGGCGAAATTTCTGAAACTAACTTTTCAAAATTCTGTCAAAACTTCTTGTGGGAATTATGTGTTTTTTTGTTATTTTCTTAAAGGTTTTGTTCTCTTAAGGAATTGGATTAAAAATTTGGTAGGAAAAGGTGGGTGAGTGGGTGGTTTTCAATTTGTTTGAAATATTTGACTTTACAAATAAAAATCGATTTTAATTATTGTATTTGTAAGTTCGTCTTTATGAAAATGAAATACAATTTTCTTTTAGTGAACAAATAATTTATTGAATTATATATTTTCCATTCTGGTCTAACATTTTTTGCAACTTTTCTGGCAGTAGCATAATTTTCTGCTCATGAAACTTCTGATATTTACTGTAGAAAAAACTGATGCAGATGATTTTTGAACTACTCTTTTGAAATAAACGTTTCACCGTTTACAATTTTTTTAGAGGTCGGAACAAACATTAATAAAAGGCGCCAAATCTGGAGTGTGGCAGTAATTCCATCCAAGCTCTAAAGGATGTAAGCGAGTTAGCAAACTTGTATGAGGTTTCGAATTCTCTTGGGAAAAAACTAGACATTTTCTTTTGATCAGTAATTTCCTTCGGATCAGACCACTTCAGAATTGAACGTGTTATATTATTTGGCAAAAACTATAAAAAAAAACAAAGTATCAACCAAAAACTACAACGTAAAATCATTCAACTTTTCAAACAATAAAGTAACTAGCTATATATTAGCTGACAACAGTAAAGTTGGCTGTGTTAGGGAGAAAAGAACTTTCTTTCCGAACAGCCTTATAATTTCTGATGATTTTAGAAAAAAAGTTTTGAGGAAAGGACACGTTAGAAGAATTATATGCCAAAATTTAATTTTTGGTAATTTTATGTATGCATTTTTCAAGGTTGAAAATTATTTTAAGTGAATTGTAGTATTATATGTATATATTAATTCAGGTAGATGGAGTGAATTTACCTACCATTAGAAGATATTTGACATCGCAGTTGGCAATCTTCTTAGTACCTAAGGGGTTTTCAGGCCACACAAATTGATGTAAAAGCAAAATCACAAAAATTTTTTCAGCAATGTAATGACCAACAAAAGTCAGTTCACCAAACATTTTCTTTTAAAATTTATAACAAACAGTTCTCCTCATATTCATACTACAGATTATACATTCGTTTCGTTTTATTAACCTATTTAGATTTAATTCCTAAACTGGTATCTGACGGTATACAATGTTTCACTTAATACATAAATTCAGATTTTTGTGTATTACGTCACATGGTATTTTTCCCTCAAATCATTTAGTGTGTTATTATATGTCATGAGTGATTACGCAATTTTTTTTATTCTTTTTTTTTCTATGTGAAACAAATACATTTTTTTGTGTTTGTTAAACGGTCATTAAAATATAGTATATGATTCTGCGCAGATCGTAGCATCATTTCATAGGGTGTTTCACCTTGTAATTTTTGACTTAATATGTTCGCATTAATAATAATTTACTGGTCCCTTATGGGACCTTATTGTTATGATTTGATGTTTTTTAATGTATGGGCTAAATTTTATATTTGAAAAAATGTGAAAGCCACAACGACAGAGATAAATTGAATTTATTTTTTAAATAAAGTCGTTTTTGAAACAATTTTCAATTATAAATTATTAAGTTTAAGCTTTGAAATTGGGATGGCAGTTAATTTCTTTGCTTTAACTAGCCAGCAAGGCACTACCTCATATTTTGATTTAAAAAAGATGTATTTCATGAAATGGTAAAAATCAATGACTTTTTAAAACAAATAAATTTTGAACACTATTCAAAATACATTTATAAAGTTACAAGTCATCGCCAATTCTAAAAATATTTTAAGTAAGAGATAAAACGATAGAGTTCATGCATAACAACTCTTAGTACCGACGATATGACATCTAAAATGATTGTGCTTGTTTGTTAAACTCTATCGTCTGCACGGATTAAATTTCTTTTATTGATTTGCCCGACAGAAACCTTACAAAAGACCGATAAAATATATATGGAGTATTCTCTGTCATCGGGAGACCTCCTCTGCTGTCAAAAATTTGTGAAAGTATTTTACAGTTTGTTTAGGCGCAAATAAAAGCTTAAGACCTAAAAATCATAAAACACACCTTCATATTTCTCAACTTTTTTCTCAAAAAATCGTCCAAGTTCCAAAAATATAAATAATTTTTTGGCACATCTACTACTCAAGACCTTTCCAACGATATACATATTGCTCCATTTTTGTTGTGGCAAGCATTTTGAAATTGTACCACAAAAATATTGCTTACGTATTTATATATGAGCAATTTTACGAAGATTCAACAACGTTTTGACTTGACCCCTTTTAATTTGATTATTTTTTGTTTATAGATAGTCTTCACAGGGGTCAGGGGTCTTCACAGGGTGCCCCTCAATTTTTTGTTATTATGTGATGTGAGTGCATGTTGACAAGCGATTGTAGAAAAACTACTCAATCGATTTTCATAAATGATATGTCGGTGAATGGTATTAGAACAAAGTTTTTAAAAATGTACACCGTTAATTTTTTGAAATAATTTTTAACGTTGTAACATAAGAAAAAAACGGTGTAACAAAAAGAAAGATGGAAGCTTTTTTTATATCTAACTACTTGTGAAAGTTTAGGACATGCGTTATTTTTTGTTTTAAAGATAAAATTCTTTGTGCATATGACTTTCGGGAATCAGTTTTTTTTGTTCTGAAGGAAAATTATAAAAATGGCGTTATAAACTAAGAGATTTTTTTATGTTAAATATCAAATATTTTATTATTAAATGAACTTCTTAAAATATTATAAAAATTATATATGTAGTACAATAAAGAAAATAAATACACTTGTTAGAAATGATTCACTTATTTTACGAACAGAAGTTTCTTTTGAATAGGAAAACACTTCTGCAATTATTTTCTTTGTATTAGATGGCATAAAAAATGAAATGTTTATTTACCACTTTTAGTAATCACTGGTCATTCTTATAAAAAATAATTTGACAGTCTCGACTGCAAACAAAAAAGCCGTATAAATAACTAAATATATTTAGGAACTTTTGACTGGAGAAGTACTGTGTTCGTATTATGTTATTATGGAATCATAAAGTAAAAGATTGTGTTTTAACATTAAATTACAAATATTTTATTATTGAATAAACTTTTTAAAATATCATACAAATTATATATGTAGGTTAAAGCAAATAAATGAGTTGGAAAACATTTTTGCAATTATTGTCTTAGTATTAATGGTACAAGAGAATGAAAATTTTGAGTTCCACTTATAGTAATCGCATTTTTATATCGATTTTGTAATTTTTTTTTTGTGAATTGATATTCATTTTTATCGGTGTATCCAAAGTTCATGGTTGATTTCAATTTTAAAGCCCATTCGAAAAATTCTTTTTGTGTTCGAATAATATTTCTGTTCCCCATATTATAACAGTGTGCAGCACGCATCGCAAGGTCACTTTCCATGGCTGGTAGCATGAAAATGCCATTCTGCATCAACCTTAAAGTCTTTCCCATGATGGCATAAATTAATTTGGCTATGTTTATTTTTTGTATTTGGTGCACTTTCACCGTCGGTGTTTTAAATTATTTTCCTAATATTAGAACTTATATACTTTCTGATGAAATCAATAAGTTTTGTAATGAAAAGATAGACTGTAGTACTGTTGTGATCGTTTATATCCAAAATGAGTATAAAACTTCTGTGCTGTATATATTCACTTGTATCACTTTTAAAATAAATAACGAATGGATGAATAGTAGCTTGTGCATTATTATAATGATAGCCTTGAGACGAATCCTGAATTATGAAGGCGTAGTTTTCAGGAAAATCCCCTTGAACGAAGCACTCTCCTGGTTCTAATTTTTTTTTTCCTCAATGAATGTAGATTGCTGTTTTGCTATAAAGTTGTGTGGTTTCAAAATTTGTAAACGGCAAACAAATTTTTTAATAAATTTTTCTACAGTTTCTATTAAAGTATCCAAATTGCATCGATCAGTGGTATTCCATTTTTGATATTTGCCTGGGATTGACGGTGTTTTTTCTTTGGATGGTGTTTTGGTGTTTTAGGTAGATTTCATATAAAAATCTACTATTGCAATGGGCTTCATCTCGGAATTTCGGAAAAATTTTTTTGACAAACGACTATATATGAAAAGCGGAGACAAAAAAACAAAAAAAAAAATTTATATATATATATATATATATATATATATATATATATATATATATATATATATATATATATATATATATATATATATATATATATATATATATATATATACACATATATATATATATATATATATATATATATATATATATATATATATATATATATATATATATATATATATATATATATATATATATATATATATATATATATATATATATATATATATATATATATCTATATATATATATATATATATATATATATATATATATATATATATATATATATATATATATATATAAACGATATGAGATATAACGAAAACGACCGGCACTCTCACGGTCGCATTTTTTGAGGTAGATCAAAAAAGTTTTCTGTACTTGTGTGTTCTATTAATATCTTGGACAAGTTCGTGAATCAGCAAAATCCGACACGTGGTTAAGAAACTAGAGGCTTTTTTCTGAAAAAAATTGATTTTTTAAAACCGTTATAACGGCCGTTTGGATACTAATTTTTCAAAAAATTTAACAAATTTAGAATTTTTGGAATCTTTTTTATCAATTTGTTTTAAAAATAGACCTCTGCAGTTAGAGGTTCCTGAGTGACCGGCTCCAACAAAAAAGTTTGCAAAAAAAATTTTTTTTTTGAAACAACTGGCACTCTCACGGTCGCATTTATAAGGCCAGATCAAAAAACTTTTACTAAAAATGTGCGTTTTATTAATATCTTGGACAAGTTCGTAAATCAGCCCCATCCAACACATGGTTAAGAAACTAGAAGCTTTACACTAGAAAAAAACTCTGTTTTTTAGATCCGTTATAACGGCCGTTTGGATTCTAATATTTTTAAAAACTTCATAAATTTAGAATTTTTGATACTTTTTTAATTAGTTTTTTTCAAAAAAAGACCTCTGCAGTTGGAAGTTTCTGAGTGAGCGGCTCCAACAAAAAAGCTTGTAAAACACAAAATGCGTTTGAATCAACCGGCGCTCTCACGGTTGCATTTGTGGAGCCAGATCAAAAAACTTTTCTTAAAAATGTGTGTTTTATTAATATCTTGGACAAGTTCGTAAATCAGAAAAATCTGACACATGGTTAAGGAACTATAGGCTTTATACTAGAAAAAAAAGTGGTTTTTTTAATCCGTTATAACGGCCGTTTGGATACTAATATTTTTAAAATCTTCATAAATTTAGAATTTGTGGAAACATTTTAATCTGTTTCTTATAAATATAAACCTCTGCAGTTAGAGGTTTTTGACTTGTTGGCTTCAACAAAAAAGTTTGCAACAATCCCCAACTACAATTTCCAAAAACCTTATAACAGTCAATGTCAACCTTATAACAGTCAAAAAAATAAAAGATTTGAATAGAAGAAATTAATTTTTTTTTCTTAGAAATAAACTATTTTGATATTTTGCAGTAATTGCACGACATATGATATAGAGTAGGTTTGTGTCATAAATTGTCACACACATGTTCTGTGGTAGATTTGATATTTGTTTGTTGCAAAATTGGATAGATATAATTTTGCTTGTAGGGAGCTAATTTTTCATTTTAAAATTTGTTTCATATCTGTTTGAAATTAGTTTGTTTTGTTTAAACTAATCTGATACATCAGATTCTACTGATACACAAAACTGTCTGATCTCGAAATCTACCTATTTCTAGCGGATATACGTGCCGCTTGGACTTTTTTTAAATGGATCAACGTTCACAGGTAATTAAATAAAAACAAGCTTCAATTTTATTTAAAAAAAAAAATAAAAAAGTGGGTGTAGATGCTAGCGCCATCTTTTAATTTTGTTTTATTAGGTAACACCTTTAAATAGGATTAAAAGACTAACAATACACAATTTCAAAAATTTCTTTTTAACACCTATTCAACAACATATCATTTATGAAAATCAATTAAGCAATTTTTCTACAGTAGTTAGTCAAAATGATTTCTACATGATAAAGTTACAAAAATTCACGGGCACCCAGTGAAGGCCCCTGGTGGGAAAAAAAATGTACGAGAAGTCGTATTTTTCATTTATCAAAGGCTATCAACAAAATATAAACCAAATTAAAAAGGGTCGAGTGAACTTGACTGAACTTGACTGAAATTGCTCATATTTTCTTTATTGTACATATATAATTTATATAATATTTTTAAAAGTTCATTCAATAATATAATATTTGATATTTAACATAAAAAAAGTCTCTTAGTTTATAACGCCATTTTTATAATTTTCCTTTAGAACAAAAAAACTGATTCCCGACAGTCATATGCACAACGAATTTAATATTTAAAACAAAAAATAACGCATGTCCTAAACTTTTACAAGTAGTTAGATATAAAATAAGCTTCAATTTAGTTATGAAAAAAAGAGGCTGCGCCATCTTTTCTTTAACAACTTTGTTGTAATACCTATTTAACGACATATCATTTATGAAAATCGATTGAGTCTACAATCGCTTGTCAAAATGCACTCACATCACAGAATAACAAAAAATTGAGGGGCACCCTGTGAAGACCACTGGCCGAAAAAAAATTTCTTAGAGAACGTGTATTTTCTATTTATGAAACGAAAAATAATCAAAATTAAAAGGGGTCAAGTCAAAATTTCCCAACAATTTGCTGAACTTGTCTGAAATTTCTTATACATAGATATAGATTGATTTTAAATTGTGAAACCCATAACTTAAAAAAAAAAATAACCGCACAAAAAACACACATATCACCTTTTTGCCATTTTTTCTGAAAACATCTTCAAAATTCAAAAAAAGGTATTTTTCGGCACATCCAATACTCATGACCTTTCCAACGATATACATATTGCTACACTTTTGATGGGGCAAATATTTTAAAATTGTACCACAAAAATATTGCTTACGTATTTATATATAGATATTTGAAAATTAAATAAATACATAAAAAATTAAATTTAGTTATTTTTAATAATAGTAATTATTTTTAGAATAACAATAGATTATTTGGTAAAATTTGGGTTCATTGTTCTCTATCCTATTTAATTTTTAAACGATGAACGAAAATTTTTTTCACGGGGACGAATGTAGCAAAACCAATTACATTCGTAGTTTTCTTATAACACTTTCTCAAAATTACAATTTTAATATTTTGAAGATAGTTTTGTAATCCGAAAAAGAACGCTGTGTAAAATTTTAGTTTTACTATATTTCATCAATAGCATTTTATTAAAAATTTGAGTTTTTCTATCAATTGCGAAACCGTTTTTTTTATGTTTAAATGGAGTGCTTGATATTTATGTTTAGTAGCACTCCACACTATTAAAAATATTTAAAGTCAACTATGGGTAAGGACAAGTTGAGTAGATCTTCTCTATTGCATTCTAAATATTGTAAAATGTAAAAAAAATTGTATAAATGAAAAAAAAAATTGTTACAACAACATTTTTTTTAAATTCAAGTAAAAAGTGTAAAATTGATTGAATCATCTTTATGTGTTTTGTAAAATTTACTAAATTTCGTACAAAATATTGGTGAAGCTGACGCATAGACTTAGTTCACCACCAGTTGCAAAATATTAAATTAAATCATGCAAACTGCTTTTTTTTGGAATTGATATAGCGTTTGACTGAGATACATCAACGGCGAACGCATGTCAGAAAATTTGAGTCGTATAATAAATTCCATTTGGAATCATAACCTGTGCATGTTGGCCCGTTTTATTATATAATCTCATTCATAAAATTATCTGTCTATAACAAAATCGACTCGTACACGTAAATGCACTTTGAAAAATAATTTAAATAATCAAAGTAAAGAAACTTACTCAATGACTTTTTTCTTTTTATTTTGATTAAAATCGATTGGGATGAAATGTTTTGAATGCCTCCAAGAACATTTGATTCACACAGCATGACAAATGAAGAAGAATAAACTGAAATAGATCAATATTAATATAACCGTTAGAAAAATGAAAACTGTAATAAATCTGAATTGAAAATAGTTGTTACAGTAAAAAAATTTATCAAGATTGATGGATATTTCATGAAAATATTAAATTAAATTTCAAATTCAAGTATTAGAGGAACCAGTTAGAATTCATATTATGATTTAGCGGCTTATACAATTTTGAAACTTTTTTTTTGTTTGTCTGATAAAATTATAATTGAACTAAATAGTTTAACGGTTTATTTAAATTAGACTTAGACGAAAGCTGATGACATTTTTATCGAAGTTACATGCTTTTTGGATTTATTTATTTTAAGAGAAACACATCTGACAACTGAAACACATACTTCAGAACTGGTTAGTGAAGAAAACTAATTTTTGGGTTAATTGATTATATAGAGCTTAGAAAATCAGATTTAATATAATTTCAGATAAGTAAATTTTATGTCAATCAGACTTGTAATTTATTAATGTCTGAAATCTTTAAACAACATCAATATGACAAAACATATTTGAAAAATAATTAGCCCACTTATTTCAATTATTTATTTTTGAAACATTTATTCAACACAAACTTAATAATTAATTATTCAAAAAAATCTCACAACGAATAAATCCAATTACAACAATATTCATAAACAATTATTGATTGCATTTTCTTATTTTAAACCAATAACCACGGAACATAAACAAAAACAATAAGATTAGAAACAACAGTAATAACCGTATTTAGATCCGCTACAAATTACTTTTTAATCAAAGTAAAAGTTATAAATAATTCGATGAAAATTTGGACAAAAAAAAGTAATTGTCACAAACCAATGATTGGTTTTCTTTGGTTTGATTTTCTTGATAAATTTGGAAAGAGTCGACATAGTTATTAAAGAGATACCTTGGATCCATACGAATTCTGTCCTCATTGTGAGCAAAGGATGCTTTTTTGTTTACTTTTAATTCAAAACTAAAACAAACCCAACAATTTTTAAAACGTGCTTTGTAGGCAAGCAGATCATCTATTACATGACTTCTGTTGAATCCGTATAGCTTCCAGTATCCAACCTTACGATCTCAAACTTATGGTCTCTATATTTTTCTAATACTTAACCTATAACTCACAATATTTTAATTGTTTTGTTGTTAAAATGCAACAACAACAAATAAATATATATGCAAAGAAAACCAACGCGATTATATCAATAAGGAAATAGTTTAGAGGGTTAAAAACAATAAACAACTTCGATTCCATTCTTCTTTTTCTATTTTCTTCAAATTAAACTTCATCGTTTTTTTATATCAATTTAAATTGTTTCACCACATAGTCCACTTTCACTATTATCTGTTTGTAGTTTTTTTTTTTTACATTTGTCACGATTTTTATGCAAAAGACGAACGAAAAAAAAATTATTTCTTATAAAATAAGAACATTCGCATTTAGTTTTTTTTTCAATTTCTTTTCTGTTATTTGTTTCTTTTCCTTATTTGTGAAGAAAAAAAATTTTTTATTTTCATTTTAGTTTTATAATAATTTCTTATCAGACGAAAATAAAACAAAATTTTTTAAATGCGATGCCCACTAGAAAAAACATTTTTGTGAGATATAGTTGCTAAATAAATGTTAGATCACTCCCCACCCAGCGGTTATGCTGATTGCATACCGGCGCCAAGCTGCGTTGGTGGTTGGGACGGGAAGCAAAAATCAAAAATTTGATTTCCAATTTTAGTTAACAAATTTAATTTTTTTTAGTAAAAAATATCGTCAAGCCACTATAAAAAAATTTTTTTACAAAACTGAAAAGTTAACACCTTCATGCATTTGTAAGATCATTACATAGTTTTTCATTTTTTATTTATTTTTTGGTTGACACTGATTTAATGTTGATTTTAAAAGAAATAAAAATTCAAAAAGAAGATTTATTTTGACTCAGGTAATGGGAATTTTTCATTTTAAATTTTTACAATTTGTTTTTTAAAATTTTACAAAAATATAAAAATTATTTCTTATCTTCACTTAAAACGTACATGAGAATTTAACTTTATATATAATTTAATTTACATTTTTTTTATTTCGGAAATCAAGACTAATAAATTATTAGTGCTTTTTAGGGGAATCAACATAATGTCAAAATGATAAATGAGTTGAGTTGGTAAAGTAATTTGTCCAAGTGAACTACATTTAATCGTGATTTTTATAAATTAAATTATGAAACCAAAATTATGTGGTAAGGTAAAGATTAAGTGAAACCGACAGGTTGTTATGAAAATAAGTTTTACAAATGTGATCAAAAGTTTGGTAAAATTTCAAAATAATCCAAAACAGGAAAAGATTTCTTCAAAAAACTTATAGACACTAAAATGTAGACCCTTCAGTTTTCGAGGTTAAACATTAGGAGAGAAATTAATAATATTTTAAGTAGTTTTATGAAATTTAGTTTTGGTTGTTTGCTGCTTTTGATTCGGTTGTCAGTCCGACTGTGCACCCATTCATCACCCATTTACTTGTTGTGCAAGAAATATAAAAATTAGTATCTATTTTTGCGAGCGGTGGAACTAAAGTAACTAACGCAAAGATTTGTTTTTTTTTATCCGAAAATATATTTGAATTTTTTTTTTCTCACAAAAAACGTTACTTCTCTTCTTGGTCCAAAAAACTAGGATTCGAACCTGCCTGATCAATAACACTCAACATTGTTCAACTTTAATTTTGTTTAATTCACCATTGTTAGTCGTATGTTAGTCAGTTACCTAAATTAATTTTTACTGATTGGATGTTTCTAAGTGGATTTTTCTGTTGTAAAAATATTCAAAAAATGTTGTAGTGTTATGAATAGGTACTAAAATACTTTATTGACATAAGACTAGTTACAGTATTACATAAGTAATAAATAACAAATTTGTGTAGTGTAACCTGAGTAATATGCCAATGGAAACTTAGAGCAACATAGGATAAAGGATGCATTTGAATTGATTTGATGCTTTACAAAGAAACGGAAATTAATTTCTTTATCAACTCAGCGTAGGTAGATATAAAAAATATTTAAATAATATCAAAAAATATAAATATCCAGTTTCGAAATGATGAGAAACAAATATGTAATTTTATTATTTAATTTTATTACTATCAATATGTAGTTTGAAAAAAGGGCTTTTAAGCTTGCCTGCCAAAAAAGAAGTGATCGAGAAAACATGAATTTGTAGTCATAAAAAGCGCGTCAACTTATATACACCAGTATTTGACATAAATTGGGTAAATATAATTAGTTATCTAGCTAGACATGCTCAACTAAAGATGGCAGTACAGGCAAATTTGTTGCTTTTGGATTTTAATATTTACAAATATTCAATTTCAATTTCAGAAATTCAATTTCTTTTCAGAATAATTCGGAATATAAATCAAAGGAAAATGTAATGATACAAGATAAGTGTAAGCAAAATTATTTAAAGGATATAATAACAATACGAAATTTTCTTTCAGCTTCCGTATTTCTTTTCAGATTGTGATGATTCTGAACATCCCGCGCCCATTGACTCATCAGAGTCAGAAGGTAAATTGCATATATTAGAGATTGGGTGAATTATTTCTCCACGGTTTGTTTTAATGCCTACAACTCGAAGTAAGCCGTCTTGACCTGGAACTATTTTGATGATGCGTCCATTTTGTAGGTGGTACGTCGTTCTCTATTACCACAACAAGATCACCTAAGTTTGGATTTGTTGCAGATGTTTTCCATTTGTGGCGTTGTTGTAGTGATATTAAATATTCCTTATGCCATTTTTGCAAAAATGCTGTACCATTTGCTGAATATGTTGCCACCAGGATAACCTATTTTCTTTGATACCCAAGCGGTTCGGCTCTGGTAATAGTGTTAGTGAATGTCCTATTATAAAGTGATCTGGCGTTAAAGGATCTATATCGTTTGATTTCATCTCACACATCGGTCGAGAATTCAGGATGGCCTCTATATGTTCCAACAATGTTGTCATATCTTCAAATGTGAGCCGTGATTCTCCTATTCCTCGTTTTGGGTAATATTTGCTTGATTTCATGGCTGCCTCCCATAATCCGCCAAAATTTGGTGCAACAGGTGGAATAAAATGCCATTCGATTGCTCAATATCTCTTTCTTGATGAATGCCTTAGCACTATGTTTAGATTGGATTCCAGCTCCTTTTCAGCGCCTATAAAATTGGATTCATTGTCACTATGGATGTGACCACGAATTCCTCGTCGGCCAAAGAAACGTCATAAAGCTGTCAAAAATACTTCAGTCGTCATGTCGCTCACCAGGTCTAGGTGAACCGCTTTAGTTGCCATACATATGAAAAGAGCCACATACGACTTTATTACTTTCGCAATATGGATGCCTTAATGAGTAGTGGCCCTGCATAGTCTACACCTGTATTAAAGAATAGCCGATGATACAAAACTCGATATTGCGGCAATTGTCCCGTGAGTTGTTGTTATTGTTGTTGTGCCTTCAAGCGAACACACTTCACACATCTCCCGATTCCTGCACGTACTTCATCCTTGCATTTCATAATATGATATTTTTGCTTCAATATGGTCATCAAAGCCTTTGGACCAGCATGTAGCTGATTGATATTCTCATCTCGTATGATCAAGGTTGTAATATGATTCCTTGATGGTATGATTATTGGATGCTTCATATCATATGAAACATCTGCCTTGCTCAATCTGCCACCGACTCGCAATAAACCCCCTTGGTCTATAAATGGAAAAAGACTTATTAATTTTGAATTTTTATTGATTTGTTTATTATTAGTAAGGGCGTTGATCTCCGAAGCAAAGGCATCAAACTGTGTTCGTCTTATGACCAAATTAAATGCGTCTTGTTTGGCTTCAATAAACTGACGTGAGAACTCAAGGTTATCAGCTACTTTGATTGATGATCTCGTACGGAATAGTAGCGAAATTCGAACAATAACGAAGAGCACCTTTGAAAACCTTGAAATTCTGTTGATGAGCCCGGAAAGCCAGTCATTCATTCTTTCTATATTTATCATAGCCACCGAATTAAGTTTTTGCTCTTTTAATGCTTCGTCTGGAATTTCTGAAGTAATCGTATTTCGATTGGGCCAATCTATCTCTGGTTTCTTTAACCATTGTGGATCAGTCCATCGTAAGTGATGGTTGATCAACTTGTCTAGAAGCAGACCTTGCGAACTACAATCGGCAGGATTTGTGGTTGATGGGACGTGACTCCATTGACTACGATTGGTGTATTGTAGAACATATGACATTCTGTTTGACACAAAGGTCTGCCATTTCCTCAGACATGATGATATCCAGCTCAGCACTATTGTTGAGTTGGTCCACGACCGATACTTGATGTTTTGGCGCTTGAATATATCCAATAGTGATGTCATCCATTTTGTCAGTAATACTACAGCACTCAATTTAAGACGTGGAATGCATATTGATTTTATTGGTGCCACTCTTGTCTTCGCAGTAACGATAGTTATAATGTAGACATCTTCCGTCCTCACTCTGCTATATATCACCCCCGCGCATGGCAATTTAGATGCATCCGCAAATCCATGTAACTCCAATTCTTGACCTTCCGTGTGTAACCGTCTTGGTATTCTAATTTCTTCTAATCTATGCAAATCTCATCTAATTGTTACACAGTTCTCTGCGATTATGGCTGGTAACCGTTCATCCCACTTCACACCTAATAACCAAAGCTTCTGAAATAATATTTTTATTTTTATTATGACTGGCGATAACATCCTATAGGATCAAATATCTTCGACGCCTCGGATAGCATATAACGTTTTGTGAGTACATTATTTTCCAATTTCACTTTAAATTGAAACGCATCATCTTTGGGCGTATATCTTATACCAAGTATTGATATAGCTTGAGATGAACTGATATCTTCAAAGTTCTTAATAGAAACATCACTGTCGACTTCTGGAATATTATGTACAAGTTCTTCACTGTTGGAGGACCATTTGCATAGATTAAATCCTCCCTTACTCAGCATTACAGTTAATTGTTGGACAATCTGCTGGGCATCCTCTGGATTACTCGTTCTGGATATTAAATCATCATCGTAGAAGTCAATCTTTAGTACATCTGCTGCTTCTGGATATTCACCTTGGTAATCTGGTGGGAGTTGGTTTAACGTCTACGTTGCCAAAAATTTAGCGGATGTTATGCCATACGTAACTGTCAATAATTTGTAAGTTTTATGTTCATTCTGTGATTCTTTTCTCCAAACTATTTTTTGGTACTTGCTATCCCTCGGACTAACCCAAATTTGTCGAAACATTTTCTCGATATCAGCAGTAAAGATTATTTTAGGAGTACAAACTTTTAAAAGAATTTCTATCAGATTTGACTGCACGATTATCCAACGACTGTCCATTGGTTGTTTTGGGTGATCCATCAAAAGCCACCCGTAATTTGGTAATTGTGTTTCTTTCTTTCATTACGCCATGATGTGGTAAATAATACTGATTAGTACCAGAATCTTCTGATATCTGCATGTGACCCAGTTGCAGGTATTCGTCTAAAAATTCGGTGTACCGTCTTTTGAAGCGGTTATCACGTACAAAACATTTCTCTAAACTATACAAACGTCTTACAGCCATAAATTTTGAAAACTCTAGGTTGGGTTTATCGTTCTTAAATGGTAGACTTACGATATATTTGCCATCTGCTGCTCTTCGAACCGTGTCTCGATAATGCTGAAGGTATCTCTGTTCTTCTTCGTTGTACGGAACTGCTTCCGCAATCTCCTCTATCTTCCAGAACTTTTGCAGTGTCAGATCAATGTTAAGATTAACTGGAACCAAACTAATTGTTCTATCTTCGTTTTTAATTGGAGTGCCGGCTATCATCCATCCTAAGCTCGTATTATGGGCAATAAGATGTGACTTTGGAATTCGTTTTTTACCATCACCTATGATGTCGAAAAATAGATCACTCCCTAGTAAGATGTCTATTTTGCCTTTCCTGTAGAAATTTGAATCTGCTAATCTGACGTTGTTAATTATTTGGAAGCATTACGTCTTTGACAGATGGTTGATACGAAGAAATAGACGGAACAATTAGCACCTTTGCTGATATTTCATAATTGTCATCTTGGAATACGTTTAGATCTGCACTGGGGTGCGTTTCGAAATTAACCATGATTAACCATAAGGTAATAATGTCACTAATGTCATAGTCAAAGTAAAATTACCACAGTGAAGCTGTCAAAGTTAAATTGTAAAAGACCGCTAAAAATTCAAAATTAATAAAAACTAATATTCTAATTACGATAAATAAAACTAAAAATGTAGTATATGTTTTTATTTCTATAATTTATTTTTCACTCTTCAGAATCAAATAAAAATAAAACATTTCACTAAAAATTATAAAATACTTATTATTATTTAATAATTAAATGTACGATATATTCACAAAACAATATAATTTCTAAATTTTTTTTGCGCAACTATTAAAATTTTCTTTTATTTTAAAAAATTATATTGTGTTTTATAAATCGGTTGACATGTCGTTTTAAATATTTATACGTTTTGATATTAGAACCTCAACAAACTCTACTCTAGACTTGAGTAACAAAGTTAAAGTAGTGACGTAACAATTTACTATAACAGCTAATTTTTATAGTTTTGGAACGATAGTAAGTCTGTCATCCAGTAAATTTTATATTTTGTGGTTAATTATGGAACGACATTTGGTAGAGTAAAGTTAACCGCGGTTAACCATAGTTAATTTCGAAACGCACCCCTGGTACACTAAATGCGTATCACTCAAACAATTGTAACACCTGCTATGTTTTTTTGTATACTCTCGCCACTGTTGAACATCCAAAGCGCGAAAATCAGTACAATCGACGAATTTGTGGTCTTTACCACAAAATGCAAATGTTGCTGCCGCTGCAGTGTGCATTGCTTTAGAGTGCGGAAAATTCTGTTTTGGAGATATGCGCTTTGAAGGTTCTGATTTAACACCTTGCAAAACATCCATTCGTTTATTTAGAACGGATAACAATTATTCGAAGGTCAGATATTCTAACTCGTCTGACTCTAGCTTCCACATCTGTTTTGTCTCAGCATCCATCCACATGCAATGTAAATGACCCGAGGATCGCGGCTCTCTGCATTAATGCCAAGTGCCTTTAGGCCACGTACCACCTCATCGCACGTTTCATGTAAACGTGCTATCAATTGTGATGGTGCTTGTGTGATTGCCGACTGCTCGAAATACGTTTGAATGAATGAATCAACAATATATCGCTTTTTATTATATATTTTACACAACTTCTGATATGCTCCGACATAATTTTCATCGTTTAGTGGAAAGTGACTAAGAAGAGCAAGTGCTTCACGCCTCAAAAGTCCTTTAATATACTGAAACTTCTGGGCGGGAGACAAAGTGGCATTCACGTGCACTGCTGATCCAAAAAGATCAGTGTGAGCAAAATCATTTATAGAATATAATAACAATACGAAATTTTCTTTCAGCTTCCATTTTTCTTTTCAGATTGTGATGATTCTGAATAATGACCCCTTTTTTACGGTTCAAACAACTAATTATAGGAAGGGAAAAGTTTAGCAGAGTGAATTTTTTAACAGATTCTCTAGTATCTGTGATTCTTTACCCAAGTTGGATTTTCCGGATAACTTTCGTTTATAAATTCCTAATAGAATCTTACTAATTATAATCTTAATTGACATGTCTAGCTATTGTTGGATATTTGGAGAAGTCAGTTTACAAATTAATATATTTAGCACTTGTTTCAACACACAGCTTTTAATAAAAAACCAAAACAATCGCTACTTATAACAGCAAACTTTTTATCTTGATCAGCATCAACAAATATATGCAAGCATAGATCTAAACATCCGATGCTTCACGAATAGTTCACTGTTGCCAATATTTAGCTTCGCTATCTGTCAGTCAATAGATGAATTGTATTTTTTACCTGTTTACTATCGACTTGCAAAAATTAAAAAAAATTAATCCAAGTTTAATTTCTCTTTGATCATCGTGTGCAAAATAGATCGCATCAAGAAATATTTTTAAAATTATATCAAAAATATCAACGCTACTAGCCATATTAAAAAATTATTTTAATATCTACTAATTCGACTGTGATTTATGAAATAACGGTTTTATTTATATTGTGATAGTAAAATAAATTTTAAATATAAGAATGTCATAATAAATAAAAATTTAAAAAAAATATGTGTACTGATTTTTTGTATCCGAATAACACTGTGAAAAAAAATAAAATATATAATTTATTAAACATAACATGGCCCTTCGAGCCGGATATCCGACAGTTTAATTTAATTTAGTTGATTAATTAAAACAAATATATTTTTAATAAATTTATTTTTAAGAAAACACTTGTTTGTATTTTGCAAATTAATTTTTGTTTCTAACTTTATTTATATTAAAATAAAATTAAAAACAGCTCAACCGATTTCGGTTTGCAAACCATTTTCAAGAGCTTCAAAATTGTTACAAAGAAAAAATAATACAACAAGTTATTTATATACAAATAAAATTAAATTAAAAATGAAACTAGATCAAAAATGAATACAAACCAATATATAAATTTAAATAATAGTAAATTCAAAGAACTGACATTTTTAAAAAATTATTGTTAATCCCTTAAATATTGTTTATCCCTTAAATATATATTTTTAACAAAATGGCTGATCAATGAGTCCAACGAATTTATCGTAGAATAATCGAATAAATAAAAAGGCGAAAACTTGTGATCAACAAACCGAGCTAGGTACGTTTCAAACGCTCCTCCGATCGCTTAATGATGAATAGAAGAAATAGAAGAAATAATCATTCAAAATGAAGAGCATAGTTTTTAAAATAGTGAAACAATATTATGAAGCCAAAGATTTTCTGGTTAAAATCGAGATATAAGTGAAAGAGAATGCAGTAAATAGTAAACTGAGCTGAACGATTGATGACCTGGCTAATATACTAATATTCAGTTCTGAAAGAATTCCATTTAGCTAACAAAAATTATGAAATTTATCTCCCTCCTTTAAATTTGCTGATTTTTTTTTCGGAAAACTATGCAGAACTCAATTCATTTTGTGGTATATTTGAGGCACCAGTGCACAACAATACTCAAAATATTCGAAGGTGTACAAGTTGAAATATTTGAAAAACTTTCTCGCAAATCAGCTGCGTCGCTCATTCGCACATGATTTTTACAGATGCAAATTATGAAGAAGCAGTAGACAAATGGATACTCTGGCGAGGTCATAGTGAAAAATAATTACAGTGACATATATTAACCACCTGACCTTCAACATATCCAGCATTCATAGCAATTTGATACTTTCAAGAGATTGTTCATTTCAGGTGCTGATACAATAGAAGACGCCAAAGGCATAAAAGAAAATGTTTCCAATTTGTTACGCTAAGCAGATTTTCAACTAACAAAATGGATGTCAAATTCCTATGAAGTTTTCGTGTTCATTGAGCAGCAAATTAAGTACCCTGTTGTGAAATTAAAACTCCTGAAGCAAAAGTCCTTGGACTTCATTGGAATTCATTAGATGATACATTTAGATTCGAGGAAAATATAAAACCGGAGACGAATATTACAAAAAGAGCATTACAAAAGAGCAGCTATCTCACATCCCAATACAATTTAAGATATGCTATTCCAGCGTCTATGGCTATGAAAACTTGACTAGGATGATGACTTTCATATATAAATTGCGGCAAGGGATCAAAATTTAAGAAGTAAAATACCCCATGGGGTAGCGACACATGGAGAAAATTTAAAGATTCACGGATTTTGTTACCCCATCGAAAAGGCGTATGGAACTGTGATCTACGCAAAAATAATCGGGGAAGAAAGTGAAGTTCAAATTAGTCTATAAACTTCTAAATCTAGAATTACATTCGTCAAGTAACTCTACTTAAATTGGAGCTATATGGTGCTCATCTACTAACAAAATTAATGCAAGTTGTACAAAAAATTTGACCAAACATACAAAATATTTTGTTTGGACTGACTCCACAATAGTTGTAACCAGGTTTTCAAATTATTCTGCGAATTGAAATACGTTTGTAGCAAGTAGGACTACTAATATTTTGAAAAAGCTTTCAAGATCACATTGGCAACATGAAAAAATATAAGACAACTCGGCAGATTATATATCGAAAAAAATATCAGCAACAAAAAAAATTTCAGCATCAAATCAAATTGTGTAGCGATTCTGTCTGGTTGTCTCTTGACCTATTTAATATTGCTATTCAGTAAAAAGTGAAAAATTGCTTCCGTAAACGACTGTAAATTGTAAAAGTTTGCTAGTAAAATCGTTTGCTTTAATAAGAAGAACAAACAGTTTTTATCTGTGTCAAATGGGCACAGCATGAAGATGTTTTTAAAGCAATCAGATATTTAACATTGTCAAACAATTAGTTGCCAATACCACCAAACTAGTCTCTCTATCTCCGTTCATACAATTGATGTTCTAACACAATCACATTTTTTGGTCGGATCTGCAACTGGATTGATTTCTGAAAAAAGCTATAGTGAAACTCAAAAAAACCGTCTCACAAGATTTGAATTAATACAACAAAAAGTTCAACAATTCTGGAAAAGATAACAATCAGAATATTTCAATACTTTACATCATCGCTATAAGTGGCAAAACACATTTAAAAATTTGAAACCAGATTATATGGTCACTGTAACAGAAGATAATTGGAAAATTGGCTCTAGCTAAAATAATAGAAAATCATTTTTCATTTTTTTGTTAAAAAAACAAGTTCACGAAAATTTCAAATTGTGTTGTTAGTTATTTTGATTCATAATATTTACGGCAAAGTTTGAAAAATTTTTAACGGAGGATACTTAGGCAGTTTTCAGCACAACTCTTCATTTCCAAATTCCGAAAATTCTGGACTCAAAAGCTTATGAATTTTTTAAATATTATGAAGTAAACAGGTCTTCGGAGACATCAAAACTTGTAGCGGTAATACTAAACAAAAACAAATAACAACAACGACAATACTAAGTTAATTCAGCGGAAGTCGAGTTAAATTATAATTAATTATTGTCATCTGAAAAATAGGAAGTTAATTGATTCGAAGACATCTCTTCATGTGAATGCAATTATAACTAATTGTAATACGCCTACACCCAAACATTTCAGCGTCGACAATCAATTCGGCACACTCCTGAAAAAGTTTTCGTCACTTACCGAGGCACCAAACTATGGCCTCCCAATTAAGCACAACGTAAAACATTACATTGTGACTAATGGAAGACTTCCATCCATTAATCCAAGACGCTTGGACCCGACGAAACTCAAAGCTGCAAAGACCGAATTTGAACATATGGTGGAACTAGGTATTTGTCGTCCTTCTAATTCCCCAGTCTCCTCACCTTTACACATGGTTCAGAAAAAGGACAAGGACTGGCGACCTTGTGGAGACTACAGACAGCTTAATGCTACTACTGTTCCGGATAGATATCCCATCCCAAACATACAAAATTTTTCCTTGCAACTAGCAGGATGCAAAATTTTTTCCAAAATAGATCTGGTAAGAGCTTATCACCAGATACCTATGGCAGATGAGGATATCCACAAAACGGCTATAACTACACCTTTCGGATTGTTTGAGTTCACTCGTATGCCTTACGGTCTACGAAACTCAGCACAGACATTCCAGCGCTTCATCAACGAAGTAACAAAGGAACTGGATTTCGTCTTCGTTTATATAGATGATATCCTCATAGCTAGCCGCTCCGAGGCAGAACATCTTCTGCACTTGGAGAAACTTTTCACTCGCCTAATTGAATATGGCATAAATATAAAAGCTTCAAAATGCATTTTCGGTCAAAAATCACTTGATTTTTTGAGCCACTCTATTTCGGAAAACGGCATACTCCCATCGAAAGATAGAGTCACTGCCATCTCCAACTTTCAAGCTCCAACATCAATCCGCCAAATACAGCAATTCGTAGGTATGGTGAATTATTATCACCGCTTCATACCACGTTTAGCCGAATTGTTAGCGCCTATTCACGGGCATTTGGCATCATTGATTAAAAAAGGCAAGAACAAATCCAATTTTTCTTGGCCAGAAGACTGTAACGAGTCTTTCATTAAGGTCAAAGAATCTCTTGCCGCCGCTACTCTTTTAGCACATCCGTTGGACAACACACAGTTCAACATAACATCAGACGCTTCGAACACTGCAGTCGGAGCTGTACTACAACAGTACAACAATGGATGTTGGGAGCCACTTGCATTTTTCTCAAGGAAACTCACTCCCACTGAAGCAAAATATTCTGCGTTTGATAGAGAGCTACTAGCAATCTATCTCGCAATTAAACACTTTCGCTATTTTGTCGAAGGTCAAAATTTCTCTGTCTACACTGATCACAAACCTCTGATCACAGCAATTTCCTCCAAAACATTAAGAAGTCCACGACAACTACGTCATCTAGATTTCATCGCACAGTTCACCACAGACATACGACACATCAAAGGCAAAGACAATGTCGTCAGTGATTGCTTATCACGTTCTGGTGAAGAATCTTCAACAGAAATCTACACTTCTACTTTCAACTTGAAAGACTTACCAAAATTGCAACAGGAGGACGATGAACTTAAGAAATTGATTGATCCTGACAAACCGTCAAGATCATCAAAAGTTAAACTTAGGTTCATACAATCATCAGGCAGCAACGACAAAATCTGGTGCGAGACATCTTCTGGTTATAATCGACCATACGTCCCACACAGCATCAGAAAAACGATTTTCGATAACTTGCATGGTTTATCACATCCTGGCATACGTGCAACGCGAAAATTAATTACATCGAAGTATTTTTGGCCACGAATGAATGTAGACACAGGGATATGGGCTAAATCCTGTGAATCGTGTCAACGATCAAAAGTTCACAGACACACAAAATCTGCAATTGGTAAATTTGAAATACCAAATTGCAGATTTGACCATATCCACATTGACATCGTTGGACCACTACCACAATCAAATGGGTACAGCTACATTTTGACTACTGTAGACCGCTTCACACGTTGGCCTGAAGCATACCCCATAAAAGATATGACAGCAAGTACCATTGCTTCAACATTGTTACAGGAATATATCTCCAGGTTTGGTATTCCTTCGGTCATAACGACAGATCGTGGCGGACAATTCGAATCCAATCTGTTCACCGAGCTCACTAAGCTTCTAGGGTCTCACCGAATCCGCACAACTGCTTACAATCCTAAAGCAAACGGTCTTGTCGAACGCTTCCATCGTCAACTTAAAGCATCTCTTAAAGCGAGGTGCAATACCGTTCATTGGAGCACTGAACTCCCATTAGTTTTACTTGGCATCAGAACATCATTCAAAGAAGACCTCGACTGCACACCTGCAGAACTAGTGTATGGTCAAACTCTTAAGGTTCCCGGCGAATTCTTCGTCGACTCTCCAACAGCCAACAGTTCCGATACTTCCGAGTTCATTAAAAGATTGCGAAGTAATATGCAAACACTAATTCCTATTTCTCCAAGGCAATCTAATCAGACCGACATTTTCATCCCTAAAGATCTTAACAACTGTACACACGTTTTTGTTCGAGTGGACAAAGTAAAAGGACCCCTTAGTACACCTTACGAAGGGCCGTTTACAGTTATACGCAAACTGCGTAAATTTTTCATCGTGGACATTCACGGGAAGAACACGACGATTTCCATTGACAGAATAAAACCAGCGTACAGCATCTTGTCGGCGGACAGAAAACTACCAAAAACAACCAAAAGTGTACGTTTTGATCTAAAATTGATCTAAAATCGATCTAAAATTTCTAATTTTAAATCTGGTGGGGGAGTGTATGTAGCGGTAATACTAAACAAAAACAAATAACAACAACGACAATACTAAGTTAATTCAGCGGAAGTCGAGTTAAATTATAATTAATTATTGTCATATGAAAAATACACATTTTACTTCTAGTTTTGCACTCGGTCGAGCAACTCCAAATATATAAATCAAAATAAAATATTTTGTATAAAAATAATTTTGAATTCAATAAAAGAAGTTTTTTTAATCGCAAGTTTTTGTTCTTTTATTAAGTGCTCAAAAGTAATTTAAAATAAACAATATTATATGAGGACTATATAACGCCTCAAACTTAGGGTTGTAAGCAAAGTATAGTAATATATTGTATTCATACTTTTAAAAAAAAAGTATCTGAAATATGATGGCCCAAAGCTCTAGAAGACTTAACGTGAAATGAAATTCCTTAATATTTCGTGACTAGCACTCAGATTAACTTTGTTTAATTTTATTATGTCCAATATTACTTTTCGTCAAAGTAACTTTTAGGCACTACTAACGAAGGTGAGGTCTATGGATCTTTTAGGTCTAATTCATTAGTTTACAAACTTCGATCTTTTTTGCCTCCTTGAATAAATCCAACTTTCCATAACAACTTTGACCTGCTGAGCACAAATATCATATTCATTTGTTTATGTTAGCACTTGTTTTTGAGATTTCATGACAAACCGATTAGTTTTGATTATTTTTGGGAAAACTTGAATTACTTGGTGTAAACTAGACCAATATTCGTGTTTTTTTAGCTTAAAAGAAAGGGAATTGAATTTATTTTAGGCTTCAAAATATTTAAAAAAAATTACAATTATTCTTTGTTCAAAATTTTTGGAGTTTTTTGAGTGTAACTTCCAGAATCCTTGAAGGATTTTTACAAAAATTATCTCAAAATATTTGTTAGCAATTAGTTGCAATTTGTTGCAATTTTTTAATTAACATATAGAATATGTTTGTTTTGTAAAAGACGATATTCTTTGACCGGAATAACATTTTTTTTACCGAAAAATTAGTTTTTGCATATATGTATCTCAAAAATAAGAGCTAACAGGTCAAAATCCGTAGGAAAAGTTGGGGTTTATTTTGGAACATTTTTCTTGTAAACAAGTGTTATTAACTTTCGGCTTAAGAATCTGATTTTTATTTTAAGCCAAACTTCATGCTAGGTGTCTTTAGTATAGAGTCAATACTGTTTTTTCTGAAACTAATTGAAGACTAACAAGATTTGGAGAATATTTCAACTTACAAGATAAAAGAACATTTTGGTTAGAATCAACATTATATGTCTTTAAAGATGATATGGATAGCAGCATAACTAGTGAATTTGTTATGAATGGTAGTATGAAAATGAAAAAGTTCAGCTATGTTGGAGTTTTTTTTACAAAATTTGTTCCAAAATTTGTTCCCTTATTTTTTATCAACCATGGGAATGTCATTCAGAACAAATGATTTAAAAGAGGATCAAGTGATATTAGTATATGAACTAATTTAGCAATCTGTAAGAAATTACGAGATCCAGATTAGTGTTTGAAGAATTTGTTTTCGATAAAGTCATGTTGCGTAAATCTATTTTGTATTTATATTTTTTGCATCAAAGGCTTCTGGTTTGTTTGATGCTTGATTGCTTTGCATTTATTTTTAATCATTATTTTTTCAACGATTTTTTCAACAAAATACCAAATGCATACCCAATACAAAATATTGATTGTATTGACCCAGTACAAAGGAAGTAATCTACAGATCACGTAGCTATAAAATTTATAACATTAAAAGTCAAATACATTCAATCCATGCTGATTAAGTTGTGGTTAGACGACAAGTAAAATTTTATTAAAAACTTAAAATTTATCAGAAAAGTACATATAATTTCAAATCATAAAAAACATAGTCTCTTGATGAATTTTTTGTCTTTATAATAAATCCCAATCAACAGTTGATTTTTTTATAGGAACAATTTAAACCAATAAAACTCTTGATCGAGTTTTTCGATGATTCTGCGTTGAGTGGAGGTAGATTTTAATATAGAGACTGGCTGCTAGGGGCGTTGATTTCTCCAGGAAATGAGTATGATGATTCGAGATGTTGTTGGAGATGTTGTATCCAATATATGGAGAATTTGATGTGTGTCACCAAACCATGATTGAATTAAATGTTGCATTGTTCGGCATTTTTCACAATCATCGTCAACTGCAGTTATTGAATCACTCAATTCATTATCTTTTTCTAAATTATTCATCTTAAAAATAGCAGAATAAATATTGGAAGTTGTGAAAATAAATCTGATGAGCTGGCTGAAGATATACTATATAGATATTGAAGAACTTGAAATATTTGACATCGACACTTGTTCTGCTTTCTCATTATAATTAATTAACGAATTGTCTGGATTTGATTTCCATAAATTTATTTGATTGGATTTTCACTTTAATAATAACATGTTAACATTGATTATATAAGAACTGAATGTAAAAAATTATGGTGCATATTATGAAACTTTTTGCAATCCATACAATTTTAGAGCGATCTAGTTTCGAACCAATGAGAAAGTTTTAAACATTTAAAAATGTTTATCATCCTCATCAGGGCTAGCCGACTAGATAAACTCTACCAAAAAATGTCAACGCTAATGAATATAAACCAAAAATTAGGTTACAACTCTAGCGAAGTATAAAAACAAAAAAATTACATAAACATACATTTAATAGATTCAGGTTTAGTCAATTAATTTCTCTGGTGATCACTGTTTTGTTATACTCTAGACATTCTAGTATTAAATAAGAAACTTGTATCGGTGAGAAGAAGATGACTAGTTTTCACTTGTGTCTATTGAAACATGATCAACAATTAATTCAGTAAATTATTTGTGATATAACATCACCCCGATGGAATGATGAGAATGATAAACTTTTTTAAAGTTTAAAATTTTCTCATTGGTTCGAAACTAGATCGCTCTAAAATTGTATGGATTGCAAAAATTTTCATAATTTACACAATAATTGTTTAGATTCAGTTCTTATATTATTCTTGGTGGGAGATTTTCCATCGGGGTGATGTTATATCACAAATAATTTACTGAATTAAACATTGATTATATTATTCAAAATTTAGAATTGTGAAAAATTAAATTTAAAAAAATTATTATACAAAAACTATTTTTAACATCACGAAAATCAAGAATTTCTAACTATTTGGAAAAAACAAAATCTGAATAATAATAATATATTTTAGTTTTTTTTTCATAAATGTTATGGAAATCATCGCCTGCTAAATTTTAAATTTTTTCGAGAAATTATTTTAGTTTTGCTGTTCGCCACAACACTCCCCCGCTAGTACAACGATATAAATAAGGAAATTAGGTAGGGTTAAGGAGGAAAGAAGGAAAGCATTTTGCTTTAGTAGTTGTAGCGAAAAAGAAAAAGTTTGGAGATGTTGATTAGAAATCGATACCAGTTGGGTCTATGGGTCTTACGAATTAGAGTTCTGCAAAAAAAAAAAAAGAAACGAACAATACTAGCATGTACAAACATGAATTTTAGTTCATTTTTCGAAAAGTAGCTGTTAACAGCACGAATAAGCAGAAATTTAGCATAAGCAAAGAAGTGAATTTGGTAACACAAGTTTGGTAAAGTCTGACAGTACAAAGTTGGCTGAGACCAATGTTTACCTTGGAGACGTGTACCATAGAAAAAGATCGCTTTAAGAAAAAATATCTGATTAACGACGAAATGTCGTTTTAAATATCCATAAGAACCATACCTGCTCGTCAACAGATAAATGGTTAACGTCAGAAGATGTTCATGTTGTAAAAACATATGGGTAACGTTGGGGATATTCCTTTAAGATCAGATATTTGGAGTTTCTGCTTAATTATATGAAATCTGATTTTTATATCCATAAGGACCATACCTGTTTTGTCAACAGATAGATGGTTAACGTTAGAAGGTGCTCATGTTATGAAAACATAACTTCGGCCCATTGTATCGATTATTAGACAAAACGAAAAATTCAAAAAAAAATGGTCGCACTAGCAGGAGTAGACGTGGCTTGAAAGCCGAAAATGTGTCGCTAATAGAAAACTAAATTATGGCTTAACAGCCAAAACGACTAGTTGGAAGAATATGTCACGTCAATATATCACGTCTGGGTCACCCATTTTGGATGATTCTGTGTTGAATGGAGGTAGATTTTAATATAGAGACGGGCTGCTAGTGGCGTTGATTTCTCCAGGAGATGAGTATGATGATACGAGATGTTGTTGGAGATGTTGTATCCAATATATGGAGAATTTGATGCATAGCACTATCACCAAACAATGATTGAACTAAATGTTGCATTGTTCGGCATTTTTCACTATCATCGTCAACTGCAGTTATTGAATCACTCAATTCATTATCTTATTCTGAATTATTCATCTTAAAAATGGCAGAATAAATATTGGAAGTTGTGAAAATGAATCTGATGAACTGGCTGAAGATATACCATATAGATATTGAAGAACTTGAAATATTTGACATCGACACTTGTTCTGCTTTCTCATTATAATTAATTAACGAATTGTCTGGATTTGATTTCCATAAATTTATTTGATTGGATTTTTACTTAATTAATAATTAGTTAACATTGATTATATTATTTAAAATTTAGAATTGTGAAAAATTAAATTTAAAAAAATTTATTGTACAAAAACTATTTTTAACATCACGAAACTCAAGAATTTTTAACTATTCGGGAAAAACAAAATCTGAATGATAATAATATAATTTTTGTTTTTTTTTCATAAATGTTAAGGAAATCATCGCCTGCTAAATTTAAAATTTTTTTGAGAAATTATTTTAGTTTTGCTGTTCGCCACAAGTTTACCAGTAACACAATCTCTAAAACTTTCTATTTCCAATTAATACACTACTATGCAGCACCCATGTAATACAACAACAACAGAAAAACTTATATCCAGGATAAATAAACGAACGGATTTTATGTTTTTATTTATCAAGATAATTAAGAACATGTTCACATTTTGTTTAATTAAAATTTCAAAAGTGTAACACTCAAGTTTGTTGAGTGTGATATGCTAAATTTTACAAACTTGTTCAGCAAAAAAAAAATACAATAAAAATTTCAATTAAAACAAAGACATTTTATGTTTCTTTATGTTTATGAATAAATAAATTGTCCACCTACATCTGGATTAGAAGTTAAACGCATAAATTTATTTGATTATGTGATAAAAGTCTGTTAATTTGTTTTAAATTACTATTTAATTACAATTCCTTGTTCCAAGCTCGTGACGATTGTTTTTGTATAGGATTGAAAAAAAGCGAGGTATAATTGATATGTAGTTAGCAATTAGCATCATATCAAAATTGTGACATATATGCCGTAAACTCTGATATCGGTGAATGTATTAATGTAAACAAACTTGATTAGAAGTGTCGTTTACGGTTAGCAACGGTTACAAAAAATAAGTTTGACTGACGAGGAAGTGAATGGTTAAACAGATCTACTTCGAGTTGGGCTTGATTGTATTGCCTCTTTGAACAACTATATATATATAAGTATTTAGTGAACAAACTTTTATTTAAATCAAATATTATTTATACGTAAATGAAAAGAGTGTTAACATTTATTTTTTATTATTATTACAAAAAATATTACTTTTTGATGAAATTAAAACATTTGGTCTGGTCCATCGAGCCGGAGGTATGGGATGCTACATATGAAACTTGAAATTTTTAAATTAAATTTAACACAATTGAACTAACTTTCCATACATTTCTACAATTCAACTAACTTTCCATACACAGTGTGGGGATCGTTGATATTTTAATGAGTAGGTTGGTTGAATTTTCAGAGAACTGTAGGTTGTTTCTGTTCATGATATTGAACATAGAAAAGGTAAAGTTTAACATCATCAAGAAGAAGACTTCTGACTGAACTTTCACTTAAACAGTAATTCTTGTAAAAAATCTCAGTTTACTATTTTAACTTGTACTTTAATAAACAAAAAAAAATATCCAGCATAGAAGGATCAGTTTTTTACATTTTTATATTTGATCTACGACTGTGACAAGCCCGGCTAACTCCACTCTCGGCTATTGACATACGAGTTAATGTGAAATATCACATATCACTGGCAATAACATTGAAATATCACTACGCATGGGGATATCTAAGGGGTGCTGATGAAGGAACTGTATTCAGTCAACTGTAACACCCTCAATCTTAGTTGTGGAATATATATTGACGATGGCACGTTTTTGCTTGTTAGAAGAAACGAACTTTCTTATGCCTTTTTATCTCACGTTTAATAATTACTAAGACAGTTAAGTGATCCTAGAATAAGCCACTGGCAATCCCTTATTACATGCTAATTTAATCTTCTGTCTCCAGAACAGTGATGTAGGCTATTAAATGGGCTGAATTATAAATTGGATTCGGCTACAACCTATCCAAAAATAGTAGATCAGCTAATTCAAGCAATTGCATGTACCATGTGCTGAAAAATAAAAATTTTGCCAATCCGATTCACCTTTGAAATTAAATTGATCAAATCGGCTATAACGATTTCAACAAACTTTTTTTTGTTTGATAGGTGATTAGTTAATCTTTAGATTAACATTAATTCGTTTCCTCGAGATATTTAGTTTTAAAGATTTTTAGTCCGGCTAAAATTTTATTTTTTTTAATATCATTTTTTCAAACAATTTCTATTAACAAAAAAATTTAACCACTTTAGTTCGAAAAAATGATGAAAAATTAGAATTTTGGTCGGACTAAAAATGTCAAATTGCAGAATTAAAAAATGTTAAATTAATTTTTTTTCAAAAGGTTTACTAATAATCACCTATCAAACAAGAAAAAAGGTTGTTTGAATCGGCATAGCCATTCTTTAGCAATTTAATTTCAAAATTACATTGGATTCGCAAAGTTTTTATATTTTATGCATGTTGGGATGCCCTCGATGATGCTTAAACTGAACAACTCGGTATAGAACCCGTTTTTTTTCTAGTATGAAGTTGATATTCAACTTGCACTATATTAACATCAGGTAAGAATCATATGACGGTCCTCCAAATGATATCAGTGTCTCACGCTTCCTCAACAAAAAGAACTTCTTTTGCTTGATATTTGATTCTTTTGTTTAGTTTCAAATTCTTTGTAATTATTCCAAACTATTACACTTAAAATCTTATTAAAACACTCAACTTAAATTCCGTTAAAATTATTGCCGATTAATGCTTAATATCCCAATGTAAAACCATCAAAATTTATTTATTTATTTTGTAATAAAACCAATATTGGCTCAACCGCTTAAATCCCGAACTTCTATCGAACGCCCCAATTTTCCAACTCCACCCTTAAAAAACACTACATAGCTAACTCAATATTTCTTGTTTCATCATACCCGAACTTATCGACGAAATAAAAACTTTTCTCAACTCAGAGTCCGCGGGAACGTAAAGCCCCGATAAGAATTAACCAGAAGGGCTAACCCTCACTCCTGCGGTAAATAATAATACAAAAGAAATTTAACACAAACACTAAAACCAATCAAAAAAATAGTTGTCTCTGAAACAACCCTGTTTGGATCCAAAAACCAAAACATTGTCGCTCTAGAGGTCACGTTGGACGCCATCTTGTAGTATAATGTTTGTCTGGTGGTCCGTAAAGGGTTACCAGTTGAGCGATGCACGCGAAAGATACCTTACCGATAACTCGAGTGAGCGAAGGTTCTTCCGACCAACCTCCTTACAAGAAAAAAATGTTCAAGAAATACTACTGAAACTAATCAGCGTGCTCAAAACATTAAAAAGCTAAAACAATATCCATAACACCCAGTTGCATCGAGAGATGGGCTGCCAGACCACAATTTTACCTCAATATAATGAAATTAGTACTTCATTGTACTTTCATATTCTTAAGAAAATACAACAAAAAAACAATCACATGAAAATAATCATATGGAAAAAAATTTGCCCCGCTAATCTTATCATTTCCGGTTTCCCTATATTGACAGTTGCTATTGCCCCTACAGGTTCCTATTAAAAGTCATTATTGATAAAAACGTCGTTTATTATAGTTATTTTATTATTTCTTCATGGGGTTTAAAATTTGTTTGATACCATCTCACTGGGTTGTATTATAGTTGAGAATAACAGATCGATAATGAAGGAGTAAACAGTTTACAATTTTAAGCTATTTTATTCACCACCTTCCAAAACAACTATATTACCTGGATAGAAACTATACATTGCACCTTCAATTTTATATTAATTTTCACTTTGAATTGGGTGTATTTTTTTTACTTTTACAATAAATTTTACTTTAACTCTTATAATAACTTTCAGGTTGGTACGTACATATATTATTGTTGGTACTGATATTGATTTCCACATTAACTACAATAATTTGCAAAACCAAAATCACTAGTCGTCTCAATGGCTTAAGCCCCACTCATCACCACCAACCGTCCAGCTCATCTTTATTCGCCAATACCCTCAATATTTTAATCCCAACTGTCTGAAAACTAGCAAAATCCGGTGGCACGAGTCAAAAAAAAAAACTGAGCAATCATTTTACTTTATATTAAAATTGTGCATTTCATAATTCATCAATTCTCTTTAATTTTTCATATTTAGGTAAAGAAAAATTAGAAAAAAATAAAAAGTTGATTCGAGCTTCCGGTAGTCTCAGATGTACTTCGGAATGTTTTAAACAATTGTGTTCTTACACTAGTGGGCCAAGAAGTTAAAAAGAAGTTAAAAATATTTTAAATTTTTTTTCGAACAGTTCTATAGTATATTAGTATTACTATAGGTAATTAGAACGGGAAAAGAAAGTGCAACAGCAACTGACACCGAAGATCTTGCTCAAAACAAGCCATTAAAAAATGCAAAAGTTTTATGTATACCAAAATTGATTGTTGCCACTTAAAAGTTTGACATAAAAGAAACCTTAATCAACTGCCACATAAAAAACTGAAACATAAATTAATCTTACAAACTCAACTCAAATAATTAGTAAGTTAAACAATTAAAAAACTTGTGTCACAAAAACTTACTGATAACAACTTTGTTCGATTAAAATTAACATAATCACTCTAGGTCAAACATTTGGTCGAGCATAAATAGTGAGATTCTCAATTTCATGCTTTTGTTCAATTATACTCTTCATCGCACAAATTAATAATTTCCCCATATCTCCCAATAAAATGCAAGTCAGCCATTTCCATATATCATTTCACCAAACAAATTTCCTACAACTACATAAATTTGAACAACCGTATTACATCTGCATGTAATACCGTTGATAATATGACTAATAATATCACTAAGCCTTACAAAAAAAGTGTTCATCATTTATATAGACAAAAATGTGTATGATTAATTGATATTGTGTGGTGACGCAACAAAACAATTAACTGATAAATTGTTAAAATATTATTAACTGACTTGTATCACACATAAATGCTTTTATGTTTATATTAATTTAAAGGTTGCAATGGACACAAATTAACATATCAATAGCAGCTTTCTTTTCATATGAATATTCTTATTTTTAGAGTAAAACTCAAAAGAGACAGTCGTTACAATTCGTACCCGCAAACCGTTCTATAAATTTACATAAAACAAAGCAAACAAAAAAATATTAATAAAATATAATAATATTTTAAATCACTTAAATTAATTATTCAAAGTGCCCGTTTGTTTTTTGTGTTTGTTTCATTACCTTCAAAAACAAATTTCTTTCGTACATCATTTTAGATGAAAATAACATAAAGTTCATAAATTAATTATTTCGTAGGTCATATTATCTCGTAAAAAGTTAGAGGCAAAAGTTAAAAAGGTTTACATGATAAAACCATTAATTTTTGGAATTTGAATCAAGAAGTGTAAGCATTTTCTTTGGAAAATTGGTTAGTCATTGGGATATTTTAAGGAAGTGTACCTAGCTATGTAATAAAGCGCTGCTTCGTTGACCAACAACGAATTGGCATAGCAGGTCGCGTACCTAGCGAGATTATTTTTATCCCCAGACTAGCTGCAGTCTATTGGGGTTGAGAGAAGATTACCTGCTGCTCCAGCACAAATAACTGAATTTGTACGCGTATCAGGAGATAAGAACGGATGTAAGACAAGAAAAAGTGAACAAAACAAACTCTGGCGACCCCCATATATGAAAGAATCACGATCACCACGTGCAACCCCATAATTTTAATTCAGTCACACACTCGCGCACTTCATCCACTTCCACACACACTCGCACACCCACATACACACCCACTCGCATATGCACTCGCACACCCACATACACACCCACTCACACATGCACTAACACACCTACATACACACCCACTCACCTCACACACCCACATACACACTCACTCAAACGCACCCGCACTCGCACTTCATCCACTCACCCACACACACACAAACAGTTAAACGTGATTAAGTCCCCACCAATAGATTGGTGGTGAGTACCCAAAAATCCGTTAGTAGCGTTTATCATAATACGAATCTAGAATTAGGTAATCTATAGACACCTTGGATGACACAATGATTGGCATTAACGACAAAGGAATCAATATAATGCTCAAGACCTGTTTTAACTAAGTTTTCATCTAAAAAAAGTTAAAACAATACAAAGGTAGTTTTACTTGATCTACAAGAGAAAACCTAAAGGAAACGAAATTCGTTTAAACCCGGATTGAAAGCTCATTCTCGTAAATCAGGTCAATGATAATAACCCGAACTACACCATTGTTGAACAAAATTCCGACCCATTGCATCTATATTTATATTTATACATATATAATTTTATTGTGGAAATATTCTATATTACCCATGAAAACCATAATATGCAATAAGAGGAAAATTCTTCTACATATCAAATACATAAAATTATTTAGAAAAAAAAATAAAACTATATAATATTAATTGAATTCAAATCTGCTAAGAACCTTACTCAATGAACATAGGTTCCCTTCTTTATCATGTTATTGAAAGAAAAGGTCAAGTTAAATAATGTTTGAGGCCATATAAATACAATATGTTGTTAATTTTGATTATTACAAAATAATATTATTAATCATAATATGTATTACAACAATAACAAAATTTGAAAATGAACAGATAGAACTCAATTGTTTTCACAATTATAAGTACTTCTTTATAATTTCGAAGATGCTTAGTGTAATATTTTCACGAACAGATCAATCTTCAGTTCCATTTTGATCGATTTTTACCTAAGGTAATTCAAAACTCCTTGCTACACCTTTGGATAATAACCAACACAATATCTGTTTGCACAACGCGAATGTTAAAATACAATTTTATTTCATGGTAGATCTCCTCACCAAAAATATTCTTCAAAAAGAATAATATTGAAGTCATTTCCACATTTCAATGTGATAGGAGAATCATCGAATTGACAAAACGTTGTCGGTTGAGACGCAAGAACTAGAATAAACATTCGTATGATATATTACCTTTATCCCAGCAGCAAATTCATGGTACACTAAACCATTTGATTGATGGCATATTAATCGGCCATCCATTGTTAAGTTTAATTAGTCTTAAATTTTTATCAATAAATTGTATAACACATCCGTAAAACTATTGCCTCCAAATTCCCAAATAGATTCTGACATTACGCGCAGGTAACAAATATGTTAGTGCATACACACCCACATCCACGCATCTATACACACGCTCTTAGAATCATTCATACATATAAATATAATAAATTACATTATGACTCACCCAATGATTGATCTGGAACCCACCAATCTCAACTCCTTCGCACGTGTTCTCGACTAGTCCCTCATCGATTACGAGACAGATGGTGGTTAGTAAGAAAAGTCACCAGCATTCAATTAAATTTTTTTTAGTGATATGAAGTGGTACTATTGAAACCAATTGTATGACTTCAGTCGCCTTTAGTTGTCTGATAAAGTATCACGCCCTCCCACGCTATTACGTTGTTTTGACACAACGTTATGCCAAGGGTGTATAAAAAAAATGTGAAAAACCGCAATGTGGCTTTAGCCAAGAAAAAATCCCTAAATAATGAACTCTTTTATAAGACCATTTCGTCTTAGAATAATTAACCAAGAAAAAATTTCAAGTATTTAGTAAAATTTATATAATACAAAAGCAAAATCTAACCTTATGTTAATATAGCTGATGATGAACTTCAATGTTGGTTGGTTTTATTCCAATTTTTATTTTGTCGTTTCCCAAAAAATGTGCAGATCGTTGGATTGTTTTCCTCAGATTCATAATCCAACTTTTGAATTACGCTTATGACTTCTTGAGGTTGGATCAAAATTAAATGATGTTCAACTATAATTTTATCACCCGGTAAGCCGACCACGCCTTGCATATACGCACTATTGGACTTGTTAGTAATTTTACTATTAACACCAGTATCACCAACGTATTCAAACGTTCAATCCAAAATCACAACCACGATGACGTAAATTATTACAAGTTATTTATTTCACTTTGAAACCGTTTCTATTTGGATTAAACTGCGTAAAAAAATCACAACACTTGTTAATTTTTTTTTCATTTTTCGATTTTAGATGTATTTTAAATAAATTACAAGGTTTTATGAGACACCATATCTTTAAATTTTATTAATTTCGTCTTTTCGACAAATTGATCAACATGAATTTGTATTTTAATTTGTAATTATACATTTTTTTGATCTATCTCAAAAATCAACTCAAAATTTTTTTAAATTAATTTAAAATTTTTCCTTTTCAACAATCACAATACAGAATATAATATAACACATGAAAAGGAAAGAAACTGATTATTTTAAGTTTACATAAATCTTTTTCTTTGTCAATTTCAAATCAAGACGAACTTTTAATTGATTTTTCATCAAAATCATACTGAACATAATTATGAAAAATGCTTTGTTTAAATAATCTAAACGATGGGGAGCGAAGGAGATGACCATTCAAAAAATTTGTATATTTCTCTCTGTTGTTGTATTTTCCCAGACAAAGGAATTTAATCGGTTTTTTTAGAATGAGATCGTCAACCAATTATATAAAAAAAAGAAAGAAGGATCGACAACATATAATTCGTGTTTGTTTTGTTTTCAATTATTAAAGTTGTGTCAAGAAAATGAAATAACAATATCGTTAGCATTCTTATCTCTAAATGAAAAACATGATGTCCTTCAAACATTTCAATACGAGATTGTATCAGACAGTATCAACAAAAATAAAAAAAAATGCATTTACAACTACATGAGTTTTACATTTTGTTTGATTAAAACAAAGTAGAAGAATGTTTACGAATTTAAGCAATGTTAATTGTGAGACTGATAGTTTTGTTAATAGAAATTGATACTGAATCAACACGACGTGTTGTTGTAGCAACGCGATTAATTAATGGTTTTGATACTGGTTCATTATGTAATGTATTTTTGTTGAACTAAGTTGCTGTTTTATGTAGTTACGGATGTTAAACTGAAGATTACCAAGCAGTGAGTTCATAAGGGAGAGAAGAAATAGAACAGTGTGGCGACTGAAGAAAATGTATCCTTGACTGTTCGTTGACCGTTAAATCTCACTACCAAGGCATACATTTCCTTCAGTCTACCAATACAGAACCTGAACTCGTTCTGGAGTAGGGTGTAGACTCTCTTATAAATACTACTGGTTAGATAATAGCCCAGATTGCGGCATAACAGACAATTTCCTGAACCGATATCAAACAAGCATTCAACAGTGAAATGCTTTTTGTGAAGATTAAGGAAAGAAAAATATGTAGCAATCACCATTATTTACCGTTACTAGGTATACGAATTGATGAGTCGAGTACCTCTCCCAAGACAACCAGATGTTTAGAATTTTTGCATGACGCTAAATGATGAAAGAAAGTACGCATTGTAGATGTTGAGTAACCATGATGAAATATAAAGATGTTTAGAATTACTGATGTTGTATATCCATTATGAAAGAATTTCGAATTAGATGTTTCAAAAAAAAAATTGTTTTATTTATGTTGACTTAATGACTATTGCATCCAAATTCTTGATTGTAGAACGCCAGAGTTTTGTTGATCAGCTGCATTAATGATATCGTGTAAACTGTCATGTCTCGCTGTAAAAGTTCCCCAATTGAGACATGCCGAGTCCCAGCAGACAACAGGCAGCGCAGAGTTGGTATGTATACACAAGTGTGTCAAGCTTTAGATGCAGGTTAATGAGAATATTTATTTAAGGTAAGTTCTATTGTAATAAAAAGGAATATAAATGTTGACCATCATGACCATCAACCGAAATTCCATACTTGAGAGCCCTGGTCAGTAATTGTATGTGGAACTGATGACAGATATGAGCCTAATAATCTCTTTCTACGCACATCAAATTTCCCAAAAAAACTAAAACTAAAGAAAAAACTAAAACTAATGAAAAAAACTACCTAATACTCTTACTGAACAGTGCCCTCAAGTACCAAAATTCAATTTGAGGTAATGAGAGACAGCATTACTATTGTTAGCAATAAAGACTATCTAGAAAAATAGTAGAAATTTTTGAAAGTTAATAAAAAAAATGAATGGGGAGGGTAAGCTAACACAAAGTAGAGTCAGATAACCGCAGACAAAGTCTTAAGCGGCTCACATCTAACACGAAAACGTTAATATGTTAAGCATAGTGGATGATTTATTAGAACAACCAAGGTGAGAAATTTTAATAAATCAAAGTACTAATATAAAGAATAATTAAAAAAAAATTAATAATAATTAATAAATTGATAAGGATAAAAAAAAACTATTACAGGATAATAAATTAACAGGGATAAGTATATACTAAAGATAATACAAAAATAAGTTAAGAGATTTAAAACTGATGGGGATTAATTAAATGTCATAATCGGATGTCTTTTGAAGGGTAAGTCCCCATGTCATTACCATCTAAATTCGTACATTCATACAGGTTCTTACCAATCTTGTATTTTATTATGGCTGGTACTAATTGTGAAGCTATCTTGCCTGAACGTTTATTAGCAGCACCACCCAAGCGATGTTGCCGTACCGAGACCCGCTGTTGTGGCCGAAAAGTTTGTGGTCGAGTTCGCGTTCGCCAAATATATTGCTGTTGAGGCCTTTGTAGCGCAGCTATTAAATGTTGTTGCACGTTAGATCTGAAGCTCGCTAACTGATCCGCATGATAAAGTGCTTGGGCAATTGGAACTTCGAGAATATGTGTTCGTTCTTGGTTACGATCACTCTGAACTAGATCAGCTATAAATGAAGGAGTGATGCCAAAGTCTCTCCAAAAATCTGCACCCAGGTACACCTCCTCCTTCAGACTTGGGACTACATAGAACCTAAAAGATTTTGTAAAACCGTTGAAAGAAATTGGAACGTCGACGTATCCCAAAATATGGTTACGTGTTCCATCCACTGTCCGGATGAAAGATGAAAACTTACGATATGAGATTCCGGCATTATTTAATAACTCTAAAGAATTTCTTCCTAGAAAACTGATAGCAGCCCTATTATCCAGAAGTCCATATACAATTTTATCAAGGATGTCGATGTAAATATGTGGCCTAGAATCATTTAGTTCGGAAATGATAGAAACAACACATGCTTTATTGAAAATCTTTCGCAACTTTAGATAGCGTTTAAAACGTTCATGGCGCTTTAAAGAAATTAGTTTTCGTCGAACCGGAATTTGAACTGTGCTGGATTTTAGTTCATTGTGTATACCTGTTGAAGTACAGGAGTTAATTATCGGTTGTTCGTTCGTATTTGTCGAAAAGGTTTCCATTGCTTCTGCTGTGATGTATCGACTTCGGTATTCATCAGTTTGCACTTCTAGATGACAAGTTGTTTTCGATGTTGTTGGGAAAGATGACCATAGCGTTTCATATTTCTGGCACAGTACCCGCAAGTCAGCTAGGGTAACTACATTAGCCACCATTGTAGCACTTTTTAATTTATCTGACATGCCTTCCCTTACAATCTCAATCATCTCCTTTTCTGAAAATGGTTGAGCCAGTCGTTTGTTGAGCTTGCTAACCTCTATGATGTAATCAAATATCATCTCATTTTCATTTTGTCTTCTGTTCAGCAGTTCACTCAGTACAGCCTTATCATCGTTAAGAGTACCAAACGTTCGTAATAAACTTTCTCGGAGTATGGAGTAGGTCACCACCCGATACTCATAAGTAAGATTTATATAATGTTTATCCGCGACTCCACGAAGATACCGGGGAACGATTGACTTTAAATCATCAATGGTCACCTGATCCCTTCGTGCAGCCACTTCAACCAAATGGATGAACTCGTGAGCATCTGGTGCTGACCCATCCCCTGAGAACAGAGGAAGCCAATCTGTGCAAAATTGACTCAAGTCCTGATAGTCTTCGTACTCTTCCTGCTGCATTACTGGTGCTGGCACTGCCTGTATCCTAGCCACTTGTTGATAAGAAGGTAGAGCAGACAAAGATTTAATCTTATTGAGTGATTCATTCAAACTCCTAGTGGCATAATTACGGCCGTACACAATTTCATTACTGTCACCCAATCGGTTGACACGATCTAGATAATGTTTAACACGGTTTAAAAGGCCCTGTAAAATATGTGGTTGTACTGAGGGTACAAGATCCCTCGCTTTACTGGACAAAAATAAGGCAGCGTCTACAATCGCTTCGCTTTCTTCAGTCATGTTTACTGCATGAGATTGAGTTATCCTCGTAGCTGGATTACGCGCAGCGTCATTCAATTGTTGTATCCAGTCCTCGCTGTTGTACTGTATGTCCCGGAGGAAGCATTCGACCCACAACTCGTATTCTTCAAGACCGTAGAACGGATGGTCCAACGGAACAACTGACATTTTTTGGTCAGAGATAAATAAAACAAATATTAATGGATATAAAATTTCCAACTTAACAATACCAAAAACTGATGATGTTGTTGTGTGATAACCCTAAAATGTTTTTCCGCGCAAAAATGTAAAAACAACAACCGAAAAAAATTGTAAAAATTGTAAACTGAGTCGATATCGAGAACAACGCGACTAACAACAACAGAAAGAAATACACAAATATCCTGAATAATCAACTCCTTCGACCTTCGTTTTACAGAGAAAATTATAAATCTTAAAGATTTTAATTTTATATCTAGAAAAAATATTGTTTATTTAATATTGAGCAAGCAAATGTTTGATTTACTTAAAATCTATTTATTTTGTTGCAACTTGTACACCTTGATTTACTTAATGTGTAGGAAAAAATTTAATTATTTATTTTCTTGATGTTCAATGCTTATTTATTTAATATATAAATTATTCAATATATAAATATATATATTTATTTATAAAATGAGAAAATATTCATTTATTTAATTATTTAATTATTTATTTATTGAATTTAAAAAAATATTTATTTATTTAGAAAAGAGTAAATTATTTATTTATTTATGTATTTATAATTGTAGAGATTTTTCCTGGGCAAAGCCCACACCGATTGACTGTATAATCAAAAAATTTTTAAAAGGAATTGTAACGAAGATTCGAAGTGGAAAATCGAACTCGCGATCTCTTCCCAGAAACGACATGTGAGGTCTAGAACAAAAATAGGCCTAAAAATCCTAAAATCTACATTCTAGTACCCTCCCGCGTGATGAAATGAATTCAGCATTGTTTAAAGATTCAGCCTAAATATCTGTTATCTACAAAAATCATATCCTGAGTTCATTCATCCTTAAAACTAAGAAAAAATATTAAACTAGAAAAGTTAAGAAAAACAATTAAGACTAATATCGTTTGTTGGGAGTAGACCAGTATAGAGTACCAGTCTCCAGATCCGATTTCAGTACAAGACCGAATTTACTATTGGAACGCGATGTTGGATGGATTTGCTAAGTCCATTGAAATTGTGAAGGGAGGTTGGGTTGAACGTTGGTTCTTCCCCACAAGGTGGAGATCTGGATGCAGTTTCACTTGTATGGAGGAGTGCTTAGCATTGTAGAAGCGATCCTGGCTGTCCGTAGGACTGACAGGCTTCCCTTCTCTTCCGCATAAACACTCGACCAGTAAAGCTGCATTCAGTCTCGGAAGGAAAACTAATTGAAATTTTACTAATATTATAAAAAAAAAAAATTCGCTTGGTGATCGCATGCCAAAAGACAGAGGCGACCCTTAACCAACGAAACATGTTAAGAAAGTTAAGCCTTCTTGGATTCTTTCTTAGAGATACCCATATTTTATTCAGATTATAACGTTGTAAAAACTAATTGTTGCATCATAAACATCGATCAAATATAAAGATATATCATAATACAATAGTATATAAAAAAAATACAGTAGGTATATAAAAAAACACCATAGGTATATAATAATACAATAGATAAATATAAAAATAATTCAATCAAACATCAAACACAGATGCAACAAAATTATAGCAAATTACAATATTTACCGTATCATTCAAAAAATGTAAAAATATCAAAAATATATTACAACATCCAACATATTATAAAAAAAAATCGCAATATGCCGATATTTAATATACAGAAAAAATAACAAAAATATTCAAAATATTGAAATATTATCAGAAAATATTAAAATATGAAACTTATTGTGTGTTTTATAACGGGATACCTGTTATAAAACCGGTTTGTCCCTGTTTCGGCGCCATGTGTATTACGTTGTTTTGACACAACGTTATGCCAAGGGTGTATAAAAAAAATGTGAAAAACCGCAATGTGGCTTTAGCCAAGAAAAAATCCCTAAATAATGAACTCTTTTATAAGACCATTTCGTCTTAGAATAATTAACCAAGAAAAAATTTCAAGTATTTAGTAAAATTTATATAATACAAAAGCAAAATCTAACCTTATGTTAATATAGCTGATGATGAACTTCAATGTTGGTTGGTTTTATTCCAATTTTTATTTTGTCGTTTCCCAAAAAATGTGCAGATCGTTGGATTGTTTTCCTCAGATTCATAATCCAACTTTTGAATTACGCTTATGACTTCTTGAGGTTGGATCAAAATTAAATGATGTTCAACTATAATTTTATCACCCGGTAAGCCGACCACGCCTTGCATATACGCACTATTGGACTTGTTAGTAATTTTACTATTAACACCAGTATCACCAACGTATTCAAACGTTCAATCCAAAATCACAACCACGATGACGTAAATTATTACAAGTTATTTATTTCACTTTGAAACCGTTTCTATTTGGATTAAACTGCGTAAAAAAATCACAACACTTGTTAATTTTTTTTTCATTTTTCGATTTTAGATGTATTTTAAATAAATTACAAGGTTTTATGAGACACCATATCTTTAAATTTTATTAATTTCGTCTTTTCGACAAATTGATCAACATGAATTTGTATTTTAATTTGTAATTATACATTTTTTTGATCTATCTCAAAAATCAACTCAAAATTTTTTTAAATTAATTTAAAATTTTTCCTTTTCAACAATCACAATACAGAATATAATATAACACATGAAAAGGAAAGAAACTGATTATTTTAAGTTTACATAAATCTTTTTCTTTGTCAATTTCAAATCAAGACGAACTTTTAATTGATTTTTCATCAAAATCATACTGAACATAATTATGAAAAATGCTTTGTTTAAATAATCTAAACGATGGGGAGCGAAGGAGATGACCATTCAAAAAATTTGTATATTTCTCTCTGTTGTTGTATTTTCCCAGACAAAGGAATTTAATCGGTTTTTTTAGAATGAGATCGTCAACCAATTATATAAAAAAAAGAAAGAAGGATCGACAACATATAATTCGTGTTTGTTTTGTTTTCAATTATTAAAGTTGTGTCAAGAAAATGAAATAACAATATCGTTAGCATTCTTATCTCTAAATGAAAAACATGATGTCCTTCAAACATTTCAATACGAGATTGTATCAGACAGTATCAACAAAAATAAAAAAAAATGCATTTACAACTACATGAGTTTTACATTTTGTTTGATTAAAACAAAGTAGAAGAATGTTTACGAATTTAAGCAATGTTAATTGTGAGACTGATAGTTTTGTTAATAGAAATTGATACTGAATCAACACGACGTGTTGTTGTAGCAACGCGATTAATTAATGGTTTTGATACTGGTTCATTATGTAATGTATTTTTGTTGAACTAAGTTGCTGTTTTATGTAGTTACGGATGTTAAACTGAAGATTACCAAGCAGTGAGTTCATAAGGGAGAGAAGAAATAGAACAGTGTGGCGACTGAAGAAAATGTATCCTTGACTGTTCGTTGACCGTTAAATCTCACTACCAAGGCATACATTTCCTTCAGTCTACCAATACAGAACCTGAACTCGTTCTGGAGTAGGGTGTAGACTCTCTTATAAATACTACTGGTTAGATAATAGCCCAGATTGCGGCATAACAACGCTTATAGTACAATTGAGTTAACAACAATTTTTTTCTTTCGGACCGTGCCCAAAAACAAACACCCTTGACTTTCGCGAATGAAATTAAAAACTTTCACTTTCACTATCCATCAGTCTAATTAACATTTATTTCACAAATTTGTATTTTTATTTGTTTAATTATATCTACTAATTCGTTGGGCATGTATAATAAGATTTACTATGCCCAGACAGAGAAAATTGAATTAGGCTTCTATTACGCCATTTTAATTTATAAATTTCTCGATACTACAGCTAAGCATAATTTAAGTAACACACAAAAAAATTTATCTAACCTTAAAATTACCGGGCAAATTAATTTTAGTATCACAATGCTTTTTCTATTTTTACTTTTAAGCCACGTATTTCTAATGCTCGCACATTTTATGAACATTAACTAGATATTTTTTTTTATGTTTTAAAGCGTTAACACAATTTTTAATTTAAGAAAACTAATGACTACATCTAAAGTAAATTTTTCTAACAAAAAAACAAACAAGAATTGATATCACAATATATGGAGACTGACATTTTTATTTTTTTTTAAATAAAAACAAACGTTAACCAAGACAAAATTAATTCCAATAAGAAGAGATCGAAATCGGCGACTAAGAGGGCTTCTATACGCAGCTACGCGTATTTATAGTCAAAAAACGAACGAACGTTGGGGAATTAATTTTTTCCTTTCGTTAATTATTTGTCCCCACTAAAAAAAGTCTTTACTAATATCTGGTACTAAAATGGGAAAATAATTATAAGCAGAAAAATTGACTATGAAACGATTGTAGGACATCTACATGGGAATAGCGCAAGTTATTATACAACTGTACTATGCTAGTTTTATAGCAACTAACGATCACAAATTGAACATTGGAAATTACATTGGGAAATATCACACAACTGTTTTAGGATAATAATTTTTTTAACAGCGACTATAGTAGATGTTGACTATGGATTGAGTATAAGAAGCCAGGTGTAAAGGAAAAGTGAAAACAACTATGAAAATTTCTGTCAAGGTAAATTTGATATGTGTGGGACAGTGGTTCGAATTTATATCAAGGAGTTTGAATTACCCTTCATATCAGCTTAAAGCTAGATAGTAACTCGTGGGCAAGCATAATAACGGATATAATGTCTCTTAAATTTAAAACAGTAAACTTTCATGATGCTTTAGCTGAAGTTCAATGAAACTAGACAAGTTTATTTCATGCTTTAAATTTTCTTGCAGTCAAGTTTTATGACACGATGTTCTTTCTAAAACTAATATTGTTTGTAAAATGATGCAAAGTCTGAACTTGAATGTGTTTCTTTGAATACAAGTATTTCCAAAATTATAAAAAATAACCGGGTGGATAAACATTTAGAAAAGTGATAAATGAAACAAACATGATCTAGAAGGATTTTCTAGAAGAAACATTTCTAGAAGGATCTAGATGGATAATGATGCTATAAAGCTTTTTGAAGAACTTCAAAATTATATCTGTAAGGAAACTGTTGACATCGTCATTTACATAGCATCTGCTTAATAGAGATTTTTCTAATGAAGTCAGGAGAGACTAGTTGATTGGATTTTATATCAATTGAATCTGAAATGTTTGATTCATTAAAATTTGATACTGTAATAAAAGAGTTTTCTGAAATTTAAACATTTATCGCGCTTAAAATTATTTAACTTTTTAATTAATAGTTTTTATTTTTATTAGATCTATCATGCCTCAAACATATTATTATTTATCCCGTTCCACTCCTCAATCGATTTGTGCAAACAGCCAAACTGTTTTATTTAGAACAAAGTTTAAAAAGCGTCCATCAACACCTCAGAACGCATTTTTATTCGTGCTAAAGTAGCTTGATCCGGCGTTAAGTTCTACACACAGTTGGAATAACGTAACCATTTGAGAAGGTTTTGTATGAACTAGAAAAATGCAAAAATAAATACATACTCATTAAATCTAGTTCAAACAACAAACAAATTAATTAAATTCTTCTACAAACAAAATTAAAATCTTTCCATTTCGAACTTTTCTTTCAAATTATGATATCAATCCACACGCATCATTGATTCTTAAACTAAATATAATTAGAAAAGAATATAACAAATAAACTGTTAAGAAAATAGAAATTTCTTTTTCTTAATTGAATTTTTATTTTAATCTAGTTTTACTTTGCTCTTACCTGATGATCTATGAAACTAATTAAATATTAGATCAATATTGAACGTAGATCTTGATTGTTTCAAAAAATATTAAACGGAAAAATATATAACACAACTTTTCTGTTAAACCTATAATGAATTAGTTATGCGTCATAATCTCTGTTAATGCAATTATAATGAAGGTTATTTAAAATGAGATTATACGATTGGGTTTCACTACATACCATTATCAAATAAGAAGTGATGTTTTGTTAAAAATTGGAGTCAATTAAATAAAAATTTAAATAAGTAGAAGCCTCGCAATGAATATTAAAAGGAAGTAAATTTCAAATTATTGTCATTGAAAAATGTACTGCGTCCCATAATCAAGGATTATGCCATTAGCTGGACTATTGGCAAACCACTTTTAGTTTTGTTCCTGCAAATTTTTAAAACAAATTTGCTTTTTATCTCCTATTTTATTTTTATTTTCCCTATCCTATCACGAAATATTGGCCTATGTCATATTTTATATGTGATAGGATTTATGGTTTAGTTATCCATTATTTAACAAAAAAATATTAAAAAAAACAAAATAAACAGATTTGCGTCCATTAACATCCTTAGAACGCCTGTTGTTGTGGGACCTTGGTCTTAAAAGGTTTTTATGTGTTGTTGTGACTCATATTGTAATGCCTACTACACATCACATTTTATTAAAAAAGAAAAAAAAAAAAAAGATTGGTAAGAATTTAAGATTACTGCATAATAGACGTTTATAGAGGAATAGGTGAAAAAATCAAAAACCTTGTCGAGATAATCCTCTTCATTGTAATTGAACATAATTAATTTTAATACCTTTAAGATATGCAAAAACACGCATAACAGTAGGATCCAATATAATTCCGGAATTATTTTTCACGAACAAGAGCAACAATTACATCAAAACAAATTATTCAAATTAAATTTGTATATTTAATGGTCTGAAAATGCCTGCGGGTTTTTTAGTATTATTAATTTTTTTAAAATATAAGCATATTGAAATGGTCAGAATTTTTTGTCAATATTAAGTGAGAAACAAAAAAAAATTAAGTTGTACTTTTAAACGCCTAAAATTAAATCGTATGAAACATTTAACCGCGTTATGAACTTTTTAAAAATATGTGAAAAAAAATACAAAAAAGTTTAATTTTAATAATTAATATTTGGACTAACGTATGTGAAAAGTGGTGACTTGTTCCTTTACCTTACGTTCAGAAAATAGTTTTATGTTGTTTTTCAGAAATGTAACGAGTATCAACTACACTTATATTTTGTATTTACGAAAGTGCTAAAATGAAACAGTTTTTTAAACAAAAAAATTTTTTTAATTATATAATTATGTAATTTTAGTATTGTTATTTTTTTAATGTTTTGCAATCGGTTAACCTTTAAGAGAAAATTAAGTGTAAGATTTAGTGATGTTGATTCAACTAGTTAGGTTTTTAACCGACCTCCAATTGTATGCTATTCTAGATAGAGTTTTATCTAAGGTCTTTACATCTACTGCTTGTATTTTGAAAAGATTTTGTGCTCATTGTTTTTTTGTATTCATGCATGACTAGCTTGTAGATAGCCGATGGACAACGGTTCCTAAGGGATTGTACTCTCTCCGTTGCTCTGGCTGATATTTGCTGTTAATTTTCTAAATAAACTGGCTCATAACGGCATCACAAATGTAGGCACCGCTGTAATGATGATGAGACGTAAACATGACTCTGCTGTTTATGAATGATCCAAGGCATTCTTGTGATGGATTAGTGCAACAAGGTGAGGCTGTTTGTCATTCCCCACAAAAAAGAGCTTTTTTTACTAACAGAAGTCGTTTCTATTTCGATCAACCTATTTTAGAAGGTGAATGGAAACAAACAGTCAATTAAGTACTTAGATGTGGTCCTGGACAGGCAGCTTACCTGCAACTCAGACTTAAAGTATATTTTAGGGAAAGCAAATAAGACTTTCTCCGCGTACAAAAACTTGTTGGTGAAAACCTGGGGATTAAGCTCCAAAAAAATATTTTGGTTACAACAAATTATAATAAAACTTATATGGAGCTCTGGTATGAGGGCCGCAAATAAACCACACATCTGCTTAGACAGTAATTAAAAAAATACAAACTTGTATGTCTCTGTGTCACATGTGCATTTAGTACCAACAACCCTCTCTATTGCACCTACACATTTGATCTGTAACAGCACTAAACCCTCACAGGCTGCCTCTTGTCAAAGTACGTAAACTTGGCAACCTGGCTGGCCATCCCCTTGGAACTGTAGAACAAAGCGGAGACCTATTATATTTTGGACTGCATGCGCTATTGGCTCCAAGCCCATCGCGCTTCAATTCATATCTAGTATTGGAGTGCTACCAAAATCTACGAAAAATCGCAAGAACCAACCATCATGGGAGTGAATCATATTTGTGTATTATAGAAGCACGGCATTCCAGTAGCAGAGTCGCAAAGATACTGAATTTTGTATTAAGTTGATCTCGTTGCAACCCCTTTAACAACAATTACCAATCATCTTAAACTGTCAAAAACAAGGCAAGGTCCTAACTTATTTTCAATAAATATTGAACGTGAAACAAAAAATCTTAAGTAAAAACATTTTATGGAATGTGGTATAAATTAAAAAAGGATATCTGCAGAAAAAAACGGCAGATTAAATTATCAAAACTAATTCATTTTACATGATACGATAAAAACGATACACGATAAAAATGTCGATATTTAAACAGGACCATTTTTGAACGAGTAGGAAATATGTACTCGAAATGTAAGTATCCGAACAATAATTTTCAGAGTTCAAATAGGGTCCTGATCAGGTTTGGCCTAGCATGGACCTTACATTAGTAGGATAGCATGATTGGATGTGTGGTACCCAACAATTGTAAGTACCTAAAATTATACTTCCCACTCAAGTATTTGAAACACAACTTTGAGTAGAACTTCGACTTTAAATTGAACCAAACTTTTTTAAAGTAAACTTAAAGTTAAAACAATAATTAAAAAATCATGCATATGTAAATTTATAATATAAATAAACTATAAATTGATATACAATTATATTTTACTGTAGTCACTGTCGGCACTTGGCAAAACATGATTAATAGTTTAATTGAAATAAAAAACAACAACAAGTGTTTAATTTCAGTTAAATGATATACAATTCTTTGATATTTCTTTTAACTTCTTGTTAGTAAATTGTAACTTTTGTTTTAACTAATCTTTTTGCTCTACCATCAATTCGGTCCACTCTCAAAATTAATCTGCCAAACATTTATTTTAATTCCATTTAGAAACTATGTTTCTCTTTTATAATTTTTTCCGTTAAACAAATCGTAATTATTTCATTTTAATTTTATTTGTCGCCAAGATAGTTGTCGACCAGAAAAACAAGGTGGTGGTGCAGAAATCTTCCTGAAGAATAATAAGGATGAAAGTTGGATGAAATTTTGACCAAAATAGGAAATACTCATGCATTTGTTTGCGGAGATTTCAACATTAACACTAGCCCTTGATAACTTTGTCAAAATATATCTAGATATTTTGCAATCGTGGACTCACACGAGCTGCTGCGGGTACCTTTTTGGACTAACTAACTGGACCAAATTATAAAAATAAAACTGGTCCCGTATTACTTGTTGATCATCATATAATGTTTTTGGAAAATGTAGCACAAAATTTTAATTGTGTAAAAGAAAATGTAAAACGAGATTTCCAATATGTAAACTACAAACAGCTTGCAAAATGGATCGACCAACACCCTTTAAATATACACAACTTAGAAGACGTGAACAAGATGTACAACAATTGTTTTTAGAGTATTTGAAATGCAAGATTAATTCTTGTACATATAAAAAAGCATTCCTATATTTAAAAATTTCATGAAATCCTGGTTTGATAATGATTTGGAGCAAGTGCGTAAAGCAAAAAATTGTTGTTATCAGAAACATTGTAATAATAGAAGCCACAACGTTCTTTATGACGAATTTAAATATTGGAGAAACAAATTTACGACACTAAAAAGAAACAAAAAATCAGAATACTTTACAATTAACTTTGAGAAAAATTTAAAAGATATGAAGGGAACTAGGTACTAAATAAAAGAAGTGATATTTGACGGATCCATAACCCATACAATTAATCAATTGTTAGACGACAACGATGACGTTTTAACCAAAAAACAAAAAATTAATGTTATAAACAGGTTTTTTGCTACGATTGGTAAACAAGTTACAGAAAAACATCCCGCTCTAAGCTTAGAAATCATATCACACCACCAAAATAACAATGTTTTGAATATTCCGTTGATAACACCATCAGAAGTTCTCGAAATAATTTCCAGTTTAAAGAATACGCAGTCTAGAGGAGTTGACGGTTTTCAACTAAAACTATTCAAAATTCCTATAAAAAAGATACCTGGACCAATTGAAAAAATTATCAATAGGTATTGGAGAAAGAGTTGTTGTGAAAATTGAAAATTAGTAAAAATAATTTTAGTTCATAAAAATGGCTGCAAGAAAGATTTAAAAACTATCGATCTATAAGTCTTCTACCAATCACAAACAAAATTATGGAGAGACATTTCCTGGTAAAAATGATCTCGGAAAACAAAATGTTGAATCATAATCAATATGGTTTCAGAAAATATAGCAACACACAGTCAGTACTGTTTGATGTCATTTCCAATATACAGTATTCTTGTGATCAAAGGACAAAAGTTGGGCTAATTTTTATAGATCTTATAGCGTTTGACAGGCTATACATTTGATAGTTTTCTTGAAGAAGGAGAGTTTGAAATTCAACAAGGGAGCATTTTAGGACCAACACTTTTTAATTTATATGTTAGTAATGCCGCTAGTGCAAACTTACACGCAAAAATGTTATTGAAGTAAAACTTCTTTAGGCGCGATATGACAAGTTTTTGAACGGAAGCAACATTTTGAAAAAAAAAATAAAGAAAATAAAGAAGAAATTCAAACAACAATGAAGTCGATTTTGAGTTTCGTTATTTTTAAAATTTATATTTTGAATTATTTTAGTTTTTTAACCGACTTCAAAAAAGCGGACGTTTTGTGTTTTTGGGTTTTTTTATGTATGTTGACCGATTTCTCCAAAACGCCTCGTTTGATTTTGATGATTTAAATTGTATTCTATTTGGGTTGATTTCGAGAGGGTCTTATAATTTTCTATGATTTGAAAAATGCCGTTTTTCAAAAAATTGGAAAAACCCGTATTTTTATGTATTTTAGCCGATTTCGTCAAAACATCTTAAACTGTTTGGATAGTTTAAGTTGTATTATATTACTATATTGCTATCTAGTGGAAATATATGGTTTTTTTAAAAGTTTATTTTTAAATAAAGATATTTGTGTTGATTCAATTTGTTTTGTTAAATTTCTCTAGCTACTGTGGCAGGTATTACTAAAAAGATTATATATAAAATAAATATGTCATATTGCAATTTAGAGTAGCATTTCTTGATAATATACCTTACAACATGTGTAATAAAAAGCAATATTTACATTATGAATTACAAAGTCAATCCAATTATTATAATAATTGAAATATGAAATTAGAGGTGATAACTAAAGTGAGAAACATAAACGTTACTTTGAAAATTTGCTAAATTTCTTGAAAAACTGCATCATTTGTTGTACCAAATCTTGTTGTTGAATTAAGTGGACATGCATTCATCGTGAAATTTAATTTGTAATACGTTGTAAGACTTTGTAAGATATTATGTAAACATGGCTCTTTATTACACATTGTTGTAAATTATATTATCTAGAAATTCTATTCTAAATTTCAATATGAACCCATAGGTGAATGTAAAAACATTCGTTTATTGGGTGTCACAGTTTCAAATGACCTACTCTGGAACGATCATGTATTGGCGATGGCAAAAAGCGCGTCTAAAAAACTCGGCCTCCCAAATAGATGCATACAATTTTTCACTCCATACCAATTGCTCCATGTTTAAAATCCAATATTCGTCCCTGTATGGAGTACTGTTGTCAAGTTTGGGGTGCCGCTTCTGTTTCCATCTTGGTCCTCTTGGACTCTGTTCAAAAGCGGGCTATACGAGTTGTGGGTAATCGAACTTTGACATCAAAACTTGATTCCCTACAACATCATCGCACAGTTGCTGACCTTGTTGTTTTTTACAAATATCGTCATCAGCAGTGCTCAGATGAAATCAGCAGCATCATGCCTCAAACTTATTCTTACTCCCGTTCCACTCGGCAATTGGGTGCCGCAACCGGTGAAACGGTAAAGATCCCGCGCTGGGATCGCTGGGAGATACTAGATCTGATCGCAGAGAGACTTCTTTGTCCGAACTGCGAACAGTTTTCCGGAACACTTAGTGTCATGCCTGGGTCTTACTTCCTACATTAAGAAAGAAAACCCAACTAATATTAAACGATAACTCTCCCTACAATTCTCTTAAATTCTCTCTTTTTCCTTTATTTTGTACAAAAATTATTAAGTAAAAGAATTTTTGAATATAGATTAGTAGTGAGTAGATTTCAGTTGAGTGACTTAGTTAGTAAGTTCAGTTGTTAAGCATACCAACAGTTACATTTCAGTAAATTAGTTTTGAACAAAATAGTGATTTCAAACTTTGACTGCAGCCAAATATAATTAAACGTTAATAAGATTAATTAATTAAGTTCAGTGTTAAGCATCCCGAGCAGAAATTAGTAAGGGAAAACCTGAATACAGTCAGGGCGTGATCAGGGCCTGGTCAGTCCTACAAGGGCAATCCCTATTAGGGCAATCTGATGTGGGCCTGTTCCGGGCCTGATTTAGGATACCCTTTTAGGGTTAACCTTATTTGAATATATCCGGCCCTGATCAGGTTTTTCGTATTTGATCCCTACCTGAAATTTCAATTGGTTAAAATCAGAGTTTCGAACCGAAGTGTTTTCCGTTTCGGTTTACGGTTTCGTTCCGACAATTATTTCGTTCCGGTTTTCGGTTTGGTTCCTTTGTTTATTTTTTCATTCCGGTTTTCGATTCGGTTCCGGTTCAGTTCTGATGTCAAAATCAAGGATTTTCAGTATTCTTATGCAAAAATTCAAAAAAAACAACTTCAGTAATTATTGAATCTAGAACAACGATACAGGCTTCAGTAAGAAGTTTTTCAAACATACTACCGTAATATTTTGATGTTTAAATTTCATGTCTAATAACGTTGGAGCAAGCGTCATAACACTACTTGAGCTTATATTTGATGGCAGATTTCGTTTACATGAAGTTTTTGCTGATATTGATATTTTCACACATTTTAAAATTTTTAATTCTTTTTTATGAAAATGTTCAATATGCCTTTTAAAATTTGCTGCATGATTTCATGGTATTTAAAAAAAATATAATAAATTTTGGAATAGATTAGAAACCAAAATTGTAGTACCTATAGTTAATTTTACATGCAAAATGAAAATCTTTTACTCATAATAATAATAATGAGCAGCTTTTTGTTAGAATATTTTTTTTGTTTTTTCACTGCAAACCGTTTCACATGAACCGAAAATAAAATTATTTTTTCGTTCCGGTTACAGTTCATTACATATAAAAATTACGGTTTCGGTTACGTTACGGTTCAGCCCCAAATTTTGGTTAATAACGGTTTTCGGTTTACGTTTCGGTTTCGGTTCGAAACTCTGGTTAAAATTCACCAGAGCATTATCCATTTTAGAAATACATAGTTAAAATCGTTTCATGTATATTTTAGTTATCACTTCTCGGCTGAAAGACTATAATAATAGTGATTAAGGTGGTATGTATGTTTAATATTTTTCCATTGTAATTTTTTTATTTTAATTTGACTAATTTATGTATATATTATATAAATATATATCAGGGTCTGGTCCGGATAACCCAATCAGGGCCTGATCCGATTATCCCAATCAGGGTCTAATCCGGTAATCCCAATCAGGACCTGATAGGGCAAAAGCGTTACACTCGTGATCGGGGCCCAATCAGGCAGCCCTACCAATCCCTGATCCGGGGTAGGGCAAACCTGATCAGGGCCTTACTTGAGCCCTGACAAATTTCTGCTCGGGATACCAACAGTTACATTTCAGTAAATTAGTTTTGAATAAAATAGTGATTTCAAACTTTGACTACAGTCAAATATATTAAACATATATAAAATTAATATATGAAAGTTTTTTTTGACTTTTAATAAATGAAAATCGAAGTTTGTTTTATTTGAGTGAATATTGTGGTTAAAAAACGTTCTTTTCGATTGCACGGCGGCACAACATTAGTCTCAGGTGGCTTGAACCCGCAGATGTTTAAAAAAAGCGTTAATCTACACCTTAGAACGGCAGTTGTTGTGGGACCCAGGTCTAGACCTAGGTCTTAAAAGGTATTTATGTGGTGTTGTGACACATATTCTAAACCCTATTACACAACACATTTTATATAAAAAAAAAAATATGACATATTTATTTTATATTTAATATTTTTAGTAATACCTACCACAGCAGCCAAAGAAGATTTAATTCAACAGCGTGTAAAAATTACGTATTTCAATTTTTTTATATGCAGATGACATTTTGATTGTGTATACTGAGGATAATTACATAGATATGGAACAATATATGAACGCTGATTTATTAATACTCTCATATTTCTTGATCAAGACTCGATCAAGACTCGTTCTTGATCGAGGCTTGACAAAATCAACATTCATCTGGATATCCATGTATTGGATGAATAAGTAAGTAAAGTCAATGAATATAAATATCTTGGAGTAATTATTGAGCGGAAAAAACATCAAAAATGTAAATACAGCAGTTTTTTAGAGAGATTAGGTACACAACGTAAAAAAACAAATAAAAAGCAATGATATCTTATCACACGCACATTTCAGCGGTAAGAACGTCAAAGGAAACAAATCAGGAGTTTGTTTTTAGGGTTTAACCTTCGCGTGAACGGAAATTTTTAGCTACTGATATGAACAGTATCTACCCCGGTAGATATTACATAAATCATAATATCTACAAACGTAACTGTGTGTTTATTTTACTTTTGTGTAAGCACACAATAAAAGCATATATTTAAAAATAAAGTTACTTTTTTTTCACATTGACCAGTAAAAATTTTCATCTAAGAAAAAAGGAAAAAAATATCTACCCGGGTAGATATTTGTTTTCTTACGTAATATCAACTTACATAATATCAACAAACGTGTAATAATATCAAACGTGTATTAATATCATAATATCATTTTGCTTTTGTGTAAGCATACAATAAAAGCATATATTTAAAAATAAAGTTACTTGTTTTTAACATTGCCCAGTAAAAATATTCATATAAAACCCAAGGTAAAAATATCTACCCGGGTAGATATATGTTTTCTTGCGTAAAAAAAACCATAAAAATCCAAAAAAAGTGTTAAAAGGAAGTCCAAAATACTTTTTTCTCAAATTTTGCGAAATCAATTTAAAAATTAGTCACATAGCTGAACAGGCATGATGATTGGTTAAAAACTCATAAAGTTATTGAATTACAAAAACCGTGATATCTACCCGGGTAGATACTGTTCACGCGAAGGTTAATACACAACATAAAAGTACCAAACCAAAGAAATGATACATTTTGATAAGCAAATTGGATACTGCGACAGTAAAAACATTTCATGTAACTTCAAGCTAAAATTTTCAATAAACATACCAAGCTACAAAAATGTATGTACATTTTATGAACTAAAACTTAAAAATAAGGCTTGAAAGCCCTAATTTTGGGCGTTTAATGACAAGAGATCCCTTACACTTCAAAGAGTTTTTGCGTTTGGCTTGTACTTCTCTCGTTTCAGATTAACTTTCAAATAATGCATTGTACCTTTAGAATTCGAAGAAAAATAAATTTATACTTTGTTAACTTAATTGTGTCGACCATCGGGACTATTTATTTATATATTTTTTATTTTTAAGTTTTAGTTCATAAAATGTACATACATTTTTGTAGCTTGGTATGTTTATTGAAAATTTTAGCTTGAATAGTTACATGAAATGTTTTTACTGTCGCAGTATCCAATTTGCTTATCAAAATGTATCATTTCTTTGGTTTGGTACTTTTATGTTGTGTATTAAACCCTAAAAACAAACTCCTGATTTGGTTCCTTTGACGTTCTTACCGCTGAAATGTGCGTGTGATAAGATATCATTGCTTTTTATTTGTTTTTTTACGTTGTGTACCTAATCTCTCTAAAAAAACTGCTGTATTTTGTAATGAAGCGCTTTCTCACTGGCGAACCAATGAGAATGGCATAGCAGGAAGCGTACCTAGCGAGATTGATTTTCTTGCCCCAAGCTAGCTGCAGCCCATGGGAACGATAAAGAAACCCTGCTACTTCAGCACAAATACAGAAATGTACGCTATTTACGAAAATTTGCAGAAATGGAAAGAAATACAAGTGAAAAAAATGGAGACTCTGGCGACCCCAAGTGCGAAAGACCCACGATCCATACGCCCATCCCCTACATTCACTCTCAGACGCCCACACACTCACGCGTCACACATTCACCCACACATTCGACGACTAACACGCCCCCATTCAATCTCTGACACGCCTTTTCACACCCATTCACACCCCTACGTTAACCAAAAAAAAAATTAAACCAACTAAATGTACTCACCTCATGATTAAATCCCGACCTCCTATCCTGATTGAATCAGCCTTCCATCAGCACGTTGGTCACGTTGGATAATTCACGAAGATATTTGTATAGATAATTTGCCAACACCGAAATATAGTTGGAAACAGTTGAAAATTCAAGGTGATATTGAGCATAAACAATCGGCGAATAAATTGGAATCTATAGTTGAATATGGTGTACAATTGTTGAATAAATAAGTAATTCTCGTTGAATATGTTGTACGAATAATCGTTGAAAATCCCATGTAATGGTTAAATAATTTGCCAACACAGAAATATAGTTGGAAACAGTTGAAAATTCAAGGTAATATTTAGCATAAACAATCGGCGAATAAATTGGAATCTAATTGTTGAATAAATAAGTAATTCTCGTTGAATATGTTGTACGAATAATCGTTGAAAATCCCATGTAATTGTTAAATAATTTGCCAACACAGAAATATAGTTGGAAACAGTTGAAAATTCAAGGTAATATTGAGCATAAGCAATCGGTGGATAAATTGGAATTTCTGCGAAGTGTGTCGCTGCACTATTTCAGCGATTGATGTGAAAATTGTATAAATAATGGTTGATAAAAATATGTTGCCTGTTGCACTGCAATAACTCAGCGATTGAGGATAAGTTGATGTAGTCCTATACAACGGATAAACAACGCCGCCACAACTCAGGCAACTATTGATACACTACAAAAATGTTGCACCGATATCGCATGTAAGTTACACCACACGAAACAAGGCAATGCCGGATAAGTTAAACAATGATTCAATACTTCCTTGTGTTTAAGTTGGAAATTTATTCTTTCGGACGGACAAACATTCATATATTCTTTTGGGTAGTAATTTATTTTAAACAAAATGTTTCCATTCAGTGATTTATTTGATAACAGATAATTGATTTTAGTTCGATAAATAATTATTAACCTAATCACACAGATAAACGATGATTCAGTGTTCTCAATACAAGCAAATAGGCTAAAATAGCTCTAACTAATTTAAATTACTTAGTTCTAACACAAAAAAAAATGTAAATATAACACTAATTTAAGTTCACATGAATAGTCTTCACACAATAAAATATTCTAATATCACATTAATTAAATTTAAATATACAGCTATAATGCCGGATTACATCCTATGGTAGTATTAATTGATCGTAATTAGATAGTTCCAGTCAAGGAAAAATAAATTAATATACAAGCAATACGATTTGAGAACATTGATAGGACAAAATATATAGTTCTTGGGTCAACGGACCGACGGTAGCACTAGTATTATAAATAACTTTTAATAATTAATTTCAGTAATGAAGGCCAAGCTAGCGTAATATTAATTGACTTTGACTAGATGAATCAGGTATATCAAAGTGCGTTAGTATACTAATAGCACTAATTGCAGATCTTGCACGAAACACCATACACAGTTGTTAGTACTATGAGCCCCGCATATTGCCAGTAATATGTAAAAAAATAAATTTATTGAAATGGCAAATCCCGAAAATGGCTTTGGAAGCTATAAAAAATTTCACTCGGTTCACAATCATTAACACTTAACAATAAATGACCGTAGGATCGATTGTCCAAATACGCTTATTATCAAAAAAAAAATTATTTCACATACGCACAATTTTGTTGGTGTAGTATTGATTTACTTTCTAGAAATTGACGGATTCCATTTAGCGTTGATTCGACATGTTGATGTTCAATGCTAATTATAATATACAAAAAAAACAGAAATGCATTTTACCTTCATATAAAGTAACATCCGAGGTGTATCCGCGTGAATTCATGTACAGCGAACGAGAATACCTGTAGTCCTTTGTAATAATTATCCTCAGCATTGATTCGCCAACTACATATGAAAATGGTTGGTTTCCTTCCTTTTTCTCACAATCAGCCAAATAATCCACCAATAAGTTCCAGTTCCAGCTTATGTATCTGGACATTAAAATTAAAACATCGCCAAAGAACATGAATTTAACTTTTTAAAACAATAAAAATGGCACTTTGTTGCACATGACTAAGCAAAAAAACACAATTTCATGTATTGTAAAACGAAACGTCAAAAATCAATTCCCTCCAATAAGAAAAAATGATCGACTACCAGTCGTCAACCATCAAAATCAGAATGTAATAAACTAAGAGAGAGAATAATTTACCGTGCTCATTATATAGCCAAATTTTTAGTCTCGCAATAACTCGAATAAAGTATTTAGAGGGGAGATAATTAATTTACATCAGATTTTCAAATTATTGGGAACTTATTATAGTTCACAAAACCGTTTGCTATTTGATAATATTGTACGAAAATAAGGTTGGGACACAGAATATTTCCGACACATCCATAATATTTATAATTGAATTCAAAATGAATTAAATGCAGATGCGATCAATGTTATGATGTTTGGACATTTATTAAACTACACCCTACTATATCAGCACAGTGAAGTTCAGTTCAATAACGGAAGGATTGTTTAAAGCAAAATACTCATACAAAGACAAATCAAATGTTTAACAAAGCAAAAATAGTAATTCGTTGTATGTTGACGATTGGAAACAAAATACACGTAGCCGTTATGAGGTTTTGAAAATTTCGTTGTTTCATTACGGTTTGTGTTTTAGAAAAAAATTCAAACTCAACATACTACTTGAGTTCAATCGAATGGAAGTATAGCGCGCGTCAATTTTAGTGTGTGGTAAGATTAAATTCTGAGTAAATTTTAGTGGTTATACGGATGATGATTAAAGAAAATTATTAATTAATTCAAGTTACCCAATATTACGTTATATTAATGAATAAATAAATCAGGGTAATTAGTGCCATTTTCTTTCTCGTATACGTTTGTCCGGCTATTGCAGATTTAGTTAGATTTTAAGAAATATAAGGACGCTATGGGTTAAGGAAATTACACGAAACATGACTATTGATGATGAAGGGATGAGAAACCATTACAAGCGGTACGGATTAATATAAGGAACAACAACTAAGGAAGCTGCGACTATCATATACTATATTAGTCCAGACTATCCATTACAGAACAAGTGCTTTTTGGACGGAGACTCACGACCAAAAAGAAGTTGAAAAAGGCATAGGCTGGTCACAAATAGACCTGGCATATCCATATTAGTATGAGGAGGCTCTTCAACGTTCCACAAATTAGCAATCAAATCGATCGGTATTACAAACCCAGTTTTCGCAGGAACAAAGTAACAAAGTAACTATGATTATATAAAAAAAACTTTTGGAGGGGTAACGATAAAAACGGTATTCTACTCTATTGCAAGCGATGGATAACTAAAGCCTTCCAGACCCAATTTCGGGCAGATCTGGGGGTTCCCGAGACTCTAAAGTCAAAAAAAAATTTTTGTATTCAATCTGCTACAGATCGAAAAGAAAACCACCATTGGACCGACTCCTTTAATGAAACCTCCGACACAATTTCGTTTTTACGTTATGCAGGCTCGCAACCCACACCTGAACTAACACGAGTCTCATGCGTCTCCGACTACTCTAGCCGGGCTACACTGTTGCACGCTTCCGTCCAAGTGACTCTGAAGGCTGAAAAGAAGAAAACTATTCACATAGTTTCAAAACAACTAATTGAACCAAATTCAATACGGGCAATCTCGGAACTTTCGCGTGCAAATAGTCAAGAAAAAAAAATAAAAACAATTTTTGAAACAAGACCTGAACACCAAAGTTGATACACACTCACTGAACTGTGAATTCAAGACGGAACTACCCTCATATGGTCGTCGATAATCTTGACTTACAATGGCAGTAAAACACAAGCGAATGTTACTAACATACTGACAAAAGAAATTTTCACCGATATTAGGCACGAATGTCCTTGGAATGGAAAACACCTCTACGTTTAGAAGCCAGGTCTTCCAGTTCGTAAGCAGCGCTACCTACCAACCTTCAAACGTTGGCTTCGCAAACTTTTGTGAGAGCGATACAGATAATTTTCGGCCGTTTATCTGCATTGCCCATAATCAATATTACGACAGAATACACTATTTTGTTTTTGCTAAACCCCCAAGAGATGAAGTTGGTGGATTGTGGGCCCTCGCAATACACTCGTCAGCGTATTCCTCGGGTAACCACAATCTCCATACCTCGCCCCTTGGAAGAATCTCAATATCTGAAACCCAAGCCAGCATTTCACCTGGCCTGAAATTAGGTTATCTGCGAATACAGGAATAGACAATGTCGGAGCTTATTGTCGGCAATAGAACTATCAATTATTTTCTTAAATTCATTCATAGGTGATTCAATATACTTGCCACTGACAAAATTTCTGGTTGTCAATTATTTGAGAATTTGGTGAATCGATTGATTCATTTCTACTATCATCAGCATCATAAATTTCATCATATTTTAACTTTTCCACATCGTAACAAAATCAACACCTTGATCTTTTGAACTTGGAAATTTTAAAACTGACATTTTTGTTTTTGAAATTTGAACCTATCCAAGCCGGTTTAAACAAATGTTATTGATACTCCAAGGCTTCAGGAACATCCCGCTCGACCAATTCGATGTAAATAATTCAGTGATGGATTTGGAACATCAAGATTTATTATTAAATTTATATTTTCTGCATCAATTCTGCGTGACTGTGATTTAGAATACGAAAGTTGAATTCTCTCATATTTTTCTAATAATTTAAGACGTTATGTTTGCTCATGTGCGCCCTTTATCGTTAATCAATAATTTAAAATAGCGTTCGGCACGGGATTGAGAATTGGTGAACATTGAACATTGCTTACACGAAATCACCCGGAATATGTTTTTCTATTTCTACAGTCCACAATTTCATTTCATTGAAATTATTTTCTGGCTGTGGAATTGCGTAACCAAATTGTTTGATTCCATGTTAAATTGGCATTTCGCGTTTTGGTGCGACATCGATGGGATTCGGCATATAATTCCGTAGGATTGTTCGAAATTTTTCATCTAAAGTGACGCTGGCCACCAGTAATTGTTCACCACTACGTAAATACCGATTAAATCGTTTGTTCGATACCAGATATGAGGTTTGAAGAAGTCAATTGACTTCATCGAATACAAAAATGTTTATGTTATCCGTATTTAAAATTTTATCTACAATAGGTCGAGGCATTCGACCCGATGTACCAACCATAACGATTCGTCAATCTTATCAGCAGCTGACATTATGAAAAACTCAAACCGCCGCACAGGACTAGAACAATAAGGCAAGTATATGGAGAGAAAATTGTTACACTATCGATGTGAACGTTGAATCCAAATAAACAATTTAATTATTAACAGAAAAGATTATTTTATTCCAATATTTGATTACTTTGAATATTTTAAAGCAGAATTAAAAAAAAAAATTATATGGAAATTTAGTTATTTAAACCTCAAACAGCTGCGCGATATCTGACCCACTCGTCAATTATATTAAATAAGATTTATTATTGTCTTGATATTATTTTACTACTATTTACAATTGTTTTCCAAGGTGCTGATATATGAACAGAACACCCATAAACGGTGAGATTTGAGAGAAAATAAGTATACTACAAATATGGCAGAAGATGTGAACAAAAGAAAATTTACAGACCCAATTCCGGGCAGGTCTGACAGTTCCCGATACTCAAAAAAAACGGAGTAACAAACAACAACAAAAAAAAAAATAGAAGTACGGCAAACCTACCGGTTTGACAAGAAAGTTAAACTTAAAATTATAAATTAATAATGTATATTTGATTTGTTCTTTCTTTTGAAAAATTGTTAACAAACAATAAAATACGATAATTTATTTATGGTTAATCTTGATTAAATCGTATTATTTTTTTCTTCTTTTAACTTAATATCGCATTTTATTGCTTATAAACCATGAACTATCAAGCTAACTTAAAATTATCATGCACACTAAGTCTAATAATCAATAATATAATAAAAAAATCTTGATACGTGCTATGTTGAATCTTGATTTAGAAGGTTTGATTTTCTAAGTTTTATTTTGACTCCTTAGTTTCCAATAATTTTAGTTTTAAATAATTTCAATTAATTTACGTTCCTTAGATTCCAATAATTTTAGTGTCTTAGTTTTATATAATTTTAATTTGGGGTGTCCTAAAAAAAATGAGAGAGAACAGGAATTAGCATATGCAAAAATCAGCAGTTTTATTCATTTATCAACAAATATTCACTTATTTATTTATTAATATATGTTTATTTATTTATTTAATATATTTATTTATTTATTTATTTACTGATGACGGACGGACGGACCAATCAAGGGGGGAGTTCACCACACCTGGGGTTGAAGGTGGTGATCGCCGGTCTTTCATTAGTAGTTTGATGTTTTTATTTTGTTGTGGGACCAAAGAAAAAATTTAAATTGAAACTACTTTAAGGGATGGGAAAGGAAAAGGAACAGGAGCAAGATAGGATGTATAGGGATGGAAAAAGGTAAGGTGGGAAAGGATTAAGGTGGGGTATGTGCTGATGGTGTCTCACCCAGTGGACGAGTGCTGATGGGATGGTCAGAAGATAAATCCTCTGAACCATCATTCAATCAATCAACACTCGCCAACTGCGATCCACGCCACCAACACATACGGAAAGGTGCTGTAGCAAAGAAGAACCAGTTGCTCGTCAGCATGAAGGCCGAGCGAAATCTTCTCTCGACAGCTGGCCAAGCTGTCTTAGAGGAACTTCCTCGGTATCATCTGACGACAACCAGCCCACCTAAGCCACAGGGAGCTAACATTGCCGGGAGGGGTCTCTAACATTTAGACAATGGTTAGACGAATGAGCCACCTGATGCCACAGCGAACCCAGAGCATAACCAGATGACCAGGCTGGATGTGATAGGTGTATACACCAATTCACAAACATCTAAGCTTGGCACCTGGTTACCTCTGGCATTCCCCGTGCCAACAAGCAACCCATCCGTTACTAGGGTACGTGGGATTGTAACCCCCATTGAGAATAATTCCGAAGAATTATTCTCACCCTTGCGTTATATAGAAAAATCAAAAGGAGTTACAGCTGGAGGCGTGGGGACGCAAAACCCCATCGAAGTCAATCTGAGAGATCTCAGACTAACTCCGCTCCTGCGCGTGTGAAGCAGGGAATTGCTTCTACGCCGCCAGAGTCTTTACTATTGTTTTAGTGGAAAATGAAATTAAATTTGAAGAAAAAAAATTTTTAAAAAAAAATTTTTCAAGTTTTTTGAAAATATGGAGGGACTCCTCCAGAGTCCTACATTGCTGTAGGGACCCTTAGAGAAGCCCCACGTTGGGCGCCAATTTGTAATGAAGCGCTTTCTCACTGGCGAACCAATGAGAATGGCATAGCAGGAAGCGTACCTAGCGAGATTGATTTTCTTGCCCCAAGCTAGCTGCAGCCCATGGGAACGATAAAGAAACCCTGCTACTTCAGCACAAATACAGAAATGTACGCTATTTACGAAAATTTGCAGAAATGGAAAGAAATACAAGTGAAAAAAATGGAGACTCTGGCGACCCCAAGTGCGAAAGACCCACGATCCACACGCCCAACCCCTACATTCACTCTCAGACGCCCACACACTCACGCGTCACACATTCACCCACACATTCGACGACTAACACGCCCCCATTCAATCTCTGACACGCCTTTTCACACCCATTCACACCCCTACGTTAACCAAAAAAAAATTAAACCAACTAAATGTACTCACCTCATGATTAAATCCTGACCTCCTATCCTGATTGAATCAGCCTTCCATCAGCACGTTGGTCACGTTGGATAATTCACGAAGATATTTGTATAAATAATTTGCCAACACCGAAATATAGTTGGAAACAGTTGAAAATTCAAGGTGATATTGAGCATAAACAATCGGCGAATAAATTGGAATCTATAGTTGAATATGGTGTACAATTGTTGAATAAATAAGTAATTCTCGTTGAATATGTTGTACGAATAATCGTTGAAAATCCCATGTAATGGTTAAATAATTTGCCAACACAGAAATATAGTTGGAAACAGTTGAAAATTCAAGGTAATATTTAGCATAAACAATCGGCGAATAAATTGGAATCTAATTGTTGAATAAATAAGTAATTCTCGTTGAATATGTTGTACGAATAATCGTTGAAAATCCCATGTAATTGTTAAATAATTTGCCAACACAGAAATATAGTTGGAAACAGTTGAAAATTCAAGGTAATATTGAGCATAAGCAATCGTTGGATAAATTGGAATTTCTGCGAAGTATGTGTCGCTGCACTATTTCAGCGATTGATGTGAAAATTGTATAAATAATGGTTGATAAAAATATGTTGCCTGTTGCGCTGCAATAACTCAGCGATTGAGGATAAGTTGATGTAGTCCTATACAACGGATAAACAACGCCGCCACAACTCAGGCAACTATTGATACACTACAAAAATGTTGCACCGATATCGCATGTAAGTTACACCACACGAAACAAGGCAATGCCGGATAAGTTAAACAATGATTCAATACTTCCTTGTGTTTAAGTTGGAAATTTATTCTTTCGGACGGACAAACATTCATATATTCTTTTGGGTAGTAATTTATTTTAAACAAAATGTTTCCATTCAGTGATTTATTTGATAACAGATAATTGATTTTAGTTCGATAAATAATTATTAACCTAATAACACAGATAAACGATGATTCAGTGTTCTCAATACAAGCAAATAGGCTAAAATAGCTCTAACTAATTTAAATTACTTAGTTCTAACACAAAAAAAAATGTAAATATAACACTAATTTAAGTTCACATGAATAGTCTTCACACAATAAAATATTCTAATATCACATTAATTAAATTTAAATATACAGCTATAATGCCGGATTACATCCTATGGTGGTATTAATTGATCGTAATTAGATAGTTCCAGTCAAGGAAAAATAAATTAATATACAAGCAATACGATTTGAGAACATTGATAGGACAAAATATATAGTTCTTGGGTCAACGGACCGACGGTAGCACTAGTATTATAAATAACTTTTAATAATTAATTTCAGTAATGAAGGCCAAGCTAGCGTAATATTAATTGACTTTGACTAGATGAATCAGGTATATCAAAGTGCGTTAGTATACTAATAGCACTAATTTCAGATCTTGCACGAAACACCATACACAGTTGTTAGTACTATGAGCCCCGCATATTGCCAGTAATATGTAAAAAACTAAATTTATTGAAATGGCAAATCCCGAAAATGGCTATGGAAGCTATAAAAAATTTCACTCGGTTCACAATCATTAACACTTAACAATAAATGACCGTAGGATCGATTGTCCAAATACGCTTATTATCAAAAAAAAAATTATTTCACATACGCACAATTTTGTTGGTGTAGTATTGATTTACTTTCTAGAAATTGACGGATTCCATTTAGCGTTGATTCGACATGTTGATGTTCAATGCTAATTATAATATACAAAAAAAAACAGAAATGCATTTTACCTTCATATAAAGTAACATCCGAGGTGTATCCGCGTGAATTCATGTACAGCGAACGAGAATACCTGTAGTCCTTTGTAATAATTATCCTCAGCATTGATTCGCCAACTACATATGAAAATGGTTGGTTTCCTTCCTTTTTCTCACAATCAGCCAAATAATCCACCAATAAGTTCCAGTTCCAGCTTATGTATCTGGACATTAAAATTAAAACATCGCCAAAGAACATGAATTTAACTTTTTAAAACAATAAAAATGGCACTTTGTTGCACATGACTAAGCAAAAAAACACAATTTCATGTATTGTAAAACGAAACGTCAAAAATCAATTCCCTCCAATAAGAAAAAATGATCGACTACCAGTCGTCAACCATCAAAATCAGAATGTAATAAACTAAGAGAGAGAATAATTTACCGTGCTCATTATATAGCCAAATTTTTAGTCTCGCAATAACTCGAATAAAGTATTTAGAGGGGAGATAATTATTTTACATCAGATTTTCAAATTATTGGGAACTTATTATAGTTCACAAAACCGTTTGCTATTTGATAATATTGTACGAAAATAGGGTTGGGACACAGAATATTTCCGACACATCCATAATATTTATAATTGAATTCAAAATGAATTAAATGCAGATGCGATCAATGTTATGATGTTTGGACATTTATTAAACTGCACCCTACTATATCAGCACAGTGAAGTTCAGTTCAATAACGGAAGGATTGTTTAAAGCAAAATACTCATACAAAGACAAATCAAATGTTTAACAAAGCAAAAATAGTAATTCGTTGTATGTTGACGATTGGAAACAAAATACACGTAGCCGTTATGAGGTTTTGAAAATTTCGTTGTTTCATTACGGTTTGTGTTTTAGAAAAAAATTCAAACTCAAGTAGTATGGCGAGAACAATCGAATGGAAGTATAGCGCGCGTCAATTTTAGTGTGTGGTAAGATTAAATTCTGAGTAAATTTTAGTGGTTATACGGATGATGATTAAAGAAAATTATTAATTAATTCAAATTACCCAATATTACGTTATATTAATGAATAAATAAATCAGGGTAATTAGTGCCATTTTCTTTCTCCTATACGTTTGTCCGGCTATTGCAGATTTAGTTAGATTTTAAGAAATATAAGGACGCTATGGGTTAAGGAAATTACACGAAACATGACTATTGATGATGAAGGGATGAGAAACCATTACAAGCGGTACGGATTAATATAAGGAACAACAACTAAGGAAGCTGCGACTATCATATACTATATTAGTCCAGACTATCCATTACAATTTACATTTTTGATGTTTTTTTCCGCTAAGATATCATTTCTTTTTGTTTGTTTTGTTTTCGTACATTGTGTATTAAACATCTTAAAAAAACTGCTGAATTTACATTTTTAATGTTTTTTCCGTTGATATCATTTCTTTTTGTTGGTCTATATAAAAAAAATATAACATCAATATCCAATTTTTAATCCATTACTAATCCCTTTTCAATTATTATCCAATCCACATCCATTCCATATCTAATCCATATCCAATCCATATCCAATCCATATCCAATCCATATCCAATCCATATCCAATCCATATTCAATTCATATCCAATCCATATCCAATCCATATCCAATCCATATTAAATTCATACCCAATCAATATCCAATCCATATCTAATCCATATCCAATTCATATCCAATCCATATCCAATACATATCCATTCCATATTCAATCCATATCTAATGCATATCCAATCCATATCCAATCCATATCCAATAAATCTCCAATCCATACTCAATTAATACCCAATCCATATCCAATTCATACCCAATCCATAGCAAATCCATATCCAATCCATATCCAATTCATATATAATCCCATATTCAACCCATATCAAATCAATATCCAATCTGTATTTAATACATATCCAATCCATATCCAATTCATGTCCATGTCATATCCATACGAAGTCCAATCTATATCCTCATCCATATCCATATCTATATCCATATCCACATCCATATTCATATCCATATCCATATTCATACCTATATCAATATCCATATCCATATCCATATCCATATCCACATCCATATCCATATCCATATCTAAATCCATATCCAGCCCAAGTTAACAAATCATCTTAAAATTAGGAACAATAACATATTTATGAGACTACCAGTGTAAACTACTGAAGAGTTTTTAAAAGCGATATTACATCTTTTTAATTAGTAGCCCGAATAATTGCTGTACCAGCAACAATCATATTTGCTCCAGCTTTAGCACACTCATTAATTGTTTCTGGTCTAACTCCTCCATCAACCTCTATATCTGATGTTGGGGTAATTTTAACCTGGCCATTCCACTTTTGGCATAATATCACTCATAAATTTTCTCACACCCGAAACCGGGTTCAATGGTCATAATTAAAATCATATCAGCTAAGGGAATGTACTCTTTCACAAGCTCAACCGGAGTGCATGGTTTTAAAGCTAAAACCTTCATTCCAGCGTCTTTTACTTTCCTTGAAACTTCTGCAACAATTGTTTGAACCGGTTCAACATGAAAAGTATATTGATCAACAACAGCATCGGCCATTGGTTCTATCCACTGATCTGGGTTCGATACCATCATATGAGTTTCACCCAAAAATTTTTGACCACCAAAACCGGGTTCAACGGTCATAATTAAAATAACTAAAAAGAAAAAGTTAAATTAAATATAATTAACAAGTTACACAATTAGAAACTTATTTGATCAATTATATTTATCTAATATCTAGTATGTGTGTTTCGGAGAGTAGATGTTGTACAGACCGATATATTATAGATCTACTTTTCTTATAAATAAACAAAACTTAAGCAAACGTTCTAACAAAGCTAAAGTTGGAGTTCCAGTCACAGAATATACCCGAGCAGAAATTAGCTAGGAAAAACCTGAATACAGTCAGGTCGTGATCAGGGCCTGGTCAGTCCTACAAGGGCAATCTCTATTAGAGCAAGCTGATGTGGGCCTGTTTAGGGCCTGATTGAATTTTGAAAAATCTTGATGGTAGGGATGGGTATGCGAGATCAAAAACTAAATTATTGCATTAGAAGTTTCTCAAAAAAATGATCTTAAGTGTGTCAAAAGAAAGATTTCTATTTATTTTTTTACCCAATTTTTTGGAAAAAAATAAAATTAATTTTTTGTAGGACATGAAATTTTATTATTCCTATAGAGAATTATGGCATTATACTTATAATGCCATATATATGTCAAAAAAATCATGTCAAGTGTGTCAAAAAATGATTTCATTTATTTGTTTAGCCAATTTTACGGGAAAAAAAATTAGTTGTTTTTATGACGTAGATGTAATTGAACATGAAATTGGGCATGGAAATTTTTGAATTTGTTATAGTTTTTGAAATATTTTTGGAATTTTGAAAAAAGTTTTTTTTTGATTTTCTAATAATTTTTGCAATATTTTTAGAATTTTGGAAAAAGTTTTAATATTTGATTTGGTTATAATTTTTGCAATATTTTTAGAATTTTAAAAAGAATTAGAATTTTTGAATTTTGTTTATGTATTTAGAATTTTGAAAAAAGTTTCAATTTTTGATTTTTTAAGAATTTTTGGCATAATTTTAGAATTTCAAAAAATTTTAAATTTTTGATTTTATTATAATTAATATGAATAAACCGAATACAAACAAACCGAAACCGAAAAGTCAACTAATTTCGTATAAACTTTTTTGATTTCAAAATACAGTTTTTTTATTGAGATTTTTAGTCCGACTAAAAATTATAGTTTTTCATAATTTTTTCAAACAACTTCCATTAACAAAAAATTTTAACTTCAATTAAATTTTAACTTTTTTATTTTTTAAAAAATAGCTCTATCCTTACTTTAAAATAAATCAAATTTACAAAAGGGCGTTAATTCGTGTTCTCGAGCTATTTAATTTTAAATTTGGAGGGGTTTTTTGTGAGTAATTAATTTTGAATAGTCCGATTAAAATTCTAATTTTTCACCATTTTTCCGAACTTCAGTAAACAAAACTTTTTGTTGATAAAAGAACTTATTTAAAAAAAACAAAAATTAAATTCCAAATGATCTTCGACTCTAGCGCCCATCTTTAAAAAAGTTTTTCTAATATTTTGATTTTAAAATTAATTACAAAAACAATATATAACAATATATTATTTAGAAAACTCGTAAAATAAGTTGTATTTTTTATTTTGTTATTAATATTAATTATTTGTTTCAGGAAAATCAATAATGGTGAAGTTTTCACAACTCGGTCTAGAACACGTTTTCTTCGAAAGTATTTTAGCCGTGGAACGTTAACTAAACAAATAATGAAACTAGTTTAACTATATATCTTAAAATAGATAATACTCTAGTTACTAGTAAATTTTAACCACATCATATTGCCCTAATATTGCTTGCCCTTTCTGGACTGACCAGACCCATATCATGCCTTGCCTGTATTCTGGCTATCCCTAACTAATTTCTGCTTGGGTGATGTAGGTTAAATATAAAGGAATTAAGTTTTTATGAACCTTTTTAAGTGCTATTAAGCACAAAAAACCAATAATATAGGGTTAGCCGTTCTCTGGAAATTTTATTTCAAATTACCCTGCTTTTGAAATTCAAAAATCTATTGCACCACCCTATTCTTAAATTAAGCGCCTTAAAAATGTTCATAACAAATATTTTTTATTTCACCTATGTTGCTTGTATTGCAAGTATGAATTTGGTTTAAAATAGTCGGATTCTGCATTCAAAGTTCTTGCGTTTGTATAACAAGCCCAATAACCCTGCCTTAGCAACACACTTTCTTATTACAAATTTGGATTCACAGTGGCTTAAAATAAATATAAAATAAAATTTGGTACAGTTAAATTTTTAAAATTAAATTAAAACAATTGTGATGAAGTAAATAAAGATTTTATCACATATTGAATGAAAACAAAATAGGCAAACTTCTTTTTTCTGACAAATTCTTCGCTCGTGACATGAATATTTTAAACAATGTATATCAAAATCATGACAAATCCAATAATTAAAAAACATATTACCACAACTGTATCATAATATCGAGTTATTAAATTTAAATGGAAAATATGGAGGGGCTGAAATCTCACAGCTCTGAGATATCAAGACTTCGGTCTGGGTAAAGGATTTTGATATAGTTTTCGGCAAAAAACTTTCACGAGGACATGGTTTTTAGTTTTGGGCAGCGATGTATATCAAACATAACTCTTTGTTAAAGTACAAGTATTTTTTATCTCTGTTTAAAAATTTATTACAAAACTAACACGAAACATCAATACGTTGCCGGAAAATTATAATCAAAATTCCAAAAATATTGTTAAACTAAATAAAATCAAACTTTTTCAAAATTCCAAAAATATTCCAAAAATTAGAATGAAATCAAATATTTAAATATTTTCTAAATTCCAATAATATTTCAAAAATTCTTAAAAATTCAAACTTTTTTCAAAATTCTAAAAATATTCCAAAAATTATTACAAAATCAAAAATTGAAAATTTTTTCTAAATTCCAAAAATTATAATACAATCAAAAATTTAAAATTTTTCAAAATTCTAAAAATATTTCAAAAATTCTTACAAAATCAAAAATTAAAACTTTTTCCGAAATTCTAAAAATATTGCAAAAATTATTACAAAATTAAAAATACAAACTTTTTCAAAATTCCAAAAATATTTCAAAAACTATAACAAATTCAAAAATTTCCATGTCCAATTTCATTTTAAATTACATTTACGTCATAAAAACAGCTACATTTTTTTTCCCAAAAAATTGGCTAAAAAATTTAATGAAATCATTTTTTGACACACTTGACATTATTTTTTGACAAACTTATAATGCCATAATTCTCTATAATAATAATAAAATATCATGTCATACGAACTATTAATTTTATTTTTTTCTAAAAAAATAGGGTAAAAAATAAATAAAAACCCTTCTTTTGACACACTTGACAACATTTTTTGACAAACTTATAATACCATAATTCTCAATAATAATAATAAAATTTAATTTCAAACAATTTTATTTTTTTCCTAAAAATTGGGTAAAACAATAAATAAAAATCTTTCGTTTGACACACTTTACAACATTTTTTTGACAAACTTATGATGCCATAATTCTCAATAATAATAATAAAACTTCATTTCAAACAAACAATTGATTTTATTTTTTTTCCAAAATATTAGGTAAAAAAATAAATAAAAATCTTCCTTTTGACACACTTGACAACTATTTTTTGACAAACTTATAATGCAATCATCTAGTTTTTGATCTCACATACCAATCCCGACCATCAAGATTTCTCCAAATTTAATGTTCCTACTCGTAATCACTTAAAATGAACGTTTTTTTAGCCAAAAATATGAAAATTTGCTATTTTTGACACACATAATGATTTTTTTGACACACTTCCTGTACAGTTATCGAACACAGCGTCCTTTCGGACCTGTCCCTTGTGAATACCTATTTTTAGAAAAAAAAATTTTTGAAATCCCTCCAGCCGTTTTCCCTGCAGTGTAGGTAATGACGGCCGGACGGACGTTCGGCCGGACGGCCGGCAGACAGACATACATTTTTTTTTTTTTTGCTTTTTTAGAATCAGTAGGTCCTAAAACGTCGAGAAATGCCAAAAAAAGTGGGGGTAAGAATTTCACTTTGAGCTCATGAATGTAATACTTAGGTCTTTCAGACCGAAGTAAAACATCGTCATTAGCGATGATAAGAGTTTCCTCTAATAAAAATTCAATAAAATGTCATAAATTAATTTTTATCAAATTTCATCTAATTTACTTTTTTATGGTTAATATAGAAAAAACTATTTTACTTTCATATCTAATAAATAAGGTAAGAATATCTAATTTTTTTCCGAGATGCCTTTCGAATAAGAAAGGCCAATTGAAATTTTTTCTTTCCTTCAATTATTTACATATTAACGAATTCCTTTCTTTCAACAAAAATTCATCTGATTACAAATTATCTTATCGTATGTCATGGATATGTACATATTTATTCTATGGTTTGAAATATTTCTACATATAAAAATTTTTTCCTAATTGAAAATTTATTAATTAACTAAAAGGTAAAAAACGAAACGAAAAAAAAAAATATGTAGATATCCATAAAATAATCCAAGCACAAGATATAATAACAAAAAACCGCAAAGTCATAGTTACAAATGAATTATGTATCTTTAACAGAAGACACACTTATTTACTTTAAAATGTTAAAAATAAGTCACGAGTTTAAGATAATTTATAAATACATTTTTTTCTCGATTTTCTATTATTTTTCTTAAAGAATTTTTTTTGTTTTAATTAGATATTCAAAGGTAGTTAGGTAATCTTAAATAGGTTTGTAATGTTTGGAATAGTTTTGGAAATTGTGAGTTGAGCGTGTTGTGGGTTAGTAGTAAAATTGTTGAAGTTTTCGAATTTATAAAAATGATTACTAAATGGTTGTGTCGATTAAACGATCGGTTTTAAGAGTTTTGAACAGCAACAATCTAACAGTACCGCTTAGGGTTGGAGGTAAACACAATGCCTAAGACCATCCCCACTGGCATGCTATCATTTAAATTCCCAGAAAAATGTGGAGTCACTTCAACGTCAATGTCATTTTATTCAAAATCATATAATTTCTTATAAAGTTGACTTTTATGTGTTTCGCAGGAAAAAATTGGAAATTGGTGTTTGGTTTTTGATCGACTTGTCCCTTTGACATCGAGAGATTTCATGCTAAAAAATTGGTTTGTTTACTTTGTTGTTAATTTATAGCATGAATGTTTTGTTTTGAAAATGCAAGTAAAATTGTAAAAAAGAAAAGTGAAGGAATGTGAAAATATATAAACATTTTCCTACAAAATGGCCCCCGAAATGGCTTGATGACATCGTTGAGGTAAAAAATGCTTATGTATAAAGAAGGAAATTTCTTTATAAGTAAGTCACAAAATATGCTGCAAAGCTACAAGATCAGCTCACTTGTCCCTCTCGATGATTGGGTCTACACTCCAGAAATATTCGAAAGAAATTTTACCAAATTTAATAATAAGTCTAAAATTAGTGGTAATATTAGTGATTACAAAATTATAAGACTGGGTAGAGGGAGACAAAAACCAAGATGTTGGCCTTGTCTTTATCGTACATAAAACCTTACAACCATCCTACCGGACAGCCCTAAAAAAATCTTTTTGATGAAAAAGACACGAGGATATTTTTTTTTTAAATACAAAAAACACGTACCGAAAAATCATTGTTTTTGCATATTAGCTATCATGCTTAAACCAATTAGACCCAAAGGATAGAACTACCTCATAACGAAACTCAAAACACCACTTAATACTCTCCAGATACCGAATGTTTTGGAAAACTGCAAAAATTAGTCCCATTCTAAAACCCGGCAAATCCGATGGCTCATAGAGACCACCTGCATGAAAAATGTAACATATTGCCGATCTCACGGATGTAAATGTAACATATTGCCGAACACAATGAAATGCTATCTAACTAAAACACATTGACCTGCAATTAAGACGTCCATGCAATAACATCCGATTAATGGTTCACCACCTAGACCTATTAAAAAACTGCTAAGCTCTTTCAAACCAATGTTAGAGAGGATCTAAACACTAGGAAGATGTATAAAATGGCTTCACATCAAACCTGTTGAAGACACAATAAGCTATTACGTAGACAATCGAGTCCTGAATGGAAAACCTCCACAAGTTTCTGCAGAATCGAATCTATTACCTCTCAGCACTAGATGCCTAAATTATTTACATATACTCGACTACCAACTCGAAAAAACCTCTGTGTATGGTGCACGAGTCTATCCACATATCGTGCACTTTTTTATTTTACTAATTTTTAAGTTTTTGTAAGTAAATTAAAAATTAAATAAATATAATAATTTTTTTGAATCACTAAAATTAGTTATTCAAAGTGCACGTTTGTTTTTGTAAATGTTTTCATTAACCTTCTTCAAAAAATTGCGACATACCAAGTGACATGCCTAACGAAGCAAGATCTGTAGTACCGCCCAAGAGCTGTAGCAGAGTTTCTAAACTTAGAAACGGAATCGAACGATCAGCAGTTTATATACGTCACTCAACAACCCAACAACTAGTGGTACCCTATTCCCAAACATATATTTGTCAATTGACAGTATTGTCAATTTCACCAAAATGCTTAACAACTTTGTACAAAAATGGTATTCCATAATCCAAATTTATGTAACATATAGGCTTGTGTCTGGGTTACAAAATTAAAACAGATTATAGCACTTTTTTGGTATTAAATTCGAAGTAAAACAATCAAAGGTGTCGTTTTAAGCAAATTTTTTGACAATTAATTTTTTTAATTTTTAAAAATGCAAAATAAAATAAAAATATATTTAATAAATAAATATTTTTAATGATATATATAAAAATAATATTAAAAACTTATTAGTTATATAGCTTTTACGCCAATCGATGAAATTCCTATAAAAAAGTGAGCTCACAAAAGATAAAACAAAATTGTGATCTTGAAAGTAACTATGTTGTTCTTGTCAGATTCACAATATTGTTTAGATTCTACCAACTTTGGTATTTCAGAATACGAATTTCACAACATTGTCTAAATTGGCAATATTGTGACTAAATTTATGTGTTGAAAATTAGTGTTTAATGTTTTCGATTTCTTAACAATATTTTATCTTGTAGCATGTACTTACATTTAGATACGGAAGTAACAAATATAATAGTGAGCACAAATGTATTATTGCTCTCATAACTTTCGCTTAAGTCTATGTCCGTTTTTCTGTTCAACTATGTATACATTTTTTGCTTCTTTTTTCCTCATTTTCATTCATTCCTTCAAAATTTGTCCTAACTACCACAAAATACACATCGATTTCTGTCATTTTAAGCTTTCTCGTAACCATGTCTTATGTACAGTGTCATCAGTCAACTTTACACAGCAGATTTTGATTGATGATTTCATGATAGTTTGCAGGGAAGGAAAAATATTTTATAAAATAAGCAAAATCACTAATATTGTTGGTTTGACCTTTTGGAAATAAAATAAATATATTTAGCAAATAATTCAACTACCAACTTCAAATTATTTCTCTAAAAGAAATCGAGGCCAGAAGTGGTGTAATTTTGATAATTTGAGCTCCACGTCGATATTTTCCAACTCCAAAACATTTATATCATCATGATACATTATCCGGACAACGCCACTTGCAGAAACTGACTCTACTAGACAACTCAGCAGCTCATTGCTACCAAAACTGGTGACCACCGACAACAGAAACTCGAAAATTCTTTTTTAATTTTATTATTTTTTTTTTAAATTATAAAAATTGTTTTCCGGTTTTTATTGTAAATATTTTTTTCTCTCTCTCTCTTTTCACAATTCATGTGCTAAAAGAAATTCTAATTGTTGTAATAACCATGTTTGTCATGATTTGCGCGTTTGTTAATGCAAACCAATACGCCACTGAAGTGCTATGTTCCGCAATAACCTGCACTGTGTTGCCGTCAAAACTAAATTTCATCACCTGTAAACTAGCTTCAGGCACTGGCCACAAAGTGGCTCGAAGACGCTATGGCGCGATTATTTCTAGGAAGTACAACAGTTTGCTCCATCTTCTCCACCATCTTTAGCTACAACTTCTTCGGCGACTATGCCACAAATTAATCACGTAGCACCTAAAATTCTTCCTTTCTGGTCTGATAAACCGGGCTTATGGTTCATCACTACTGATGGTTAATTTTTGTTGGCAACAATCAAATCAAAATTCCAAACAATGTAAGTATGGTCATTTACTTAGTATGATTACTCTCACACTGGCGGCCTTAGTCAGTAATATATTGATAATGCCCGATCAAGATCGCCTCTATGATAGGCTCAAAGAGACTCTATAGCCCTCTTATCCAGCAGCATTTCAGTGCGCATACGCAAGGTACTGTGCGATATGGAGCCTGGGGATAAGAATCCCTTTTCTTGGATATGGATCTTGGGGATAAGAATCCCAAATTTTACGGAATATGACTGCTGAAGCCCAGAATACATTTAAAGCGGCAACTCTTAAAGTCATTTGGGGGTAAAAACTCCTACCTACTGTTTGTTCGCGCTGCTATCGCTGCTATCGATTTACAGAAAACTCCCGATATAGCAGACAATGTCCTTCCTTCCCTAAAGGAATCTCAATTTAATGCGGTATTTATCCTTACCCCATCATCGTTTTCTTCCTCTATCGATATTATTGCATTTGCTGAACAATTCAAGGAATTAAAAACACAAAATGTGCAGCTTCTCAATGCTATTCAACAACAAAAAGTTTCCAAATCTTCTCATCAATATCGGAGTAAATCCAAGGATCGAAATAATTCTTGCAATCGAAATTTTCATATAATTGCTATCCTTTGCAACCACGGTTCAGGTCGTGAGTTCCAATGTTTGATAGTATTTGCTACTACCATAAAACCTTTAAGGGAGATGGAAAAAAATGCGATTCTGAGTACAAAAAATGCGATTCTGAGTGCAAAAAATGTTTCCAAGCATTCTAACACATGTGATGGCGGGTGAAGACAGTTATTCCCAACAGCTGGTAAAATTTCGATGGTGCAATACTCAACCCCATTTGCTACAAAAATTTATAATTGATTGATTTATGACATTTTACAGACCGGCAAGTGTTTAGCGGGAACTAAATTTATAAGAAATTTATAACTTGATGACGTAAATTAATTTTTGGTGCTCTTATAATTTGGTGATTCTTTCAAAAACATTTTGGTTCAGGCTATTTGTTTTTTAGCTGTAGGGAAAGTAGCAGGAAGGGACTATCAAAATGAGATACTGGTTAATATGGGATAAGTCCGTAACAATAAGCTAAAATAAATGTAAAAGATAAATTAACGATTTTATGCGTCTCTCTTAAACATTGAAAGCTGTTGTTTAAGGTTCAATGCTTTTAGATTTAATAACTCTTCTTTGACAAAACAATTATACGATTTCTTTCCTATAGATTCTCAAAGAATGCGTGTTCTGTCCCCAGTTAAAATAATTTTTATTAATTTAAAATCTTTAAAAGAATAATAGAATAATAATAGCATACATGAGAATTATTTTGATTAACAAATAATCTGTTTTGCAAAAATTGTATTCGTTGATGTACATATATATTTATATAGATTGTGAAATTAAATGTTAAATTCGTTGGACTTAATTCATTCAACATAAGTATATTATTATTATTGTTATTGTTCTTCAACATATTATGTATATTTAGTTTTCTATTAATTTATTGTTTCGATTTAATTTATATGAGACAAATTTTTAAGAATACGTTGAGATGTTTTATTAGACATCTGTTTGCATTTCATGTAAAGAAACATTTCGTTTTGTAAAAAAAATACACATTTTGCAAGATTTTGAAATTCTATTGTTATGTAAACAAGTGAAATAATATTGTTCTAAAATAAATTTTTAGACATGAAAAGATTTCTAATTCTATGATTGAAAGATAATTGCTTAGAGCTAAAAATGATATGAAGAGCACAACAAATTAATTTTACAAGTGCTATCGCAAAGTTGAACCACCAATAGAAATATACAGATCATTACGAACAAACTTTTGGTCGAAATACTGCTAATTTATGAAGCGTTTTATTTGTGAAATTGATAATGTCTGTCTTTCTGCGGCTTGACCGTCTGTTCGGAAGATGAAAATTTTTAAAATTATAGAAAAACAGAAACTTGCCTAAGGTAGAATAACTATATTTTTAAATAAACAATAATTTTTGTGTGTCAAAAAAACAAACACTGGTGGACCTCAATATATTTCCTCATATAATGGAGAAATTTAAATTATAGTACAGTCCATTGGCCATCATTCGGCAAACATCCGTTGAATAATATATCATTTTAAAATGCCGGATTTGGAGACAGATTCATCAAAGATAGAGAGGTACCATTAAATGAGAGTTATATATTGAGGTCTATCACTAGGGAAAGGATTATGAACGGTAATACTATTAAAATGCTGTTTTCATTTATAAAATAGTACAATGGTTGAATGTGAGCTAGAGGTGGAAGGTCAAATCCTGCAAATAGAGGTTGTCATAGGTACTTGCACATGAAATAGTAGTACCGTTATAGGCGAAAAAAAAAATTAAATAAAAGAAATTGAAGTACGTGTGAGTCCCGCCTATGGAAGGCAAACAAATGTTCGAATTAATTAAGTAGACATCGTCCGTTCTGTTCAATAATAGAACAGTGAGCTCAGTAGTTCTTTTATCTCATGTTTTTTTTTTAATAATTGATTTGACATAAGTATGGTATTATTTTTTTTACTAGTAAATTCAAAAATTGGTCTTTCTGCCCAGCTATTCAGTGTATTCGATTAAAATATTAAAATAAACTGTTGGGATCACCTTGGAATTGACAAGCGAAGTGCATGAAATTAATTAATTAATATTGAAGTCCAACCAATTACGATGAGAAACAGGGGGACTATTAAAAATATTAATGATTTTTAGGTGGTGTGTTGTAATGAAGTGCCTCTCATGATGATAATGGGAGTGGCTTAGCAGGATGCGTACCTAGATTTGTTGTATTGCCATTCGACTTAGTCTCAATCATCGTGAGTAGGAGATATTATAAACCTGCTGCTTCAGCACAAATACAGAAATGTACGCAATTTTCAAAATAGATCAGAAATGGAAACAAATACAAGTGCAAAAATGAGACTCTGGCGACCCCCTTCTACGAAAGAACCACGGTCGGCACGTTCAACCCCCTCGTTCACTCACATACGCCCACACACTCATTCACACCCCTATATCAGATGGACAAAAGGAAAATAAATCAATTAGACTCACACATGGTTATATCCTCCTAACCTCCAAGTCCAGCTTGTGTTCAGCCCTCCATCAGCACCGCAATATAGATGAATACATTGAAAAGTTCGGGCAGTAGGTTGTACAAACCAACGCTGATTCAATTGGTAAGTATAGCTGAGTACGTTGTATCAATGAATTTATAATTATGGTTGAATATGTTGAACGATACGCAGCAGTATTGATATCAATAATAGTTGAGTAAATTAATAATCATAGCAGAGTATGTTTAAAGCTATGTAGCAATAATTGATACAACAACAGTTGAACAAGTTTACAATTATCGTTGAACACGTCAGAACTCTTACGCAGCAATAATTGACATGAATAGCAGTTGAATACGTTTATAATTATAGTTGAATACGTCGGAACTAATAAGCAGCAATAATTGATATAATTAACAGTTGAATAAGTTTATAATTATAGTAAAATACGTCGGAACTGATATGCAGCCCACAAATGATAGAATTAATCGTTGAACAAATTGATAGCGATGGCTGGATACGTCGAAAAATAATCGGCAATAATTGATATAAATAGGCGTTGAATAAATTTATCGTTGAAATACGTTGAATGATTAATTGTTGACTAAAGTTATGATTATAGTTGAAAGACGTTGAGTATATAATCGTTGAGCAAATTTATAACTATAGTTGGGTACGTTGAGAAGTCAATGTAACAAGTAGTACAAATAATCGCCGGATAACTTCATCGATATAGTTGAATAGGTCGAATAATTCAAGGTGATAATTAGCAGAAATAATCGCTGAATGAATTTATAGAGGTGGTTGAATGCGACGAAAATTCAATATAATCATTACTGTAACCACTCGGGGAGTAAATGTGCACGTATAGTTGAATACGTTGATGACATACGCCACAACAACTGATATAAATATTCGTTGAATAAGTATGTTGAGAAAAATACAGTGTAACAATGTATACTAACAATCGTTGAATTAATTTACAATTATAATGGCGTACGTTGTAGCAAACGCAGCAATAATTGATTAATGGACATGAACAATCGTTGCACAAATCTACAATTACAGTAGAGTATGTTGAAAAAAAATACGCAGCAGTGTTGGATATTAATAATAGTTGCATCAGTTCATAACTATAGCAGAGTAGGTTGAAAAATCCCAATGTAACAATTAATTTGTGCTAATCTAAACTCAAATGAAGTTATAGAGATAGTTGAATCCGACGAAAATTCCATATAATCTTCAGTATATAACCAATCGCTGAGTAAATTTGTAAGTGTGGTGGATTACGTTGATGAAATACGCAGCAATAATTGATAAAAATATTCGTTGAATAAATACGTGGAACTTACGAGGTAAAACTTCGTAGATATACTCGCTGATTCAATTTGTAAATACGAATACGTTGACCATACCAGGCAACAAGTTGAGTAAATAAACGGTAAATAAGTTTCCCATATGATTGCATGTGTTGTAAATAAAGCGTAACAATTTGTCACACTAGGTTGAAGGGTCCGTTACAGATGAATGCGAGGAAATATAATGTGACAATCGATACCAATAAACGTTGATCAAACTTGTAAATCCCGTTGAATACGCCGAAAACCCAAGGTAATAACTTGTATCAAAGAATGTCGACTAGATTTGTAAGTATCGATGAGTGCGTTGAAATACTGTACGACGATGGCGTAAAAGTAGTGTCGCAATAACTCAGGTAATCATGGGTAAATTGCTTATTAAAATTAAGAATTTTTCTTATGCACTTCGTGGTGGTTGCATTCGGATTGAAATATTGTTTTTATTCTATTTAACTTAAACCTTTTTTATTTGTTATTCTACCTGAACTAACACATTTTAAGAAACTATGAAATATTACTAATATAATTTAATTACAGGAACTAATAATTTAACACAAACAATAAAACCAATTTTTCTCTTTTATTCAGATCAAAATTTTGTCACCATTTTCAGTTAATCAAACGATCTAATAAGTTATCTCAAACGCCAATAAATTGTTCGACTTTTAAGTTGATTACCGTGAACTGATAAATTATCTCCAACAGTACCAAATTTTTCTATTTTTTTCTATTTTATTATATTAATGAATTTATCGAGACCAAAACTTTTGAATAAATTTTCAACATTTTTTTGTTACTCACGTGATATATTTAATTTTTTTTGCAAATAATAGACAAGCTTCCATTTTTAATTTAATTACGCTCCGGAATTTTGATTCTTTGGTTTTTGTGAGACCCAAAATTGTGGAATTATATTTTACTAATCTAATATGTATCACAGAATTGAATAACTTTTCACAGACAAAAAAATTTTCTATTTATAATTTAATTTTAATCTTTTGTTCAATAATTTAATCTAATTTGTGCTAATAATTAAAACTAATCTCAAAGTTATTTATTATTTTACCGGTTCACAACAGAGTTCATTTTCGTACTTCCAGATTAATTGACTGTTATCTAAAGGACAAATACAATACTACACTTACACAAATTAATAATTTCTTTTTTTAATTTTATATTAACCAGTAATGGTTTTCTTTTATCAGAGACAAAATAAATTATGACGTATTACTAATAAAACTAATCTTGGATTGTTGCCGTGAAACGTAGGTTACGGTAATTTATCAATTAACTTATTGAATTGACCATCGCGTTAAACTTGACAATTTTTGTTTCACTAGATCACAGATAATACTATGATTAAGAAAAATTACTATCTCATTTGTTCATATTATTTTAGTTTTGTTGGTTATAGCAATCATTATTTTTGAAAGAACAGAATAATTTTACTTACAATAGCAAAGCAATATTCGAGCGTCAAACATGGCTCGTCTCGCATAGAAAAATGCAAACAATCGATGTATAACACTGAACACAAACATAAAAACTTATTTTATTGAACTATGTAACATCACGTTTTGTCTTAGATTATCTAAATTAAGTTTAATGATCCAAATTAACTTTTCGTCAGATCATTATCATGAACCGTATCCCAAAAATAGCAAAATCAAAAGTTCACAGCCCGAAAAATATATTACAACACGTCAAACTGAACAGCTGCTACCGGTCAGCCGTCAAACAACCCAATCGAAATGTAATAGAATAACAAGAGAATGAAAAAGTTACAGTGGCTCATTATATAGCCAAAAATATCAATATCGAAAAAACTCGAATACAGTATTCTAGATGGAAGACAATTAATTAACATCAAGTATATAATTGTTAGGAACCTTTTATAGTTACACAAAACTGTTTGTTATTTGGCAATATTTTACAAAAATGATTTTGCGACATAGATCATTTCCGATACATTAATAACAATTATCAATGAATTAAAATGAGTCAAATGCAAGTTTAATCGACTTTATGGTGTTTAGATATTACAAAACTATAATCTATAATAGCATTACAGTGAAGTTCAGTTCCACAACGGAAAGATTATTTGAAGGAAAATATTCATACAAAAAAAATCGAATGTTTATCAAAGCAAGGTATTAAATTTTTGTATGTTGACGATTGGACAAATACGCACACCTGTTATGAGGTTTGAAAACTTTGTCGTTTAATAGCGGTTAGTATATGGAGAATCCAAATTCAAATAGTATAGTGAAACTAATCGGATGGAAACGTAGTGTGAGTCAATTTTAGCGGGTTGTAAAATTAAATTTTAATGTTTATATAGATAATATTTAAGGAAAATTTTACATTCATGCAATTTTCGATTAGAATTTAAGTTGACCATAAGTAGTGAAAATTTTTAATTAATTACAATTTAAAATTAGTGCAAGCAATTAGTTCAATTCTCTTCAAATGTGTCTGTCCAGCTAATGAAAATTTAGTTAAATCTTAAGAAAAATAAGAAAACTATGGGTTACGGAGACTATAAGATATATGACTATTGATGGTGGGTGGATGAGAAACTATGACGAGCGGTACATGTTAATAAAAAAATGACAACTAATGAATCTGAGACTATACGAAAAATGTGTCTGTTAATGATGGATGGAAAAAAACTATTACAAGCTACTTAAGGTAATCACAAATGACAACAAAAAAAATCAGAGACTATCATACACTGTGTTCAAGCATTCTCCCAGGCTATCCATTACAGTATCGGAGTTTTGTTGAATAAAAAAATTATAATAAAAATAACGACGCCAATGTAAATAAATGTCGTAACAAACAAATTGTATGAACAAGGTAGTGTAAATTTAAATAGTGTAATTGTTTTCAAAACGTATTTGTTTGATTATAGTTGTTATAACCAACAAATTTTTTCCTAATTTTTGACTGTATGATCGATGATAATTTCTGACTCATGTCATGCTGTAATTGTTGAAATCTTGACTTATGAATCAATCAAAATTAATTGGCTCATTCTATGTTTCGATGGTATTCAACAATCAACTGTATTTTCGATTACAAATGTTTGATTTGCAACAGTATTCAGAATTTCTCTATTCAACAACTATATATTAAACAATCATCGATTCAACAAACATCTATATTTGTTTTATTTTTCATACAGCTCTTATCATACAGCTTTGCTTTCGACATTGTTGCACCGATTAAGTTATACCATTGTAATTATTCAACAATTGCCTGTACATTGGGCACAACGATTAATTTATGTTGTTGTTATCATTTCACAATCACCAGCGACTTTGGCGAAACGATTATGTGATACTATTATCATTGATTAACAATCACCAGTACCATTGACGCAGTAATTGGTTATTATATTGTATTATTATTATTTTTCAAAAATTGCCTGAACCATTGGCATTTGGCGCAACTATTGATTATTATATTTTTTTATTTTTCCTTTTAACAACCGTCTGTGTCTTTGGCGTAACAATTGATTTCTGTGAACCCAGATTTTAGTCACTATGATCAATTAATGTAGAATGTTGCGTGCAATATAGCATTTGTGTTAGACTGAGGGGTCATAATTGAACTCACAGACTGAGACTAAAAATGGAATTTTAATCTCAATGCACGCAGCTCCTCTGCTGTTACTGATTCTAGTTCCATTATTAGGAACGCACGGTGTTCATCACAAAGTTTCTTCCAAACTTGTCTGTGGAATTAAATGACCTTTATCAGTTTTTGTATAAAGATGTAAAATTTTATTAGTCTACAAATTGTCAAAGGGCGTTAGAAAAAACAAAATGTTTTATTTTAGGTAATCGGGTTTTGGAACTTTATGATAAAAAAAAAGATGTTTATAGTGAAGTCTTTTCTACTTGTTCGGTACAAGTTCTGACTCCGAATTATCGAAATTTATTTTTGTTTGTATTGCTTTTTTACAAAAGAATACAAATTTCGTCAATTCTGTGTTGGAACTTGTACCGAACAGGTAGAAAAGAATTCACTATTAGTCATTACCACGGATGCAAGTAGGTTTGGTGTCAGAGCTGTTTTATAAAATTTAATAGAGGGTACCGATTTTATATGCTGCAATATTTTACTTTTTAAATTTCCTTAAAGAAAGGATTCAAATAATAGGCCTCCTTTTGGATCAAAACAATTTTCAAATTTCTGTAATGCTTAGGTTATGGAATAAAATCTCACCACCTTATCACCATCAGTCAAATAGTCAAGAAGAATGATTTGTTCGCACTCTGAAGGATATTTAAGAAGTTCTATCTCGAAGTTAGTAACGGAAAATTAGTAAACGAACATAGCTGAAACGTTATTTCTGAAGGTTTCCTGGTTTCTCTGGATATTCTGAGAAAACGAACGTTTATTTTTGTTCCTCTGGTTGGAAATCTGGACCTGCTTATCGCGCGACTGGAGTTTCAGGTAAAAAAATTATCGTGGGTTTGTCCAGCAATCAAAGGATCCTAAAGGAGCAGAAATTAACTACATATGAACTTGGTAGTGCTGAAAATTCCAACCTAACCACTAAACCGCAAAAGTATTTTCTCCTTACAGTATAATAAGTCCTAATTCCTGCGAGGAGGTTTCAATTCTAGAAATATTGCACCAAGAAAACAAAATCGACAGCAGTTACTTCAATTTAAATAACAAAAATATCTTCTTTTTTTCAGAAATAAACATTTTCTTTTATATTCCTGCAAACACTTTTATTGAATTTATTCCTTGAACTTCAGGAGTTCCCTGATCCAAGTGTCGAAGAAGAACAGAAGTGGCTCGCCAAACTTGAGGTTAGCTGATCACGTTTTTTTTGTATTTTTTGAATGTGATGTTTTAAAGAACTAATTGACTATTTTTAGATGAATCAAATTGCTGAAATTGAGCCGCGTTCTGTGGACAATGCTGATTACATAAATGATAAAGATGAGTGAAACGAATTTCACTTTTGTAAATCTTTCATAATTCCTAAAAATGCAATTGGGCCTGGATTGTGTGTTATATATTTATTATATACGTTCTTATTTATGTTTGTATTTTATTTTTTATTTATCCCGTTAGAAAATCAGTTATTAACACTTACCATTTTTGTCTTACAGGTTTTGCAGTCCAAATTCAACATTTTGCAAATCAAATTCAACTTTTGCAAATCAAATTCAACTTTTTTCAAACCAAATTCAACTTTTTGCAGATATTGAATTTGATTTGCAAAAAGTTGAATTTGAAATGTAAAAACTGAATTTGAATTGCAAAATGTTGAATTTGATTTGCAAAATGTTGAATTTGGACTGCAAAACCTGAATTTCATATTCTTATACCATTAGAGGCTATTTTTTATGTAAAAGTGTCCAGGAATCAGGAGATAGGAGATTAATCTATAGGAGATTAATTTCTAAAATTGACCTAAAATGGGGGTTAGGAAATTTAGGCTAATTCTATGGTAAAGGGCCAGATTTCCTGAGAAACCCGATAACATTCGCATTACCTAAAATGGGGGCCAGGAAATTCAGGCTAATTCTATGCTAAAGGGCCTGATTTCCTGAGAAACCCGATAACACTCTTTATAACATAAAAAAATAACAACCCAAAACAAACACCAAAACCAAACCGGCAAAAAAGGAACAAATCAATATACACAATATTCCAAAAAAGAAAAATAACCGTCATACGTGCGCTTCCAATCTCCCGTCCACATCCCATTATTAATTCTTTTCGAGTCCCGACCAAAACAATCTCATCAAACGTCGGTATTATCGGAGCCCTTGTTAAAATGCTCTTAATTGACAAAAATAATAACGATAAAAAAAAATAATAACGATTCCAGAAATCCACTAAAACTGTGAGAACAGCTAAGATTTCCCACAATTAAAATAGATAATTTTTCAAGTATAAAAAAAGTAGAAATTAACAAAAAACATCAAAACTGAGTTTTAGTTTTAATGTGAAAAACAACGAAATTGGAAAAATTTCGGAAAACTGTTAAAATTTAATTTAATAAAAATGTTTTGCAAGATCGCAAAACTGAATGATGAAACGTTTGTCATTTAAAATAATAAAATTTTGCATTATTAGCAAACCAAAACTTGGATATATGATTTTGAGAGATGGGTCTAATGTCATGAGACATACAAAATTTGTGGATTCAAAACTGGCGTCGGGCGCCTTGTGACGGAAGAAAGTAAAAGTAAAGAAATGAACATGAAAAGGTTGTGTTTGTGATCTTTTTCGTCACAAATCGTGGGGACGTACAACACCTTGCGAAAATCTCATGCCGGGCTTAAAAATTGAACTATTAAAAGTATTTGGACTATGTTGCACTGAAATTGGGACAGTTGGCATCCGGCGATTTACAAAAGGACAATGAAAAATTATGAAACCATTTTATAATACGCCCCCCCCCCCAGTCACAATTATCCAACGGTTGGCTCACGTAGACGGACCTTCAAAAAAGCAGAGAAACGCAAAGAGTGAAAGGAAATATGGTAACACTCATGAGCGGATGACCTTGAGGTGGTAGATACCTATATTTTTTCCCTGCATTTCTTCCACCTCAAATCCCATGGTCCCAACAGGTCGAGAATGTTTTGCGGGAATGAATTTGGAAATGAGCGTGGCGTTGAAGTTACGGGTTGCATCACTCTGGACAAAGTTTCGAACGTAAACGCCATGTTAAGGGTGAAGAATGCGAAACTTGCTCCGTAAATGTATTGCAGTTGAAGATGCTTGGAACCAGATCGGTTAAATTTCGGAGGGCATCTACGAAGATCAACTTAGAATAAGTGAACTTCAAATAACCCACGATTTTCTCCCATTTTACTTCAATCATTAGGCACTAATCTTTGTAAATCTGGACAATCTCATTATATCAGCCATGCATTGATCTGATGTAGCAACTGTTCGTCAAAATCCATTTAAATCTTATCATTACTGGAACTTTCTAGCTGGAGAACACTTGTATAACAACTGACCCCTTCCACCCCAAAGGGTAATCTGTTTGGTTGCGGAGTACCTAAGTTGAACTGTGAGACCTATTTGAGGAAGGCGAAGATGGAGGTGAGTGGTGCTCTTCATCTCCCGAAATTAATTACCATCTCAAACCTCACAGATGGATGCAGTCGTTAATACCAACCTCGAACTGTACAATCGGCAGTCGCGAGGATAGAGATTACCCCCATTTACTAAACCCATATTTTACTAAATGTATGCCCAAACCCAAACCCAACATTGCTTATTCTATCCTACGTATATACCAGTTTTTTAAGCAGCGATGTACCCTCCAACCTCACGTAGTGGCTTCCATCCTTACCAAAACACCGGGAGACAATCGACTTTACGCCAAAGGGTCCATCGTTGGACTAGCTATTCGTGGATTGCTGGACAGTGGTGTCAACATCACAGTATTGGGCTATGGTGCTGACATATTTCTTAATGGCAGGAATTGCAGTTATTTGTAATTGCAGCAGTTAGAGAATATTTAACCAAAACTACGTGTGTTTGAAATATTAAAGCATTTTTTTCTAAACTTCTGTGGGAAATAATTTCAATAATATTTTCGAAACATTTTCAATGCCAAAAATATTAATAAGTTTTATGTGCGCTATCGTATTGTATATCGTACACTATCGTATATCAATACTAACTAGTAAACACAATACGTCAATACGTACTAGTAAACACTAACAGTAAACATACAATAAACTAATAGTAACCACACAAATATACTATGCACAAAGCTTTTTAAATCAGTGAGCGATTTGGAACTGGCCGACTTTTCATATTTCTACTTGTCGTAAATGAAAAGGATTTATTTACATAGCTGCAACTTTGATTATGACATAACTAACTTTTCCAGTTTATAGAAAAGTGACATTATTTATAACAGCAGTAGAATTAAGAAAGTTTGAGTTATGTTCTAAATATAATATCATATTGTATATTTTTTGACGTTTTTTGTTGTGTTGAATATGAGAAAATCAAAGGATTCACCTTAAAAATTAATTTTTGTCTAGAAGTCTATTTTAGAAGTCCTAATTGTAACCCATTTATTTAAGGGTCACGTAATTGTGAAGAAATAACCTCTGAAGATTTTTAAACAACCTTTTCACACATTATGTGATAACAACCTTTTTATTAATTATGTGATAACACGTTTTACCCAAGACAAACGCCCATAACATGCCACAATTATAGAAGCTTCTAAACTTTTAAATATCTCTCATGGAGAGATTTTGTCATTTATCCAATCACTTTTTATCAATATCGTTTCATTACTAGTTGACCACCTGGATATAATATATCACGTAGGTCTTGAGTGATGTCATCATGCCAGCGTTTTCTTGGTCTTCCTCTTCAACAAACGCGCAAGTGGTTGTTGTTGGGACACATTTTTAAATTGTACTCCAGGTACAGTTGCTGAGATTATCCTTGTATTGATTCCGACATGATACAAGATCAGTATACAAAGCCATTACATATTGTTTATTACGGAAATGGGCCTTTGACCTTCATCCAACCCAAATTAGATGGTGTTTTGATCTTAAAGCTATCAAATAAACCTTTTTGCACGTTTTTCTAGCGAGCCGCTTGATCCTAGACAGACCCCCGCTCCAAGCCGCTCCTAACATATGCTTGAGTGACATTGTTTCAGAAAAAAGTTCAGGTTCAGGTTCGGTTCAGGGTCCAGGTTCTAGTTCAAAGTTTAGAAAAATAGTACAATATATTTTATTTATTTATCAAAAAACTTTATTTATTTTTCAAAAAAATCTCTTTTAATTTAATAATCAAAATATTTTTTAACTTTGCTTTTTGTGGTGACAATACAAATTTTAAAGCTAAAAAAGCCTCGCTACGCTTACTTGCGTAGGAAAATATTTCTTTTTATAATTATTTATGAACCCGAAACTGAAGTTGAGTTTTTGGATTCGGGTTCGGGTTCATGGTTTATAAAAAGACCGAACCTGAACCCATTTGGGTTTCAGTCCCTGCTTCTAAGGCGCCAATTACTCCGAAATTCTGTGAGTGCTATCCGAAATTCATTCAGTGCTAGCCGAAATTCTAGCAGTTTAAAATTTTTTTGAAAGTATCTACCTGACCCCATAAATTGCAACATGTCTCTCATACTCCAACATATTTTCGATGATGTGACAATTGTTTTGTTTGAAGACGACCCAAACAAAGTAAAATTTCTTAATTTTTGTTTAAATCTTCAACTCAACATATTAAATTAAAAGCAACAAAATCGATTAATTGATTTGCTACACGTTTCAGTTTTGAGTTGATAAAATTTTTTTTTTGTATTTTAATCTTAAACGTTTTGGGCTATGTTGTGAAAGGTTTTATTAATTGATATTATTTTGATGGTTTTATATTCATTTTAATGAATATGGAATTACTTTGACATACAATTTGTAATAGATGCTAAAATTTGATATGTTATGCGATTCAATTTATTAAGTGTTTTTTATTTTTTTATTTTGCAAGATTTTAGAGTGAAGTTGCTATTGACATGTTTGGAACCATATAAGAAGGTTTTGTGTATTTCTAAGAAAATGTAAAACTAATTTTATCATTTAAGTGTTTACATTAAAATTGCAATAAAAATGTGCTTATTATTTAGCAGAAAGCCAAATTTCATTCCAAGAAAAATGACTCATTCTTGCATTTATAAATAGAAGCTTAGTTCTTACTATTATTGGTCGTAGTTATGAGATTATTATAATGTTTAAGACGAAATGTCTTAAATAGTCAAATGTATATTTCAGACATTTCCCACATTCTAACTCTACTTTAAATATATCATCTTAACCGTTAACGGCTGATTGGTCTATGAACTCATCATAACAAATATAAATCGTATTTCTATCAAATTATAATTTTATTATATAGATAAAAAATAGATCAAAATCAAATTTCCGGTAAATTAGTTTTTAATTCTATATTTTTGCGTAAATTTCATAATTTGCGGAGTTAAATTATTAAAGAAAAAAATGGTTATTATTAATAAATGTGGTTTGAATTCAGAAAATTTGTTTTTCGAGATAAAATGTTTAGATTAAAAACTAAAAACTTTCCTTCAGTATAATATCTGAATTTATATTTTGTAGATCGACATTAAATTACAGCTTTATACCAAATCAGTGTTCTGTAGCAAAAACCGTGTTCTGTAGCAACAATTTTACAGTCTTTTGGGCATAAATACAAAAACATTTAATGTATGACTTTTATTTAGACTAATATTTTTGGTAACGTCATTACGTCAAATGCATATAGAGCTCGTATTTTTAAGTTGGAGGATGAAAATGTATAATTATGCGTCCTTAATATTATGAAAAAAAAATTTAAATATCAGTTAAAAGATAAAATATGCTTAAATTAAGAAAATGAATTGTTCAAAGTGTCTGTTTGTTTTTTGTGTTTGTTTTCATTGCTTGATTTCATTATAGTAAGAAAGTGTAAGTACGTTTACTGTATATAAGGACAATGAAAAATATTTGGTATATCTTTGACTAAATTTTTTAAATTATTTGTCGGGGAATGAGTATCTGAGGGTCTACTCTGGTTTTTGGTCAAATCAACTAATTCATCGTTTTGTGTAGATACAGTAGACTAGAACGACTACATACATTTTGAAAACTAGAAACGATTGGAAATTGCTTTAATAACTAAATTGTGACAACTATTGCATATCATTCAACATATTTATAAAAAAACTCAAGTGTCTCAATGAAAGTGAAAATATTTATTTATGTTCAATAAAAATAATACTACTTTTTTTTTATTTCAATTAACCGCAAAAAATCATTATCATTATTATTAGTTTTCTTGTAATAATAATTTGATAATGATATTTTTAAAACTGTTGTGCAAATCACGATAAAAATCTTGTAATAATATAGGTAGAGCTAGATCATAAGAAAAGTGATTTCAATATAATGTTAATAAAATATTAGTTTTTTTTTGTTTATTATCAATTATGAATATCAGTGTAAGGAAGTGTTGTCTTGTTTTTTTGTTTCTATTTCATTGTGTCATGGTTTTCAATAAACGGTTAATTTACTTCTTACTCATATTGCTAAACGGAAAAGCTCTGAATGTTTAATAAAATCCAGTTTTCGAATTGTAAAAGTTCACTTAATTTATTACAGTTTTCTTAATAAAGGGATCGCTCATATATAACACCAAAATAATGAAATATATAGTTTTTCCACCTACACTCTACATTCATACCAAATAACATTATAATTCGTACTATCGCAACATTGTATCTTGTCGACTATGTTCTATTTTATTTAAATTTAATTTAAATAATTTTTTTTATTTTTGCAATGAATTTATAAGATTTTCCTTTTCAATTTGAAGCGAATAACTTAATTAACAATCACTTTAAAACAACAAAAAACATTCTATGACGGTAATAAATTAAAAATAATTTTTTATTTGCTATTTTAAAGATATACAAAAATGTAGTTTATAGTGCTTTTTTGTAAATTAATATATTTCTAATTAAATTTGATTTAATTATCTTTTACTATGCCAAATATAATAAATATATGATACTTTAAGAAAGGAAACATATTTGTTAAGAAAATTCATTGAGACTCTACAAGATGAAAGATGGATGGATAATTCTAACAATTAAGATGAAAGATGGGTGTACTTGTAACAGCGGCATTACCAAAAATTTCACAGAAAAATGAAGTTTGTTAAGAACTTTAAGGACAAGGTTAAAGGTAAATTTAAACATGACTAATTCAAAAAGAACAGTTTTTAATATCCCTTAAATGCTTAAATATATAAAAAAACGTAAAAACTGACTTTAAAAACGTCATTTCAGCATGTCTGCCGTTTTAATACCTTAAGGTATACAATCTTTTTATCAAAAAATCCAATGGCAGACACTTTTTCCGGTTCCTAGTATTTTTTTTTAAGCTTAAAGTTCAAAAATTTTATGAAAATTTACGTTATTTTATTTTATTTACATTATTATTATACATATAAACCAGGAGATCCCTGTGCATTTGCACAAAATATTTTTTCATTAATTAATAACATAAACCCTGTTTGCAACGTCTAGATCAAGCAAAGCATAAACTGAAACTAAAATTTCATTTGTTTTGTTTATTTTAATCGTTTGATTTTTTATATTTTTTATATTCTGTTCTTTTCCTTCCGTATTTTCTTTTTTCCTATGATATGGCTACGCTTTTTCTTGGCTTTTGTATTATATATATGATGATGAGCGGCAATTTTGATTGATTTAGGGTTTAAATATAGATTAAGAAACAAAATGCACCTAAGCAAACTCCTTAAACACTAACACAATGTTTTCAATCCACATATATAGAAATTCATAAATATTTCACCTAATTGAACATCTTCCACAACTCTCGATTAGGGTTTCCAATACCGATAAAAGTATTACTATTAATGCCATGCCGGTAATGATCCTTAAATCTTATTTCGGTATTACCAGCATTATTCCTCGCTATAACCGAATTAAAAATATTTTCACTTACCAACAAAAATTGCGCCACTTTAAATAAAATCCATAATACAACCAAAAAATGTTAACTACAAAACTTTAACTTATTCTGGGGTCCTATTCCCGAACAAATGTACATTTTTTGCAATATTGGAAAGTTCGCATTGCATAACGTTAAACGGTTACATTAACGATATTACTACAAACGAAATTCAGTTTTCACAATATAATCTAATTTGAATTCGACCTTCACAATATTGTCCAAATTCACATATATGTGTTTAGGAATAGGGCCCCTGCCTCCATAGAAATAAATAATTATAATGCAGAAACTTTGAATATTACATAGTGATGAAATACGTGATCTACGCAGGTGAAAAAGTCGAAATTTGAACTTGACCATTTTTGATTTTCCTGAAACTTGACATGTAAGTAGTATGGACAAAATAAAAAATAACACTTATTTTAAAATTTTTTTAAAGTGCTTAGTTTGAGCATAGGGGGCACCCCAACATGCATGAAAAATGAAAATTTTGCCAATCTGATGTAAATTTGAAATTAAATTGCTCAAGAACGGCTATACCGATTTCATCAAACTTTTTTTTGTTTGATAGATGATTAGTTATAGTCCTTTGAAAAAAAATTCATTTACTGTTTTTATAATTAATTTTTAAATAAAAATATTAAAAAAACTTTTTTAAAGATGGCGCTAGGGTCGAAGATCAATTAGAATTAAATTAATTTTTTTTCTGGAAATAGTTCTATCTTTATTCTAAAATATATAGTCCAGGCACGTTGAATATGGAGAACAAAAAAATATTATCCAGAAACCTACGTTTTTAAATGGTTAAAAGGGTTAAAGTCAACATAAGGAAAATGTGTTATGTGCCCAAGAAAGTTAGGGGATGATTTTAGGGGTTGAAAAGGAGTGAAAATGGATACATCTCGTGTTTTTTGCAATTTCACGCGAAATTTAATGTCCTACTGAAAAATGTTGAATACAAAAGTTGTAGATCTTGGAAAAATCTACAACTTTTGTATGGGTCATTTTTTAATATAACCTCAAAATTTCAGAAAAAAATTCAAAAAAACAAAAAAAATTTTTTTTTTGTTTTTTACTTGTCAATTTCTCAAAAATAAATATTTTTTAACCAAACTTGCTGAAAGTACTCCTTTTTGTGTCCCAAACAACAAAAAAAAATTTTAGATTGAAATATTAAAAACTGTTTGAAAGATTCATTTTTTTCGGTCCGAAACACGTTGTTTTCAAAGTTATATTTTACTACTTACAATCATCGTAGAGAGGTCATACAGGGCTCATTTTTTTCGTTTTGACGTCTACTTTTTAATGAAATAATAAAACAATACAGCTTCCATTTAAAAACATGTCTAAAAATTGAAAAATATAAAAAATTTAATTTTGCATAAACAAATTTTTTGGTTATTGTTAATAATTTGTTATAAATAAAAAAAATTTTCAAAAACTAATAAGACCATTGAATTGTACGGAAAAAAACACGAAGAAACATATGTTTTACTATTTAAATACATTTTTTGTTTTTGTACAATACTGCTATAAACATTGTAATAGCATATTCCGTGTAGTTGAAAGATGTCAGGTAAGTACATACAATGCGATCGACTTTTACTTTAATAAGAAAAGTTCCTCATTTCTCGCGATGAAATTAATTAATTCAATTATTTTCTACATATTTTGATGAATAAATCGTCTTATAATTAATTTTTGTACAAAATTATTTAAAACATGCTTTTAAATAATTGAATGATTTTTTAAAATGAATTTATCTTGCATCGAATTTTATATTTATTGTACATTTCATTTTATCAATAGAAATTTCAATATAAATCAAAGCCAAATATACTTCCAGGAAAATAAAATCAACAAAACACTACAATTGAATGAAATGAATATTGTTGTTGTTGTACATATTCTTAGAAATAGGGTCAACATAAACGATTTTATGAATCAAATCAACATAACGTAAAATAATCGAATATTCTAATATTTTCTCAAGGTTTCTGGAAAGTGATGTCGAATTATCTAGAAGTATTGCAGAAGGTATAAAAGAAAATTACCTCTTGTAGTTTTGAATTAGTTTTATTTTAAACCTGCGATAGTGAATTTAAAATTATAAAAGTGATCTTTTTGTGTAAAGTTATAAGTGTAATAAAGTTATAAGTGTTATTAAGTAGAAATATTTTGGGTATTATTTTTAACGTGGTGTACTGGAAATTTCTACAATCAACCGTTGAAGTTTCTGAAGCTGTTGAAAGAATATTTTAGTTAGGAATATTGGTTGCTGTATTGTTTTCCTGTTGTTGTGAAACAATTAAGGTGTTGAATACTTAATAAAACCTGGTGTTTGGGCTTACTAATCAGTGATCGAACTCAGGCAGAGATTGGGAATTACGTTTATCGAATTGTGAGTAAGGCCAATTCGAAGTAAGGTTAGAAAAACGTAACAATATTTATGTATATAAAGTGTAAATGTATGATATTTATCAGAACTTGAGCATATTTCATTAAAAAATCAACTTGATTAAAATTGAGTTTTTCATTATTGTCATTTACCTCCATTATTTTTTTATTATTATTATTATTAGTAGTAGTAGTATTGTTAACAATCTATTTTGTTGATATAAATTTCAATTATAAATTCGGTGCAAGTTAAATTAGATTCAGATTTCATTTAAAAAAATCACTCAATTATTTAAAAGCATGTTTTAAATAATTGTATACTGTAATAAACTTCGTCCAGAATGGGTTAATTTCATTTAATCATAAAAAACCAATACGTTCCGCCTAAATGTTTTCTACATTCAAAGATGAAGTAAAAGTTAACTCCCTTTAACTAATACAAGTTGCATAAATTAATGTAAATTAAATTTGTTTACATTAATGAAATTAAAAGGAGGAGTGGCCTATTTTTTTCTAGAAACAACTGCAGTGAGTACCAGAATATTCTGCTTATTTGTTTTTGAATATAAAAGAAGCGAACAAAATATCAGAGAATCAGTTTTACTTTTGCAATTAAAAGTGTTTATAAATATTCGCAAGTTTAAGGAATAATGGGTGGTACTTGAGCCTGGGTACTAATAGTGACAGAATTTGAACTTAGTGGAATAGTAAATACAGATTTTACGATTCCGAATATTATTGATTCAAATTGTGGAAAAGCGGCGAAGTTTATTTGTACATAAATTGGAGACCATGGAATTTATTGTAAGGAAAAACGGAAGCTGCTGTAATTTGTTGACAAATAAAGTTTGAGATTCTGTTAACCAAAGATCTGTCTTTTTACTGTCGTGTTTGCTCAATAATCGAAAAGAACCAACGAAGAGTCGTTACAATACAAAAGTTAATTATAAGACGATTTATTTATCAAAATATGTAGAAAATAATTGAATGATTTAATTTTATCGCGAGAAATGAGGAACTTTTCTTATTAAAGTAAAAGTCGATGGCATTGTATGTACTTACATGACATCTTTCAACTACACGAAATATGCTATTACAATATTTATAGCAGTACTGTACAAAAATAAAAAATGTATTTAAATAGTAAAACATATGTTTCTTCGTGTTTTTTTCCGTACAATTCAATGGTCTTATTAGTTTTTGAAAATTTTTTTATTTATAACAAATTTTAACAATAACCAAAAAATTTGTTTTTGCAAAATTAAATTTTTTATATTTTTCAATTTTTAGACATGTTTTTAAATGGAAGCTGTATTGTTTTATTATTTCATTAAAAAGTAGACATCAAAACGACAAAAATGAGCCCTGTATCTCTACGATTTTTTTTTTTTTTTTTTTTTTTTATTCTATGTTAGGCATGTTTAGTGTTAACCAATATAGATCAACGTCTCTGAATATCCGAAGATACCATGCTAACTAAGGAACTAGGGCTTGAAAGTATTATTCAATTTTCTTTGAGGAATTTATTAATGTTGATCTTAAAGTTTTGAGGATTAAAATTATCAGGAAAGACCCACGCCGGTAAGGCATTCCAGAGATGAGAAACTCTGTTAAAAAAATCGCGTTGAAAAGCGACAGTTCTACACCTAGTCACTCGAACCGTAAAAGGATGGGCTGATGTTGATGCTCTAGTGAAACGCGCGAAGTTTGCTGGTTCAGGCAAAATCGATTTGATCTCCGCAGACGTCCGTTCGTCCATAATATACTTGTAAAATACCGTCAAATCAGCGACGTCTCTTCTATGTTGCAAGGAATCAAGCTCGTTAGTAAGAGTCGAGTTGCCGATCAATTTAACAGCTCTCCGCTGTACAGAATCAAGACATTTCAAACTACTTATGTAAGCTCCTCCCCATATGTGAGAACAATACTCCATGCAGGGACGAATAAATGATTTATATATTAAAAGAAGCTGCTCGCTATTAAAAACCTTACGACAACGACCCAAAAATCCTAATTTTTGAACAGCGTTCTTTGCTAGGCTAAAAATATGAGAATTCCATTTCATACTATTTTCAATCTCAACTCCTAGAAGTTTAATAGATTCTTTCTCTTCAAGATTATTTGAATCAAACTTTAATAAAAATGGATTAGGTGTTGATAACCTAGAAAAATGGCAAACTTGAGTTTTACTTGTGTTGAATTCAACACTGTTAGCAACTCCCCAATCTAAGATGGTTTTTAAATCAATATTTAATACTTGTATTTAATACAATATTTAATACTTGATACTTGATAGACTAGTTTGATCTAGCGATATTAAGATTTGATGGTGCATACAAATTTGGCATTTCATGTGACGCATGAAGTGTGCTATCATCAGCAAAACTATGGATGGGATTAACTGTTGAACCTAGCAAGTCATTAATATAGAGAAGAAAAAGAGTAGGTGATAAAGCGGAACCTTGAGGAACACCAGCGTTAGTTGAAAAGATATTCGATGAAACACCATCAACATTGACCTGAAATTTGCGCTCGGAAATAAAGCTTTGTAACCAAGAAATAAGTTGCTCATCTAAGCCGTAGCATCTCAATTTGCAAATAAGATTGTTGTGCCATACTTTGTCAAACGCTTTGGCAATATCAAGTGCGACGCCAAAGGTCTCACCATGGTTTTCAAACGACTTGTTCCAGATATGCGTGACAAAAGAGAGTAAATCTCCCGTCGCTCTTCCTTTACGGAATCCGTATTGTCTTTCATTAAGTAATTTTGACGACTCTAAGAAGCTCATAATATTAAAATTAACATATTTCTCAAATACTTTAGAAACAACCGACAAAATTGATATAGGTCTGTAGTTTCTTGGATCCGTTTTAGCGCCCTTCTTTGGAACTGGTTGTACACTAGCCATTTTCCATATATCAGGAAAAATCCCTTTCTTATATGACAAATAGAAAATTTTAGTTAGGATTGGTGCTAACTCTTTAGCAAAAGTTTTAAGGATAATTGGAGGAATGCTATCAGGTCCAGATGCCTTATTAGTATTGATTTGTAAGAGCATTTTCCGAATGACATTTTTACGAAAAATAATCCGCCCCATTTTGTTAGAAACTCTAGGAATTGGTATAGGTAGAAAATTGGGTTCTACTAATGTAGAATTTAACGAAAAACAGTTACCTAATAAATTAGCCTTTTCTTTGGGGTCAATAATAGGTATATCTCTATCAATAAGAGGAGGTATAGAAGGCTTACAAAAATTTCCTTGAACAGCCTTGGCGGTTTTATAAAAATTTCGTGAACCAGTAGGGTGCTCAGCAAATTTATTAGCTTTTTTCCTAATAAATAGATGTTTCTCTGCATCTATTAATTTTCTACATAAATTTCTTTCTATTCGGTATAATCTAAGGTTTTCATCAGACTTGTTTTGAATAAACTTTTGAAAAGCCTTTTTTTTTAATTTTTATTGCTTTTTTGCATTTACTTGAAAACCATCGATCAACCTTCGGAACAATCAAACTATTTGGAACAAACCTACTCATACCCATTAGTATTATTTTTGAAAAATTAGAAGCAACAATGTTTGGATCTTGGCTGGAAAGACAATTGCGTTTCCAGGGAAACCATTTAAAGAAATCTCTAAGTCCCTGCCAATTTGCAGCTTTATAATCCCAAACAAGACGAGGATTAGCTTTAAACTGTTTAGGTACTTGTATATTTAAATGTGTGGAGATCAAATTATGATCTGATCCACCCAAAGGCTCTGATACTTTAAATTGAACCAACGTAGGGTCATTTATCAAAAACAAATCGAGCAAGTTACTTTTTTGGCCAAGAATGTCAGGAACTCTGGTAGGCTGATCTATTATCTGAGTGAAATTATGATAAAGAGCAAAAAGTTCAGCTTCTTTACCTAATTCATTAGTTTTAGAGCTGTGTGTAAGCCATTCTTTATTATGAACATTGAAATCACCAAGAACTATAATTTTAGCGTTAGGATATACAGTCAACCTATCTATCTTTTCAGATAGGTCATGAAATAAATTTATGTTCTCCGGTGAGTTGGGCGAGCGATACAATCCAAAGACAAAAAGAGTTTGATTAGAGCAGGTAATCTTAAGGGAAACCATATTGTGAAATTTTGAATTTAATTCAAAATTATTTATTCTCACATATGGTACAGAATTTCTAATAAACGCACAAACACCATGCTTAAAGTAGAAAGAAGATTCAAGCTCATAGTTAGGACAAACATATTTAGTTTTGTCCAACGATACAGCTCTCGCGCTGATAATCGTTTCCGTTAAAAAAAGAATATCAGGCTTAAGATTCTCAAGATAAAGGTGAACTGCATTAAGATTGACGTTCAACCCTCTTATATTAGCAAAATTGATAGACAATTTCGACATTTTAAATTATAGTTAAATTTAAAAATAAATCTGAAAACAATCCTCAAAAAAAAATTCCAACTAAAACCAAACAAAAGATCAAAAATGATATCTAAATTGACAATTCTACCAGCTGGACAACTTGAAACTATGTCTAAGTTTAACTGTTGAAATTGCCAATTCAAACAATGGATAATTAATTAATGGTTCGACATAAGAGATTGAAGCAAACAGATTAAACCAAACCAAAAACAACGATTAAGGATTAAAAGGAGACCGTGAAAGTTCTTATCTCTTAAAAGTAGTACAGTAAGTACTACTAAAAAGTAAGTAGTAAAATGTAACTTTGAAAACAACGTGTTTCGGATCGAAAAAAATGAATCTTTCAAACAGTTTTTAATATTTCAATCTAAAATTTTTTTTTTGTTATTTGGGACACAAAAAGGAGTACTTTCAGCAAGTTTGGTTAAAAAATATTTATTTTTGAGAAATTGACAAGTAAAAAACAAAAAAAAAATTTTTTTTTGATTTTTCGCATTTTTTTCTGAAATTTTGAGGTTATATTAAAAAATGACCCATACAAAAGTTGTAGATTTTTCCAAGATCACCAAGATCTACACTTTTGTATTCAACATTTTTCAGTAGGACATCAAATTTCGCGTGAAATTGCAAAAAACACGAGATGTATCCATTTTCACTCCTTTTCAACCCCTAAAATCATCCCCTAACTTTCTTGGGCACATAACACATTTTCCTTATGTTGACTTTAACCCTTTTACCCATTTGAAAACGTATGTATCTGGATAACATTTTTCTTTTTTTATCTCTGTAAATGAGTCAATGTGCCTGGACTAATATTATATTAACTCAGAGGCCTTAATTTTTGTTCTTGAGATATTTAATTTTAAAGATTTTTAGTACGACTGAAATTCGAATTTTTCTTCATTTTTTTCAACAACTTCCATTAACAAAAAATTTTAATTTTAACTTTTTTTTTTTTAAATATAGTTCTAACCTTCCTTTAAAATATATCAAATTAACAAAGAGGCGTTAATTCGTGTTCTTGAGATATTTAAATTTTAGTCCGATTAAAATCAAAAGATTTTTAGTCCGATTAAAATTCTAATTGTTCATTATTTCCTCGAACTTCAGTGGTTAAAATTTTTTGATGATAAAAATTGTTCGAAAAAATAATGAACAATTAGAATTTTAGACTGACTAAAAATCTTTAAAATTAAATATCTTAAGAACACGAATTAACGCCTCTTTGTTAATTTGATATATTTTAAAGTAAGGTTAGAGCTATATTTAAAAAAAAAAAAAAAGTTAAAATTTAATTGATTTTAAAATTTTTTGTTAATGGAAGTTGTTTGAAAAAATGAAGAAAAATTCGAATTTCAGTCGTACTAAAAATCTTTAAAATTAAATATCTCAAGAACAAAAATTAATCCTTCTGAGTTAATTTGATATATTTTAGAGTAAGGATAGAACTATTTTCAGAAAAAAATTAATTTAATTCCAATTGATCTTCGACCCTAGCGCCATCTTTAAAAAAGTTTTTTCAATATTTTTATTTAAAAATTAATTATAAATACAATAAAGGAATTTTTTTTTCAAACGACTAACTAATCATCTATCAAACAAAAAAAAGTTTGATGAAATCGGTAAAGCCGTTCTTGAGCAATTTAATTTCAAAATTAAATCGGATTGGCAGAATTTTCATTTTTCATGCATGTTGGGGTGCCCCCTATGCTCAAACTATGCACTTTAAAAAAATTTTAAAATAAGTAGTATTTTTTATTTTGTCCATACTACTTATTTGCCATGTTTCGGGAAAATCAAAAATGGTCAAGTTTTCACAACTCTGTCTAGAACACGATTTTCATCTAGTCCGAGATAATTGACGTAATACATTATTCCACAGTATATCCCATACAGTATATAAAATATAAAATTAGTTTAAATTTTTTTCTAGTAAATAATACAAATTTATCGAGGACAACCAATAAATAAATTAATTCAAAAACAGTTTCATTATTAATTAATTTCCAACAAACCTTTCTAATCAACTAAACAGAAAAGTCTTCAAAAATATAATCCTTATAACCACAATAATATGCCTATTTTGCATTCCTTTCCTATACAATTTTACATTAGACAAAATGTATAAATCAACGAAAGATTTATATTAGGTGCGTTCGATTTGACTGAAAAAACTGAAAAAACAACAACAATTGCATACCATTTTTCAGATAATTTAGTTGTTTCAGTCAAATCGAACACGGCTATCATGAAATATTTCTCTATCTTGTTTTGCAAAGAACGAACAAATCAATTTTATGAATTGTTTCTTTAATTTCTAATCAATAGAAAATATTTACAAACAAAGAAAATTATGATTAAAATAAAAGTTAAGATTCAGAAGAAAGGAAACTTAAAATATTTTTTTTTAAATCATTCCCTGTGCATGAATTTTATTTTTAATTTTCCGAAAAAAAGAAAGTGAAAAATGATTTTAAACACAGCTTAAATTTTAAAACAAATATTTTACTAAGCCTGAAATAAATTAAATTCAAAATTATCCACTCTGCAAGCAAAGAATAAACTGAAATCGAAATTTGAATAAAAGAAAATAAGAAATATAAAAAATTTCGTTTATTTTTTTCGTTTTTGATTTTTCTTCTTTCCTTCCGTATTCTCTTCTTTCCTATGATATGGCTACGCTTTTTCGAGGCTTGTGTATTTATTTGATTGATGATTTTAAGAAGCACACATAGGGCGGTTCCAACATGCTGGCAGATGCTATAAGGTTTTCTTTGTCCGAATGGGATCGAAAGCGAATCAGCAGTCATATGTTGTAAATAATTTTTATGCATGTTATGCATAAATTTATTAGTCAGTAAACATTAAAAATATAATTTCTTCTAAAGAAATAAACTAAACTTTTTAATTTTCTTAATCATACAAATTATGAAATTTTGGTAAACGCAAAATAGTCGGACATTTTTTAAAAGTTTCTTCTGAAAAGATGTGCACACCTTCACCAGCATTTAAATTACAAAATGCACAGCTTATTTCATCTGCCATGATATAAAATATGCAGTGAATTTTAAAAAAACTCACAAATTTAAATACAAAATACACTACACGTGCTACTTTTAAAAAAATAAAGAACGAAATGGAATGGAGCAGAAAACGTCTACAACATTCCAGGTATACAGTAAACTCACGAAATAATGAATATCCATTATTATGAAAGTCCACAAATGTGAACACTTTTTTCTGCCCTTGACTATTCTAAAGTATGAACGAAAAAACAAAGCTTGAAATTTTGTTTACATCATGCGCACACTTTCTTAAAAAGTTCGTCGGAACACGTCGGAATTCAATGGGAAAGAAAGATCAGTCAAAAAAGGCTCAAAATGAATAGGCATAATAACCTTCTTCATCGGATGATTATGAAAATTAGAAAATTTTGTTTATTTCTTTCAATTTTTATTACTTAAATGACTAATTACAACATTCGTAAAAATTATTCACAATGTATGAAAAAAAAATTTAATAATTTTTTTAAGTATTGTGAAAAGATGATAATTTTCCCATTGAAAGTCTATGGGAACCGTTTTTCGGTGATTATTCCTCCGTGGTATGTCTAATTTTCAATATTTTTTAATTTTTGCAAACCATCTATGGCTATATGTCGTCTTACGTGCAAAATTTTATTTTGATATCTTTAATAGTTGAGTATGCGGACAATGGAAATGCCGAATGGGGGGAAAATGGAGCTTCGCTCTCATAACATATACGTATTTCAGTTTTGCTGAAATAACGTAAATGTTCATAAAATTTTCGAACTTTAAATAATAATATTTAAAAAACAATACTAGCAACCGGAATAAGTGTCTGCCATTGAATTGTTTAATAAAAAAGATTGTACACTTTAAGATATTAAAACGGCAAACATGCTGAAATTGCGGTTTTGAAGTCAATTTTTACGGTTTTTGACTTCCGGACACGCCCAAAGGAGCCATCGACGAAGATAGTGAATACCGATTTCAGGTGAAATCGTATAACTAGCATCAATATGGAGTTTGCTAACATACCGTAAGTCTGCCGATCACTGGCTCCCAGTCTATTTATTCTTGATATAGAAAACGATCTTATGTCACAAACATAAAATATTCTGGAATTTTGCCAAACTTAAGAAAAATGCCAATGGTTATCCAACTACAATGAATTAGATTATATTATTGCATTATAACTTTGTCAAAAAAATGTTGTCAAGTGTGTCAAAAGAAGAATTATTATTTATTTTTTACCCAATTTTCTGGAAAAAATAAAATTAATTTTTTGTTTGAAATGAAATTTTATTAAATTATTATTGAGAATTATGGCATTATAAGTTTGTCCTAAGAATAATGTCAAGTGTGTCAAAAAATGATTTCATTTATTTTTTTAGCAATTTTTTGGACAAAAAAATGTAGCTGTTTTTATGACGTAAATGTAATTGAAAATGAAATTGAACATGGAAATTTTTGAATTTTGTTATAGTTTTTGAAATATTTTTGGAATTTTGAAAAAAGTTTGTATATATGATTTTGTAATAATTTTTGCAATATTTTGAAAAATTTTAAATTTTTGATTTTATTATAATTTTTGGAATTTTGAAAAAAATTTCAATTTTTGATTTTGTAATAATTTCTGCAATATTTTTAGAATTTTGTAAAAAGTTTAAATTCTTAAGAATTTTTGGAATATTATTGGATTATAGAAAAAAGTTTAGATATTTGATTTTATTCTAATTTTTGGAATAATTTTGGAATTTTGAAAAAAGTTTGATTTTATTTAATTTTTACAATATTTTTAGAATTTTGAAAGACTTATGAATTTGTGATTTTGTAATATTTTCTCGAAACGCTAAATGGAGAGGTTTTTGAAGTCCATATACTTGTACTTTAACAAAGAGTTATGTTTGATATACATCGCTGCCCAAAACTAAAAACCATGTCCTCATAAAAGTTTTTTGCCGAAAACTATATCAAAATCCTTAACCCAGACCGAAGTCTTGATTCTCAGTGAGATTTTAGCCCCTCCATATTTTAGTATTACCATATACAGGAAGAACGGATCTTACACTGCTGATTTGATGCTAGTTGAAAATGAGATATTTTATTTTTAAAGGTAGAACATCTGGTATGATGTTCTAACATCTGATATAATAAAGTTAAGTGTACGAATTTTTTCCTTAAGCCTATTAATATTAAAATGTATGGTTTTTAAAACTTATAATTCGTTTCAATAAAAATCACGTAAATCATGTAAAAATAATGTAAAAATCATTAAAAACATTTTTAAAACATGAAAATTAGCCATTGAAATAAAAAAAAATATTCGTTGTTTCGTCTTGCTGCGTGCAACTTAAGATTGTTACATCAACACATTTTAAACATAGCTATAACACATTTGTCGCCTCATTGCGACCAAATTTGTTACAAAATATACCATAAATTCTGCTTTTTCTGTCGCAATGGTGCTACAATTGCGTTACATATCTAATCTTCCGACACTTTTATTTGTTACATTAGCTACATTGCTGCAAATTTATGCTAGCTGGGGGGGGCCTCAATATTTATCCTTATATAGTCGACAAAATAACTTGTTCAGAATTCTGCCATCTGCTGGGAAAAAGGCGCAAAATATTCTTTTTCTCTAAAATTCCAAATATGGAGACAGACTTATGAAAAAAGAGAGGAGATCCATCAAATTAAAAATTTACTTTTATTGTGATGGTAAAAAAAAAAGAATATTGTTTTTTTTTGAATCAAGCAATGGTGCTCTGTGTAAAATTTTATTTAACCAAAAAATTGTAAAATAAAGCAAAGTATGAGATAATAGTATATAATGCAACGATTATGTAATGATGGTTATTAATACACGAGCATTAACCGGGATACGTATGGTATATGCGAGTGTATTAATAACCATTACATGAAAGTTGGATACGCTTTTTTTTCTACACCCAATAAATAACGAAGAACTATAAAAGAATTAATCATCTACTCCTCCACATATATCCTAGAAAACAGGAAACGCAGTACAAAATATTTTAACCCAAAAATCTAGGGAAGTGTACGAAAAACTATATCAACAATTGCGATTTTGTAGAACTTTTTATAAAAATACGAGAAATTACTGTTATTGTGTACAACACAAATATAAATATCATATTTTATCAATAGAAACCTATAGTAAAAAACCCATACGAAAATTTCAACAAACGTTAAATACAGAGCATGTTTGATTGAAAAACTATGGGTTTCAGAAAAGGTTGCACTCATGTTCTAAATCAAATTTCCAACCCCCATAGTTAAAAAAAAATTACAAGATCCCGTGCAAACGGCCTTTTTTGAAGCTTACTGAACGCAAAAGCGGCCGATTTGAGATAAATCGCAGAACATATGTTTTCGGGCTCGTCAAGGACAGGCGTCTCACGAAGTATAAAATATGTGGTAATCATCACATGAAATCGGCGCCGGCTCAGGGATTAGAAGGAAAGAGACAAAAAATATTCCTCTTGTAAAATAAATTTATGTAAAATATTAATTGAACCGAAAGTACATTGCAATAATAATACAACCTGAGGTATTCTGAGAGGAATTTCAACGATAATGATTCGATCTAATGTATGTTAGAAGTAATTAAGAGTTCAACACAGTCTACAACCACCTGCAGTTATATATCTGGCATTTATTCAAAAAGGAAGAAAAATATGTCGAAACATCTTGGACTTTAGGCGAACAGAAGCAGTATTTGTAAGTGTGTACGTTTTTTATTGTGTTAATTGTTACGTACATTAAAATTAAAAAAATATGTCATTAAAATAAAAACAGTTTGTCAGTGAATGTGTCGTGAGAGCAAACACGCTCTGACAGCCCAAGAGGTTGCCAAATTGCTTCTTTGTTATTTAAGTCTTACACAAGGTTTTTTGAAGTGAAAACTTCTTTAGCCGCGTTGTGCAATTTTGTATGGAGTAAAATTTATATATTCGCGATTTTTAAGAGAACAAAATATGTTTTTTAATTATGAAATACATCATCATTTCTTAACGTTTCAAATTGCGATTTGAATATCGCGGTCGACTTAGGTTCTTTAGGTCGTGAGTTCAATTCCGGGTGTGGTACATTTTTTTATTGTTTTTTTTTAATTTTTATTAAATACCATTAACATTATTTTTTTTATTCATGAATTCATAAAAATAATAAAAACTTCTTTTTACGAATTTAAAAAAATTGATCGATTGATTGAAAATTGAGTTTTTTAAAGTTATATAGCTACTGTCTTATGCAATTTGCATTCGAGTCATCATGCTAAATAAATATTGAATATATACATAAAATTGAAAGTATGTCTGTTTGTTCTTTATGCATTAATACATAATTCATCACGAAAATTTGGGAAGTTGTTGTGTACATCTAATTTGCTTTTTATTTAACTATCGTTTTAAACGGCAGTTTGCTTTGATCAATGTTTTTTTGTTGAACACAATTTTTATGAAATTAAAAATAACGTAAGAAAGATAGTACAACCAGAAACAATTACATTTGAATATCAAAATTATATGTTTTGGAATTTAACACATCATGATGTTACAAGTTTTATCATCTTTACCAAATTTGTTGTTGGTTTGGAATTGTATGTAACGCATGTTTCTAAAATTAATTGAAGACTTAAAACTTGTAACTTGATACCTGATAACATCGATTATATCAATTTAAATCTCACAATTACGAGACGGAAATCGCATAAATTCTATATAGAGAAGCATAGCTTATGTATGGTTAAACATGGATGGTAATTATGATAAATAAACTAATCAAAAATGGTGGCACTTAATCGATAGTTATTTGCAAACGGCAACAATGCGCATTAATACCAATTAATTTACTTAGCTTTTCGCAGAGAGATATGTAAATTAAACTTGTTGATCTATGGGCGTGACAACCACGCGTACTTTAGTCCCTGGCATATGAGTTATCTTGAGATATCTTTTACCACTGGCAATAGCAGTGCAATCTCATTAGCCAAAGTGATATCTGAATGGTACTAGCAGTAGCTGGCTACCAACATTCTATTTCGAACTGGGTACCAGTAGGATTTACTGAGCAAAGTGCTCGAACTAGATTAAAGAATGTATTTTCTATATCGGTGCATCACTTATGATACCCACAACAGAATATCATCAAATTCGGTAAAGTGTCTCGAGACCCGTTGTTCACCTCTGTGTTCATAGCATTTGATTATGAAATATTATGTGTATGTGAAGGAACAGTCAGAGTGAGCCTTATAGTCTTATAAAAGAAGATTTCTAACATGTAAAAGAAATAAAAATTGTAAAATTATAGATTTATGCAGTAAACAAAGTTTAAATAAAAAAAATTATTTAAATAAAACATTTATAGATGGTGAACCGAACGTGAAATAATTAATGTATAAGTTTACGTTTTTTTGCGGACTTGAAATAAAATTTCGTAATAAACTAATAATTCAACGAATCGATAAACATTCGGATCAAATATCGGAGTCACGTTTGACAATCAAAAACATCGCTACAAATATTGTAAAATATCAGACAAGTTTACTGTTAAAATACAATCATATGAAAAAGGTGAATTCAACTGTTTGTCATAATCAATTAAAAAAATTTAAATTAAAATAATTTAACGAAACGTTATCATTAAAAACAACGGTACCGATGATAAAAATAATAATGCTATCAAAAAGATTAATTATGGTTCATATTCGTGCAAATAACTGGAAACCATTCAAGTAAACTGATATTTACAAAACGAAGACATCCACTTTCAAAAAGATAACAGGTTAACATATAATCAATCACAAACCCTAAAAAAATATATATTAAACGTTTTTGTGCCTACATACAGTTAAAATATGTCTGAAATTAAAGAAATATTTTACTGTTCATGAGGTTTTCAAATTAAAATTTTCGCACTTTAAAAATTATTCATGGTGATGGTTCAATATTTAATGTTATTTTTTATTTTGTTATGCAAAAGAAAGCTTAAGAACGTAATTAAGACGTTTTAAGTGATCAATTCAACACATCATAAAAAAACAAATTTAAAAAAAATTATAAGGTTTGGTGTGCAGGATAGTGCGTTTGCATATGATTTTTGTATATAAACTCGTAGTTTGTGAGGCGTTATTGTGTAAATGGTTATTATATCGGGATTATAAAATATTATGATAGTTAATCATTTTTTAAAATGATTACATTAAAACTGATTAAATTGTTTTTATTTCTTTATCACTGACTATTTAACGGCTATTTAGTATAATGGATTGTAAGTGGAAAAGTGCTGGGATTAAATTAATATTTTTCATAACCAGTGCTCATGTTATTTTCAGATGATTTTAATGTAAATATAATTTGTCATGATTTTTGAATGTCAAGATTTAATGAGAAGACAAAATTTGTTTTTCATGACCATTAAATTGTATTGATAACCAAAGACAATGCAAAACGTAAAACAATCAATTATATAAAATTAAAAGTTATAAATCATCAAAACTAAAATTAATTTAAAGTGGAAAGATTTGAAGACATGCAAGAAGAGACAATTGTTAAGGAAAAATAAAATCAAAACCACAATTATTTCTCATCATCAACAATCAGTAAAAATAATGGTATAATATTCAGAATAACAACAAAATTATAATGATACGAAAAAATATAACAAATAAATTCCAAAAAGACACAAGAATTTTCTTACCATTGTACAAAACGATCAACTTCCGCCTAACGAACCTTCAATTACACTTTAATTCAATTTAATTTTCTTTTCATTTATTGTTTGTTTAACTTTAGTTGAATTTTCTTCGTTGATTTTCTTGTAATTCTAGTTTATTTATTTTATTATCGTTTGATAGTTGAGATAATATTATTTATTTTAGATCTGTTACGCTAATAATTTGACTGTTGTTCCACTTCAAAGTCACTGAAGTTTCAAATAAACAATTGTTCCGTCGCCACTTCTCCCAATTTATTTAATTTTATTCCAAAACTTTCACAACTATTGGAAACTACACCAAAAGCTTATGTTTCGAGATTCATCAAAATCAAATGACAGGAGTCAAATTCCCATACAAAAAAATGAGGCAACCATACCTAACATTGTTGTCGATTGTCAACTCTAAATACAACATTCACAATATACAATTCTACATTATCAGGACAGCACTTAAGCGTTGAAACGTTTGTTAAAACGTTTGCTCTTTTGAGGTGTAGGTAGACAAATTATACAAGCCATGGCATAGTTCGTTTCACATGAGAATAAAAATTTGACTTTAATGATCCGCTGATTTATTTTTCAAATTTTTTTAAAATTATTGTTTTTTCTTTCAAATCCGGGTTGTTTCAGATGTTCTTTGAATGCTTCTTGATAAATTTGTGTTATTGTTGGGCTTTTTGAAGCAAACCTTAATACATAATTGTGGTCTGTCCGACATACGGCAATACAACCATTTGAAGCTTGTGAGGGAAAAAGCTAGAAGAAAGACCAAATCGCTTGCTTATTCTCTAAAATAGGCAACTATCATTCTAAAGGGCGTGGCTATTAGTTCTTCAACAAGAAGAACAAGAATTTGCATTTTGTTTCCAAACAACCAGTTGCCTAAATATATTTATGAAGTGACGCAGGAATTTATTTGTTCAAATATTTATATAACCATTTTTGTCAACAATCTGCTGGATCAATTCGATATTTTATGATTGCCGTTCAACACTCGCTCTTGCAGATTTGGAGTAAAAAAGGTGCTGAGAGGTGAAATTTTTTATCATCATGGGGTCAGTCATTCATTTATTTGATAATATTGTTCATATAACTAAAGTATAGTATTGGTGTGGGTGTGATATTCTTGGCTTCTTTGCTGCTATGGTCGTTACAGTCTCTTCTGCTCAATTTGTTTTCTTGGGATGTCTGTACATTCTCGAATGCGTGCATAGTGATTAATTTGTGCTTGAATGGAGAACGTTCATTCCCGTATCCACATGACCTTCGCTAACTGGAATATAAAATCACAAGGTGCGCAGTCTCTCGATTGCTTTCTGTTGATATTCTTGGCAATAGGTCCAGTCTCCATTACAACAAACCGTGCTTTTAAGGTACCTAGCTCAGCTAGGTTCAGTTAAATAACTCAGTTGCTAATAGTGTATATGGATACCTGGTGACCTACGCAATAACCTCGCTCTGTCTGTATAAGTGAATCTTTGTGTAGATTGACATTTATTTTCTCGGTAGCTGGCACCCACTCAAATGAAAAAAAAACAAAAAATACTTGTAAAACTAAAGAATTTTGGGAGTCCGTAATTCCTCTAAGCTCAATTGTACAGGTCTGAGGGAAGTAAATATATTTCAGGTCCATGGAGAGTGTCAAGAATCCCGCATTTCCTGATGATAAAAACAGTTTTGTTTTTCAGAATTAATTCCTACCCCACATTTTTGGTCCATGTCAAAGTTATTGCAAGGATAGTTGGCATTTGCTCCTTTAACGTATAGTTGGGCATTCGCCCGATACAGAAAATGTGACATCATCGTCGTAGGCCACAACTTTTAAATCTTATATCTCCAACTCAGTAATTAAGCTATCAAAGCTGTTTTTGTCTTTTTAATTAATTGCCAAGTTCAACATAAGCGGAAACAGGGTACATCCTTGACGAGTGCTACGGCTGACCATTTTTTTGTGAGTGGACCTCCTATAAAAGTGTTGATGTTCCTGCAGGGGAGCATGCGTTTGATTACACTACCAAGGATTCATCCACATCTAGTTCCGTCAAAACATGTTCGATGCTGCGTTCCAGAGAATCCAGAGCCGTTTCCACGAATTTACATTTAGTATACGCATGTTTTGGACCCTTCCAAACTGTTGACAGTTTGTTTACGTCAATGCTTTAACGAAGATGAACTTCAATCAGACTTCCCAGTGTTTTTACAAGGAAAGATAATAAACTGATGGGTCTTAGTTTTGAAAGTTTCAGTGAGAAGTTTTCCTGCCTTAGGAATGAAAACTATGTTGACAACCTATAGAGCTGCAGCTGTAGTCTGAGGTAACTGTGTGTCCATTAATATTTGGATAGTTTACATACTATAAGAAGTCCAAGTTATCCGATTTAATCAGATACCTTGATATTGTTGGGTTAGTGGCATCTATTTTCTGAGTCTAGAAGCATTTGTTGATACCTCAATGTTTTTACAAAAGAGTTTCTAGAATTTCTTCTTGGCCATTCGTAGTTCCTTTTAAATAGTTTCCATTTCCACTCTATCTCTAGTGCCGAATGTTGGCTTGCAGCCAATGTTGCATACAATAAGGCAAGTGTTCACTAAATAATTAAAAAGAAACTCACCTCTTTCGTTGGTGTCTAAGCTTCGTCAGATTATATGATGAGCGTTGGCATCACCGCATATGACCAATCCCAAACCATTTTTCTTGGCTTCCGTTACATTAGTAGCCTGAAGTTCCGAGGGAAATTGCCCTTGGCAATCATTTGCCATATAAGAGTAGACTATCCAACGTGAGTTTTCGTTCATCCCCAGAGGGATGATATTTATATCGTTGTCACTACTCAAGTTAAGTAATACAAGAAAACATTCCATTTATTTTTATCTAAAATAAAAGCTTTTATCCTACCATTGTTCCTCACATAGAGGAGTTTATAATTGGTTGTTCTGAGCCTGGATATTGCTTACTTGTATATCCATGGTTTCTTAATCAAAACGATGTTCTTACCCGTCCTGGATTGTCTGGTTAGAAATGCCACCTAAGCGGGTTTGAAGTGGTAAAGGTTTATTTGGAACATTTCTAACGTCAACACAACGCATTAATTTTTTCTTTCACTATAGTAGTATTGCTGCCCCCAATAGGTTCAGACGACATCCTCAGGTCAACCATGTGGAGGTAGCTCATAGAGTCCTTGGATGCATGACTGCCAAGCGAACACTTTACTTGTTTGCTGTATAAATTGATACGAAATAACGCCATACACTTCTCCTCTGTTTCTCAGCCAGCTTCCTCAAGTGGATTAGGATTTGCTGACGAAAGCTCAGCTGTTGTCCTGGTCGTGATCTTGGTTGCATCCTTACCATCTTAAGTTATATGGTCCAAAACCGTAGTAGATTCTCCATTAGAGGTGGCCATGTTAGGCAAGAGACCCGTTTTTAGTAACAACGATAACTTGTTATATGCTCGCTCCCTACCACCTTTTCCACTCTTCCAATGTTTCAATTATAATTAGACATGCTTTTGTTGCTCATAAGAATAATCTAAAGGATGTCTCAGGATCAGAAAGATTATGTCGGGATTTTCGTTTAACCTCTTGGTATGCGGGGACTCGATCTGTTCCGACAAGCTCCAGAGACGCACTCGACCAAAGACTTCCCAAGGAATTTCTGGTTATATTGTAGAACACGAGTGACTGCTGGTCCTTGCAAACTACCAGCTTGTAGAACTGCTGGTGCCATCCTGCATCATTACAGTTGAGTGTTGAACCAGGGCTCAAATTCAGGATTGAGGGCAAGTGGGTTGCGAATGCCACTTTTACTCATGTTTCATTAGTAATGTGGCCATCCTCGTCCCGGCATTTTAATATTTAACTAAACATCATTGATCGATGAAGACTTCTCATCTTTGTTCTTCATGAGTGTGTTGGCCCAATTGAGTGAGGTTTGTTAGTTCTCTGAGTGTATAGGAATCAAAATAATCTTTTGAATTATTTTCTTCTCATTTTTATACTCAACAAAAGAGTTTTTGGTTTAGAATTGGGGCATTTTTTTTGTTTTGTTTCATTTGGTTCCCACAAGTTACGGAGAAAAAAATATGCCATTTCACTGAGAACTGATTATCCAGACAAGGATAGGTTATGCCGGAGTGCCAGGCATCCGGCTACACCTTTAGTGACTGAGTGGTTGTGTTAAACCATGAACATAAACACGACGGTACGTAGTACACAACGATACAGCATAAAGGAAAAGGGGAATGGGAGTGGATGGAAATTAATTTAGGCGAGGAAAAGTAGAGCACTGTTTAGTTCGGAGCCTCTTATTGATTGTTTAGGCGCTCCACTAATAGCGATATGAACGTGTATTGTGCTCCGTTATCCATCACCTGCGGTCCTAATTGGTAGTTACCACTCGAATATTCAGGTGAACCTGTCGATATTTCATTTCGATATTTTCAAAGTACTGCATAATTTTGCATACTGAGGGAGTACTCACATCTTGGTCTTGCTAGTGTGTCAGAAATCGAGATTCTAGTCACCTGAAGATGCCATAATCGAAAGGCCTAGTGAAATAAATAAAACTATCGTGGAATAAAATTAGTTATGGCGTATTCGATTTGCATCACTTTTCTGGTGTTAGTTGCTAAAAAACTGCATGTGTGTAGAATTTTGAATAAAACATAAAACAAAAACCTTAAACTGATCCACCAAAACTCAGTGTAAACAAACTACAACTGAAAAAAAATATTCAATGAAACTACAATATAGTGGTCTTTTTTCGTCTGAACTATGTTTGTAAATAAATATGTTATTTGTAAATGTTTTAAATTCAATAAATGCTTAGGAAAAATACCTCTATATTATCAAAAGCCTCTATTACTTCTACGAAGTTAACAATTTTACATAAGTTTCGCTTTTCCATGTAGTTGCACAAATTGCTTCCATTTCATCATGAGATGAATCTGAACTTGTTAAAATTTCATTTACCACAAGACACTTTCGGTTTTGATTCATTATTCATTATTATTTTGATCGATTATGATCAATGTTGATCTACGGGTCTGACTACCCTGCGTACTCCAGTCCCTACCATTGACATATGAGTTAGCGTGAGATATCACATACCACTGGCAATGGCAGGAGATGTCATTAGCCAAGATGATATCTTAGGGTGCTGGCGGACGAACTTTAATTAGTCAACGGCAGCACTTCCAGTCTTAGCTGGGCAGCGTTCCGTAGCGGTACCGCTCACTAGCTCTTCCGAGGAATCGAACCAACACGTAGTTATGTGTGGGCTTTGTGCCTCGATTGAAGTGGTGGGCGGTGCGTCTGGGGTGCGCTGCATCAGCTGGATTATTGGCATTTAGTTTTTGTTTTGTTTTCTGCAAATTTCTCACAATTTGTTTTTCACTTATTATTTTGTTATTATTTCTTCATCTTATCATGAAATATTGGCATATGTCATATTTTGTAGTATGATAGGATTTTTTACTTAGTTATGCATTTTAAAATAAAACACAAAAAAATAAAATAAACATTTTGATATATATATGGCAGTACAACCGAAAAAAAATAAGTCTGCAAGTGGTAAAGCAAATTTGCGCAATCCACCCGCCCATAAAGCGGCATGTCCACGGAATTTGCAGGGACAAAACATATATGAATCAATAAAAAATTTTAAAATACATGTTCAAAACATCTGCGGATTGAACGCTAACCATGACCACGTGCAACATCATCTTGAGCACGACAAACCGAACATTCTATTCCTTACAGAAACACAAGTTTCTGAAAATTTTCTTTTTATAGAATCGCTTAATTCCAAATATAGGCTCGAATCAGCTTTCAAACTCCATCAGGGCGTATGCGCATTCATTCATGAGAGTGTTGCGTACACGCGCTTTCCAAATTTTGAACTACACGGTGACGGCTTCAATACAATGGTTTTAAAGATTTGTCTTCCAGAAATGACTTTTTTTACAATAGCTTTATACCGGTCCCCCAACAAACGTAACCCAAACTTTTTTAATATACTGACAAAAATTATGGACGAGATTAGAGCAAAGTCCCCTAATTGTGAAGTTATCGTTACCGGTGACTTCAACGTCCACAACAAATCATGGTTGGAATTCTCCAAATCGACCGACGATGTTGACAATAGTGGAAAACTGGCAGAAATTTTTGCCGCGTCTCAGGGCCTATTCCAAATTGTAAAAAGCCCGACTTTCACTCCCCGTAATGGCGGTGATAATAGTTTTCTACTAGATCTCTATCTTACCACAATGCCAGATATTACGAGTGTCGATGTTGCGAAAGGTAGTATTGGAAATTCTGATCATTATTTAATCTCATCAGTTATCAAAACTGATTTACTTAAAACTACAGCTCCCAAACCCCGTAAAATATTTCACTACTCAAAAATGGATAAGAGTGGTCTTCAAAATTTTTTCCATGGTTTCCCTTTCGACCGTCATTGTTTTTACACTGACAATGTAAATGTTTCTGCTCAAAACTTTACAGAAACCATCCAATTTGCTATCAATAAATTTGTCCCTTTCTCCATAGTAAAACCCAAACAAAAATACTTGTATTCGAAAGCTGCCAAAACGGCACTTAAAAACAAACGTAGATCATTTAATATTTGGATTCATAACAAAACTCCCACTAATCGATCCCAATATCTAAAGGCCAACAAAATATCTAATCAGATTATCTCAAACGAAAAGTCCGAAATTGACAGAGCGAAAGCCTCAAAACTTACGTCTATGTCTGTTTCTGACAAGAGTTTCTACAGTGCCATTAATTCTTTAAATTCTGGTACAAAATTTTCTATTCCCCCTATTATTGATGGTGATTTAATCGTCAATGATCCCGCAAGAAAAGCTAACTTGTTCGCTGAACGCTTTGCTCTGAACTCCACTGTTTTCGAAACTCCTAAAGAAATACCCCAAATCCAGTCTTCAGGAGTTAATATGAATGAACTTCACTTCAAACCCAAAATAGTCGCTAAACTTTTAAAGGGGTTAAACATCAACAAAGCATCAGGAATGGACAATATTCCACCCATTATTTTAAAAACCTTTTCCAAAGAACTTGCACCAACTTTAACTAAAATATTCTACCAATCCTACAAATCTGGTATATTTCCCTCGTGCTGGAAGTTGGCAAATGTCCAGCCCGTCCCCAAAAAGGGACCAAAATCCGATATCTCAAATTATAGGCCAATAGCTTTACTATCGGTCCTATCCAAAGTCTATGAGCATTATATTAATACACATATTTCAAAATTTCTGGAAGAAAATCATTTAATATCCGACAGCCAATACGGTTTTCGAAACAAAAGATCAACTACCGATCTATTAAACTATGTAGCGCATTGTTGGAACAGCATACTTGATAAAGGTGGTGAAACATACGTTATCGCTTTAGACATCTCCAAGGCATTCGATCGAGTCTGGCATGCCAACTTAATCAACAAGCTCGTTGCGTACGGTTTTCATCCCAATGTTGTGAAGCTGATTCAAAATTTTCTATCCGACCGATACATTTCGGTAACCTTAGACGGATATTCTTCTGAGTCTAAACTAATTAACGCTGGTGTACCCCAAGGCTCAGTATTGTCCCCAACCCTATTTTTGATTTATATCAACGAATTGTTGAAAATCACCAGCAACCCAATAAATAGTTTTGCAGATGATAGTACTCTGCACAAGTCGTTCGAGCCCCTTCCTTCAAAAAGTAAAATGCACGAACGAATTAATCCTGCCCGGAGAGACGCTGCCATAAACGTGAACAAAGACCTGAATAAAGTCGCCGACTGGGGTGACCAAAACCTTGTCAATTTCAACTCCACCAAAACACAGCTGTTGATTGTTTCCAGATTAAAGACCGAGTTCCCCAAAGATATTTTATTTAGTATGTGTGATGAACCAATAGGTGAATGTAAAAACATTCGTTTATTGGGTGTCACAGTTTCAAATGACCTACTCTGGAACGATCATGTAATGGCGATGGCAAAAAGCGCGTCTAAAAAACTCGGCCTCCTAAATAGATGCAAAAAATTTTTCACTCCATACCAATTGCTCCATGTTTATAAGTCCTATATTCGTCCCTGTATGGAGTACTGCTGTCAAGTTTGGGGTGCTGCCTCTGTTTCCATCTTGGCCCTCTTGGACTCTGTTCAAAAGCGAGCTATACGAATTGTAGGTGATCGAACTTTGACATCACAACTTGATTCCCTACAACATCGTCGCACTGTTGCTGACCTCGTTGTTTTTTACAAATATCGTCATCAGCAGTGCTCAGATGAAATCAGCGGCATCATGCCTCAAACTTATTCTTACCCCCGTTCCACTCGGCAATCGGCTGCCGCAACCAGTGAAACGGTAAAGATCCCGCGCTGTCATACTGGCAGATCGCAGAGAGACTTCTTTGTCCGAACTGCGTACAAATGGAATAGTTTGCCGGAACACTTAGTCTCAGGTGGTTTCAACCCACAGATGTTTAAAAAAAGCGTTAATCTACACCTCAGAACGCCAGTTGTTGTGGGACCCAGGTCTAGACCTAGGTCTTAAAAGGTATTTATGTGTTGTTGTGACACATATTCTAAACCCTATTACACAACACATTTTATTAAAAAAAAAAAAAAATACAAAATTTGCAGTTTCTCAAAAAACTCACTCTATTTGACAGTTGAAAAAAGTGCAAACTCTGTTAGTTTTTACGTACTAAACTGGTAAACCGAACTTAAAAAACTTAAAATGTGCAATAAAACTTGTAAATCGAACATGAATAACTGCACTAGTGTAGTGAAGCTTATAAACCGAATTTGAAGCACTGAAAAAGTTTGCACTAGTGCGCACGAGTTGCGTAAATCGAACACGCCATTAGTTAAAAGTTTTTTAACCACTAGCATCATTTCGCAGCGTATGTGGTGCGACATCGTTCGGTTAACGCAAAATAGGTTCGGTGTTTAGTGCTTGTTTTAATTAATTAAATTAATCAATTATTAAATTTAATAATTAAAAGTAATATTATTTTTCTAACAACTTTTATTAATTAAATGCTTTAGCAATCTTCATTTAAAGGGAACCTTTTTTTTCTATAAAATTTTCGTCAGAATTTGGACTGTCTTCAACCATCTCAGTTGTACTTAAAAAATTGCAACCTATCGGTCGGCTCATCATTCCAAATTGTTATTTGGAGGGGGTTGGGAGTAGAAATTTTGAAAATAAATTAATTTTGACCTTGACGAGTGTCACATGAAGGAAGGTGTTTTTTTCAATTCAAAACAGTAAATGTTTTGTAATTTTCAAATGCACAGTTTTTGACATATTTTCAAAAACTATCAAGTTTTGGAACTTCGAACATTATAAAAGAAAAAATTGAATAAATTAGTTTAGGTTATAAGAAATTTTGTAAGAATTAAATGAAAATTATAGCAGTCGGCTGATTACTTGATATGTTATTTGGAGGTGGATGGAAGATTTAAAAAAAAAATTATTTTGAACCTTGACGAGTCATATGAAAGATGATTTCCTTTCTATTCCAAAACAATTTTTTTCTATTCTGCGGGGACCGCGTTTTTGATTTATTTGTAAAATTTGTTTTTGAGAACTATTCTTGTAGATTATTTTTTAGACGGAACCTCAGCCAGCTACTTTCTACTTTTTAAATTATAATTCATTCGCTAAATTTAAATTAAATAAAATATCAACCACGCAAAACTACAAAAAAAGAAAAATTATCTCTTTGTGCAGGATAATTCTTAATGACTAGTCACTAAACGTAATGAATTTTTATTTCTTGAATATTCAGGATTTTAAATGATAGTAAATTCCAAAACATAATTTAGCCTTTTTTCTACTGATTTCAGGAGAAAGGAATATTTGGTTAATTGGGTGGTAGAACCTAATTTCATGACAGAGCATCAGTCACTATAAAACGATTTAACTTTCGTGCACAAATGCCAATGGCTTTATTTGTAAGAACATCAATTTTATCAATTAATAATGTGACTTTTAGTTTGCAAATCATGAATAAAATGTCATGATTTTCTTTATATCTTAGTTTTCTTAAATCTTTTTCATTGTCTAAGTAGTTTTGTATTTCGTTTGTGGCAATTAAAAAAATTCTATTCTAATTGCTGAACTATATATTTAATCTCTATAATTATAAACAATAAAAAAAATAAAACTTATTTCAAAAACATAGAAATGGAAGGCTTCCTTAATTGAAAATAAAAAAAAAATGTAATCGCCTCAAGATTACATCTTGTAAATTCCTAAATCAATTCTAACGGTTGCACGTCAATTATTTTGAATATATATTTTTTTTATTGATCAATAAAAACAAATTGGTCTCTTACTTGATTTCACTTAAAGGTAATACATTTTAGAAATTTTATTTACATTTTAAGATGATCCTACACATTTAACACCTATAATAGTATAATGATCGTTTTAACAAATTAACATATCTAATTGAGGAAGTTCTTCTTCTGGTTGTTATAATTTTAGTGTTTTGTAATACAGTGCTACCTCACATCTTTACACCACAACTACAGCTTGCCACTTAGTACTAATTTTGGTTGGTGGTTTTGAGTGAAATTGGGAAAATTGGTGTGGTATTTGCCAAATTTTTTCTAGTTCTAATAACTCTTCGTTTCGTAAATTTTGTCTGTTATTTATTATTGGTTCAAGTGGTTCAACAAATAAACTAGTTTGGTTTGCATATTCAGAAAATCAAAAATCGTTTTACAAAATAGATTTAAAAATATTTCAAACAATAAATAATAATAACTTTAATATAAATAAAAAATACATTAGACTTATTTCTACGGCACACAACAGTTTTCTTTGAATTTACCACCATTTTTTTACAACTGAAATAGAATGAAAATCGTAAAAATTGTTTTATATATAAAAAGAAATTATTTACCTCTAATCGTCGGATAGCCTGCATTCCACCCATGTGGTGGTGGTGCCCATCCACCATACCCACCCCATGCACCATCCCATCCATTATACCCTCCCCATCTATTATAGCCTAAACCACCCCATCCGATTCCCCTTCCAGCGGATCCACTCCATAGCCCTAGTCCTCCCCATGGAGCTGGGCCTCCCCATGCACCTAGACCTCCCCATCCACCATAACTTAATCCTCCCCATCCACCATTTCCTAATCCACTGTAAACTCCATGTCCTATTATTCCTTTACCGGCCCATCCTGACTCAGCACCTTCTAAATCTCTTAATTCTTCTTCCTGTTTCGATATAACTGGTTTTGTATTTTTATTCACTGGAACGCAGGAAACGATGGCGATTAACGCTAATAAACATAACACCTTCAGATTAAAAGATAAAAAATAAATAAAACATTTTGCACAATCAATAAATTATGTCATTACTTTAAACATTTTGTGAAACTGTTGGCGATTGTTCAGTCTGTTTGAATATGTAAGGTGTTTGAATTTAATTCGCTTTTATATATACGTTTAAAAAATGTAAATCAAAATTTCTAATTTCACTTTAATACTATTTTGATGATATCAGTTGTTATGTAAATGTCATTGTCATTAACATGATGATATAACCTAAACAAAACGAATAAATTAAATTTAAATTTTTGTGTTTAATTTGAGATCGGCAAATCGAAAAACTGTGATAGATTTTTATATTTTTTTTTCCATGTGCAAGGTTGTAACTATTTTGTTACTTAAAACATCACAGTTGTGTCTGAGTTTTTGTGACAATATTCTGGAACAAATAATGTATACCAGACAGCATTTGTACATTATTTTAGCTTCGACATGGCCAACGACCACCTTTTTCTGAATGCGGAAAATATAAACAAAAATATTCTCAATAAAACAAACTAATTAGAAACTGAAACGACTGATGTCGGCAGTCTACCATGGCTACTAGGCCATTCAGCTTAAAATTAAAATACCAGGGCTGTGGAATTGAAATATCATAATCCGGTATTTACTGGTATTAAGATCTGTAGTAAACATGTTAAGATTAGAAAACGAATTCACAATTTGTTTTAATTTTAGTCTCTAGAAATTTTTTTAAAGCTGACTGTCATTCTCTAATTTTTAAACCAAAAGCTGAAGTCGATTCGACTCGTGTTTCATGTAAATTGAATTGCTCTAAATTTCTGAAATGTTCCTTCGATCTCTAAATACTGAATATATTTTTATGTGGTTTTGAATCTGTACCAAATAGAGAATAATTACGACCTTTATTTTTTCAAGTTCGATAACCGTTATCATTGTGTTTTTGATCTGTAAGTGCCCAGATGCGTCATTCATACGAACCAATTTTGTCTGGTCACAAAGTTTTGACTCCAAAAAGTGACTAAAACTAATACAAAGTAAAGTGAGGTTATATTGGGTATCTCATTGTCATAGTTTCACTTGATTTATGGTCAGTGAACTGGGTCTGTATTCACTCATACAACAAGGATATAGGGGTTACTAATTCAAACTCTTCTTAAGCTAACCGTTGACATATTTAGCAGAAAAACAGATTAATTACCTCTTTTGGTAATTCAAGATGCACTGAAGTATGGAAAACACGAAACTGGGTTTTTATCATAAGCTACAATGCAAATTCCATAGGAAAACATAGTTAAATACAAACACACACTAGAAGAAGAATTTAACAAAGTGGTTACCTCTAAAACAATTGCAGCATCTGCGTTGATGTAAAATACTAAAAATTGCTTTACCGATCCGATGCTATCAATGTAAACCCATATTGTAATGTAACTCATATTTTTGTTTTCGGCTTCATTAAATTTACGAATAAAAACAGGTGCAAAATGTTTGTTCGTCAGTCGTCAGTAAGAAATATCAATCTAGGATAGAGTTCATCGGAAGATCGTAGGTCAGATCTAGGATATTAGTTGTCATTTGTTAAAAAAAAGTATAATTAAATTAAAAAAAAAACAATAGAAAAATGAGGTTTAGTGATTAATTAATAAATTTTTAAAAATAGAAATAGTTTGATATTTTTTGTTGCACAATCGCAATAAAGTATTAGAAATAAATCCTTTGCGTTAAAAAAAGAAAAACAAAATAATACTTTAACGAAATTTTCAATATAAATAAGTTGTAAAGCAAGAGCCCGCGACGGCGGACCTTTGTTATTTTGTAAAAGCTGAAAGTTTTTCTGCGCAAACCCCTACTCAGGTAGGAACGATTAGCCACATATGAAGTTTGGATCATGGTGGCTTTAGCAGGGAGCAGGTAACAAAGGGACCTCCTAAGTTTCGTGAAAGTATAAAAGGTAATTTTTTTATATGTTCTTCGGGATAGTATTAGAAGTCACGTCACCCATTGCCAGACACTTACTATCGTGGCAACCCCCTGTCAGACAAACTTAAATTTTTTTAATTTGTTAAAGTTTAAGGGTGTCTGGCAGAGGGTTGCCACGATAGTAAGTGTCTAACAATGGGTGACGTGACTTCTAATACTATCCCGAAGAATATATAAAAAAATTACCTTTTATACTTTCACGAAACCTAGGAGGTCCCTTTGTTACCTGCTCCCTGCCAAAGCCACAATGATCCAAACTTCATAAGTCGCTAATCGTTCCTACCTGAGTAGGGGGTTTGCGCAGAAAAACTTTCAGCTTTTATAAAATAACGAAGGTCTGGCCGTCGCGGGCTCTTAGTCTATTGCTTGTGTTGTTTAAATATACATTAATAAGAAAGGTCAGTGATAACAACAGTTAACAAAATTTTCACCATTAACAGTACATATTAATAATTTGAATAGTTAAAATAATTATATAAACCTGATAATTTTAATTGTCATAGTTTTTTTGGATATTATAAATAAGGATTTGAAGTTGATTGGTACAAAAACAAATCAGAGAAAGTCTACTTTCGGTGGTAGCACTAACAAATATTAGTGGTATTAACAATAACGATAACATCAATTATAAAAGTGTTTGTACCAGATCTTTAAAATATTCATTCCACTAGTCCAACCCGTATTAATAGTGATGCATTTTTTTTAATGATCTTAATTGTGATATTTCATTAACAATCACAATATTCAACAATCACCTGTATATTTTAGGTGCAACAATTATAGTTTTTATATTGCTATTAAACAATCACCTGTTTATTTTCTTTTTATTATTTAAATTTTGGTGCACCAATTTTTGTATTCATATGCATAAATTTTCTGTATATTTTTGGTGCAACGGTTTTGGTTGTCATATTCAACAGTCACCTGTTTATTTTTGAAGCAATAGTTTTCGTATTTATTTAATTATTCAAAAATCTCATATTTATTTTTGGTACAATAATTTTTTTATACGTATTCAACAGTATGAAACGTTGGACTTTTCACTAATAGAATAGATACCTACGGTATCTATATATCCAAGGGAATTTCATTAATTTTAAATATAAACGAATGTACGGATTAAAACGCTTAACACAAGACTCTGACACAAGAAAGATCTCTAATTTACAAAGATAATTTATCTTTGACGTTTCATTATGATTTTTATAACAAACAGAAATAATTTATTAATCTAACATGCAAAACTAAAATTAACATTGAGAGAAATGATAAAATACAATACTGTTGATTGTAGTCTTCCTTGGTGTCAACTTCCAATCAATATGTAATATACGCCAAGTTTAATTTTTTGTTATTTTCTTCAGCCAATAATTATATTTATTCCAAAAAACGCTGTTTAACATAACGATATTATAGTGGACATATTGGACGTGAAGATCTTCAACAAATACAAGGCAACAAAAATGTGCCACTTTCGCAATAAGCAATATTCGTATAGTGGTTTAATTGCGATACCACGTAATGATATCTCACGAATAAAGATTTTAGCCAACATTGCTGACGCCCACAACAATTTTTAACTCCATATATCAATAAAAAAAAATGTAACATATTATGGAACGAACTCACCCCCAAATCATCGTCGTTTGCTTTAAAACTCTATAAAGATAAAATTCTGGAGCACCTTGTGCAAATAAATGATCCCATAGTCATATTCATATAGAGTGCCCTTTTAAATTTTTGTCATCTTTCCTTTCTCAAACCAGCGAACCATATCGTTTAAAACATTTAATTTTATTTGCCTGCATTATTTCTTTTTTATTTTAAAAGCTGCTAGCACAACTTAAAACACATAAAACTTATAAAAACATTGAAAACTTAGCGACGCAATGAAAACCTAACACTGTTAGGATAAAAATAACAAATTAAAAAAAAAATTGATCATTTTAAATAATTTATTAAAACAAATTAATATAAATTTTTTTCTTGTGCCATCACAACACTGCACATGATTTTGATTTTAATTTACATGTTCGACTCATTATTTTTAAGTTCTAATCATTACTCAACAAAATTGAAAATTATATTTTCTATTTATTAATTTTAAAATTACACTAAACAAGAAAGAAGAGTTGGTTGCATGAAACAGATGCTCGTTACTCATATCGTTTGTATTCAATACATTTACAATTTAGGACGAACTAGTTTTTGTTTAATTTATTTACAATCAATCCCATATTGTCATCTCTTTTGCTTTGTTTTTATTTAAGAGGATTGATAATAAAAAAAACAAATAAAATGCGAAACGTCTTAGAGAGAATTCAAATATATGACAAAAACTATTGTAACCTTGATGTTTTACAGAAAAAAGTCAGCTGTGCCGATGATTATTAATGAAACAAAGGTAATGTTAAATACATATTATAGCCGAGGGTGAATAAAAAAGTTATTTGTATGGTGATCTGTTGAATGTAAAACTACGACAATGAAAAATTTATATTTGAGTAAGTCAGGGATGGAAATTATAGAATGAATTAACGAAAATCTAATCTTTGCTGTTAACGCAACCGGTTTAGTTGTTTGAACTGTCAAGCCTTAAATTCCAGTCAACACACCCTATACTGACCCTCCGTCGTTCTGCATTCATGATTAACACCACGTAATTTGGTGGGCATAACTAGTAATCTGTTTATTTTTGGTGCAAAGATTTTTACATATTTATTCAACAATCAGCTATTTATTTTTGATGCAACAGTTGTCGTACTTTTATGGCTAATCAACAACCACATAGTTTCAACAACCACTAAACAGGGTTTTTGTCATTAACTTGATGTTACTACAATTGACCCTATTTATTCACTTTTATTATTTGTATAATCATAATAATTTTTATTTAAATTAAGATCTTTCAATCTTTATGATTTGTTGATTTAGTTACATGGCGAGTGAAAACCAGAACAGACCATGGGATACTTTTTTTTTATTAAAATTTGACTATGGACTATTCATCGACTATGAGTTGATGTGGTGATGGCATTTGTTCTTCTTATCTTATCGGTTTTTTCTTGATCAATATTTAATTTTTGCGTGCATCCAGCATTTCTAAGAGGCCAAGTACAAAGTTTATCGAATCCACGTACTGAAGTAAGGCGGAACAAACAAGAGTTTAGTAGGAATATTTTACGCAGGAAGACAAAATTACTCTAGAAAGAAGCAACAATTTCTATTTAAAACCATAAGCTTGCCGAACAACCATAACTAGATGATCCTTAAAGTGAACCCTAAGCGACCAACAGAAGAAATGCTTTATATTTGTAGCATATCAAACATTTTATGTAGTGTAGATTTCACAAAAAGCTATAAATGATTAGGATCATAATCTTCGTAGAAACAGCAGGCTGAAGAACATATCTACCTTTGTGGTCTTTAAACAAATCAGCAAAACCTCACACATCATTTTTTCAACTTTTAAAAGTCGTCATTGTAAATTTCAACACCTGTAGAATTGCGCTTAGAATCTAATCAACGCGTAGAATTATAATTCACTAGATATAAAACCAAAATGTTTAACGATGGTTAACTAAGCTTTTCTCCAGTAAGTAGATGTTGATGAAGTTTGAACTTCGAAACATTATCAGTTCGGTGCTGAAATTAATATTGAGTCTCATAGTTGTTCACAAAAAATTGTAATTATTTCAAAAATTTATTTAAAATTCAGTCTAGTAAATTAAAATTCTAATCTTTTTTTGAATCTCTACAAAGTTCAGATTGTCTAGTATTTTTAACGGCTATTTAGCCCACCAAAACCTGTAGTCAATTTAATTTAATTAAGGATAGATGCTTGGTCATCGGATTAACGAAAAAACATTTGCACACTGGTTTGCCATTAGAAAAAAAAACTGATTTTCAGACGAACCACGTTTAAAAATAAGATTTCTTGTTTGCCTTTGGTAAAGATTTTGAAATAAAATTTCCTGTATAGTAAGAGATACGCAATTAATTGGTTAAATCAAAAAACTTCTCATCCTCTGTTTATGAGTTCCAGTCTGTTGAGCAACATATTGCGTAGGGTACATGAGTGCATGTCTGCATATATGGTTTCATTCCTATTACTTTACTTTTTGCAGGATTTTGGTCTTTTATTTATGTAAAGATAATGTTCGACCGCTTCATAAACTCTGTAAAAAGTTTTCTGAAGATTTGTGGTCTAGCTATTTATAATATTGCGTTTACAGTCTACGATTTGATTCCCTATCTAATTCCAATATAAATTTAGTTATTTAAGAGATTAAAATGATCGTTTAAGATTTGCATAGTTTACCGAGTTTTCATTTTTCTTTTCGTATAATAAATTCTAGTTTTTATCGGTCAGGCTCAACCTTTCAACATCGGAGTGGAAGTCACACTGTTCGGAGTGGATTTCAGCAATCATTGTTTACTATGATTATATAAAAATATAAAAAAAAATAAGAAGTTTAGAATCTCTAGGATCAAGTTTAATAATATTTCTATCCGTCTTGTTTAAACACGAAATGTTGAAATTGTTCTGAAATAAAAACAGAGAGAATTTAATTTTTATATTAATCAAGGATCAATTTTAAGGTAAACAAACAGTTTTATTTATTGTAAATGATTCACTGTTGATAAAGTAGTTACTTTTAGAATGTAAATATTTTCCAAAAATTAGAATTTATATATAAAAACGCAATAAGCAAATCTTCAACCCTGTTTTCCAAGAAGTTATTAGCGGGTTCACTAATATTGAAACAATTATATCAATTATTCGTTAATATAAAAATTTGTTTTACCATTAGTTGTTGCCGGTAGTGATTTTGTGAGAGATGTAATAACAAAGTTATAGTAATTTATTGAATTGTTTATAAGGCTGAACCTTCGTTACACTAGGTTTTTATTGTTTACTCCAATAGCTAAAAATCAGAAATCAAAAAATTTAAATATGTATCATAAATATGTGTAGAAAATAAATTTAATTTTCTATAGTTTTCCTATCGTTATAAAAAATTAATTTCTTTATTGGTAAACTGAAATAAAAAAAGACAAATAAATATTATTAAAATAAATAAAAAATTTTTTAAATCACTAAAATTAAATATTCAAAGGGCCTGTTTGGATTTTGTGTTTGTTTTCATTACTTTAAAAAAAGTGGTGTGTGAAATAGATAAGCTCCTCGTGCTGCACCCTGGGTTACGCAAATAGTCTAGTTCAACTTGGCAGCCAAACATTTCTTTTCGAACTCTTGGCTGTGATACAAAAAAAAATAAAATATGAACTAAAATCAAAATCACAAAAACAACGGTACTTTTCAGCACCAAAAATATTGGACCTTCAGTTCGTATTTTGCAATTGAACATTGAAGGCATAAGCAAGTCAAAAACTGAACATTTACAAAGATTATTAAAAGATTACTACATCGACGTTGTAATTCTGCAAGAAACACAAGCAGCAGATGAAGTGCAACTTACCTCTAGAGGAAACATTGTTGGTTACAAATTAATTAGTGCTATTTACCATCAATCATATGGATCTGCCACGTATGTTATGTCAGAAATCCTGAACTGCACACACGTACTTACACAGACGGACAACGATATACATCTTATTGTTGTTGATATATCGGACACGAAAATTATAAACGTATACATGCCTCCAAATACAGGATGGCCAGCTGCTACTCTACCATTATTTCACGACCCAGCAATATATGCTGGTGACTTCAATAGCCATCACACTCAGTGGTCCTACTCAAATAATAATATCAATGGCGTGCAACTGACCGACTGGGCGGATGATTACAACATGTTCCTGGTATATGATGCGAAAGACATGAAAACCTTTAGATCTGCAAGATGGCGAAGCGATTACAATCCCGACCTCTGTTTTTCCACAAAAAACGAACAACGTAACCCTATTCCAATATCTAGGGTTGTCTTACAAGGTTTTCGACGCTCTCAACATCGTCCAGTGATTCTTGAGGGAGGAATCCAAATTCCACTCGTTAACTCTACTCCTTTACCTAGATGGAATTTTAACAAAGCTGACTGGGCTTAATATAGGTTGGAGTTGGATGCAGTGATTCGCTGGATCCAACCCATTCCTAAAAATTACGATAGATTTGTTGGAGCCATCATCTCAACTGCAAAGAAATGCATCCCAAGAGGCTTTCGTGAAGAATATATTCCTGGCTGGAGTAGAGAGAGCGATATATTATATGAGGAGTACCATAGTAGTGGTGAGGCAGACGTGGCTGATGACTTAATATACTCACTGGACACCGCGAGAAAACAAAAGTGGATTAACGCTGTTGAAAACATTGATTTTTCCCATTCAAGCAGGGAAGCATGGAGTCTCCTTCGGAAACTGGGTGGCTCAAACTCAATTACTCGTGCTTACAATGAAATTAATCCAGAGGACATTGCAAATCACATAGTAAACATGTCTCGTTCTTCTATTAATCGCCTACATAAGAGAACAATTAAACGTAAATTAAGAGAAATGAAGCGCAATTGCTCGTCTCCATCGAAGTATGTGAACTCTTTTAGTAGCGAAGAACTAGAATCAGCTCTGTCCCAAACAAAAAACGGAAAAGCAGCTGGCTACAATGGCATTTTTCCAGAATTTCTTAAAAATGCTGGAAAAAATGTAAAACAGTGGCTAACTAAATTTTTCTCGAATGTCCTAGAAACCGGCAATCTACCAAAACATTTTAAGACTACGAAAGTGATAGCGATACTTAAGCCAGGTAAACCATCCAATGACCCAGGCAGCTATCGCCCGAATGCCCTTTTGAGCACCTGCTATAAATTGCTAGAACGGCTCATATACAATCGTATCGCACCGATATTGAATGACCAGATCCCATTCGAACAAGCTGGTTTTCGTCCCAATCGCAGTTACACTGACCAACTGCTCGCTTTAACATCCTATATCGAAGCTGGGTATCAAAAACAACTAAAAACAGGCGCAGTATTCATCCATCTTACTGCAGCATATGACACGGTCTGGCGAATTGGGATTATATATAAGCTAGCCTTGTAGCGCCATCTCGCGTCTAATTAACAACATGCTGAGTAATTGTGTATTCAAAGTTCATCTAAACAGTTCATGTAGTAGGTCCAAAATGCTTAACAATGGTTTGCCACAGGGTTCCGTCCTGGCGCCATTACTTTTTAATCTGTACATTCATGACATTCCTGACACAACATCAAAGAAATTTGGTTACGCTGATGATTGGACCCTGGCCACTCAAAACAAAGACATGGGTGTCTTGGAAGATTTGCTCTCAACTGACCTGGCGATAATGAATGACTATTTTCGAACGTGGAGCTTATTTCCCAATCTAAGTAAAACCGAGAGTTCTTGTTTCCACTTAAACAACAAACTGGCAAAATACGAACTATCAGTGTTATTTAACGGCACTGTCATTAAGTACAATCAACAGCCAAAGTACCTGGGCATTACTCTCGATAGAACTCTTTCTTTTAAACTCCACCTAGAAAATACGTAAAAAAAACTTAAAACGAGAAACAATATATTGCACAAACTGGCAGGCTCGACATGGGGTGCTACTCCAGCTACCCTCCGCACAACTGCTCCAAGTCTGGTTTACTCAGTGGCTGAGTATGGCGCACCAGTCTGGTTGAATAGCACACATACTGAAAAAGTTGACCGTCAGCTGCATGCCACGATGCGTACTATAAGTGGTACTATCAGATCCACCCCTTTACCTTGGCTTCCTGTGTTAAGCAATATCGCTCCACCTGAACTCAGATGCTTGCATGCTCTCATGCGTGAACATAAAAAGGTAACCAACAGCATCACGTTACCCTTGCACGAATATTACGGTCACCACACTCGTTGTCGATTGAAGTCAAGAAAGCCTCCACATAAATCTGCCAACAAAATGCTGGCAACTAATTTTAATATCTTGGATGCCTGGGATACCTCCTGGCATCATTACAACACAACTGGCCTTTCTATTACTAACCCGACTTCTACCCAACCTGGTTTCGATTTGCCACGTAATACCTGGACTACATTAAACCGTATAAGAACGAATCATGGACGTTGTGCTGATTCTTTCTACAAGTGGGGCATTTCTGAGTCCCCTGAGTGTGACTGCGGCGCTCCACAACAAACCATAAAACACATTGCAACTGTGTGTCCAATTCGACGTTACAATGCCAACATCTCAGACATCCATTTGGCAACTCCCGATGTAGTAGCATGGATAGACTCACTCGATGTAAACATCTAATGTTCAAATGTACTGCCCAATGTTCCAATATTTTACTTTTTACTTTTTTCTAAAAGACGCGCAATCAAATCGATTGTAAGTTCATTTAATGTGTATCCATGTTTAGTTTTAGGTAGATTTCATAGAAGAGTCTTCCTATTTTAAGTTTAATTTTTAATGTGTCACAAAAAAAACCGTACGCAAAATAAATAAACTTTAAAAAATATGATGAAATTCATCAATTTAATTGAATAAATAACGTTTGGCTTCGTTTTTTATTATATGTAAGATATGCGGATGACATGTGTGTTCATATATGTGCTAAGGCATTTTACGACTTTTACATGGTACGGTGCACATTGCGCGCATGACAGGTTTAATTCACAATTTTGTGCACGGGAATTCTGTAAAATGTATGTTAAGTTAACCTAACCTATTAATTCACCTATTCTACTGAACCCCGAGACTAAGGAATAAAATTCATAAGTTATAGGTTTTTATATTTATACATATCACTCTCAAGAGCTGTGTATTTTTTTTCGATATCAATTTTTTAATGTTGTTCATCGGGTTAGTGTTTCGATTTGATTCACGGTCTCCCACTTCATGAGGTGCTGATGGATGTTTTGCTATCGTATGGGACTGAAACCAAATATTTCTTTTAGGTGGAGAACCTATAAATTCATCAGCATCTTAAAATATCTTGTTTTAGTATACACAAAAAGTGGGACTTCAAAGTTATATACCTCTTAAGATATACACAACAAAAAACTTTGCTTTTGGTAAGACTCAAATATTTGTATGAATCGATCACAGGGGAAAAAAGAACGGCGTATTTTCAAAATATTTAATGATATAAACTGCAGTCATTCACTTGCAGTTAGCATTCACAGTCAAAGACAGTTTGCTTTAGCTCCCTACAATTTTACCAACTGGTAACCAACTGGTTGAAGTCACCAAGAAAAAACTGGAGACCCGTGTCGGTTTTAATTTCATAATCTCTGTTCTTTGTAACCGTAGTATGCAAACGGTATTATTAACTGACTCAAATTTCATCAAAACTTTTTTAATGGCTGCATTATTTGAAACACGATTAGAGAAGCTTTTTTCACGAAGGAACTAAAAAGTTTTATCAGAGAAAGTCAAAACATGCTTTCAAATAGAAAATTTTAATCCTCCTACTAGCTGGAGTTTAAATGCTTACAAATTATAGTGCCTTATAGTTTTATAAAGAATTCTATTGAATTGTTCACTTTTTTTTGTAAGGCTATAAATTACTTGTTGATCATACTAACAGAACATTACTATGATAATATGTCAAATTATTCTTAGATTGTATGCTAACCTAACTAACAAAGAAATAAGTTCATATAAAAAAGATATAGTCCAGTATTTTTAATAATAAATAAAATTAACTTTATTCTAATTATTTATATCATATCAGGCTAATTTTTGGTGATAATTAATCATATTTTATCGTCCAGTCTACCAAACGACTTTTCTAACAACTAAAATAAAACACAAAACTGAATTAAAAATCTATTTTTGTTTGATTTTGATAAATTGTCACCTTGAATTATTGGATATGCCCAGCCTTCATGACTATTCAATTCATGAAATCTTTTAAAATTGTTATAACCTAACCCACCCCATCCGATGTTATTATAATTCCATGGATTTGGTCCACCCCATAGACCTGGTCCTCCCCAAGCACCTGGACTTCCATATCCTATTCCACCCCAACCTCCATATCCAGGTCCACCCCAACCTCTTTGTCCTCCATATTGCTTGTTGGGCCATCTTGCTTCAGCAATTGTTAAATCCGTGTTTTCTTTCTTTGGTCTAGCCTCTGTAACTTTATTTTCTTTAATTATAACTGGAGAACAGAAGACAAACGAAATTAACGTAAATAAACAAAAAACCTTTTATTAAAAAAAAATTATTAATTAAAAATATTTTAAATAGTTAATAAATTTACATACTTTTAACATTTTCAATTTTCAAAACTTACTGACGGTTTATTAGTAGGTTTGGATATATTTATGGTTAAACATTTTCAAGCTTTTATATTTGATACAAAACTGTAAATCTAAATTTTTATCATTTCGATTTTACCATTTCTTTTCATTTTTACTCAAGCTGTTATGCAAGTTCAAAAAGATTATGCAAATTGATGTTTGAATTTTAGTATGTGAAAAGAAAAGAAACAGAATCACTATTCAATCTTTTAAAGCTAGTTGTTGCCCTCATTACTCATTTATACGAAGTTCTAGAGCAAAATTCTTAAAAAAAGGTCAGAAGGTGAAAGGCTCGAAGCACTGACTACGAGTTTGTACCTAATCTTTTTGGCTTAAAAATAACTTGATGTATTGGTAAGGGTCAGATATTGTCACTTCGACAAACCTAAAATATTTTTCTCCAGTAATGCACCTGGCTCCAAAAATCTAAAATATAAATCCTGAATGCATGAAAACGAAAGTTTAGTAATATAGTGATACATTGTTGATATAAACAATCACACACCGATCTGCATAAAATATTCTTTAATCGGACGTAGACTATTTAATTATTTTACTTCCGATTCATTGAACCTTTTAAATTTAAATATATTAGCGTTAAAGAAATCTTTGAACTCACTTAAATGAAAGTTTTGGAATTGATTTGTATAAATTATCAATGTTATATAAAATATTGTTACCTATATTAGATACTACGCGTAGATGGATAAAACGAAAATATATCGTAAAATTAATAGAATCGATTTTTTAATGTTATCGAATGCATTTATTTTTAAATAAAATTTGTTTGAATTTTATCGTCAACACATCACACGTGAATTTTATGTTGCTTTTTAAACATATTGTTTTTCAACGCATCGTTTGTAGTGATAGCGTAGTAATTTGTGCTTGTTATTGCGCAAAACAGTGTCCAGTGTAATTGCACAAAACAATGTCCCGCAAAACATAAGCTAAATATTTCTTGATGACGTTGAAAAATATTGATTGTCCTTTATAAAATATTTAACTTAAATAATCAATGGAAATAACACAATATACTTAAAATACACTTGGAATTATTGATTTTTATTCATTTTAAAAAAATGTTTCAACTACGTTTCATTTTTTTTTTGACATTATAAATTTAAAATTGTTTTAATTTATAATTTAATAAGAAAATTATCAAGAAAATCAAGCTCTGAGATATAGTGACTTCGGTCTGAGTTAAGGATTTTGATATAGTTTTCGGCATAAAACTTTTATGAGGACATGGTTTTTAGTTTTGGGCAGCGATGTATATCAAACATAACTTTTTGTTAAAGTACAAGTATTTTTATCTCTGTTTAGATATGTATTACAAAACTAACACGCAACATCAATACGTTGTCGGAAAATTATAAGATCATATATTACATAATTTAGTGAAAAGATTATACAATCAGCAAACTACTCAAAAACCTCTCCATTTAGCGTTTCGAGAAAATATTTCAAAATCACATATTTAAGTATATTTCTTTCAAAACTCCAAAAATATTTAAAAAATTAAACAAAATAAAAAATTCAAACTTTTTTCAAACAAAATTCTAAAAATATTTCAAAAATTATTACAAAATCAAAGATAAAAACTTTTTTCAAAAATTCTAAAAATATTGCATAAATTATAACAAAATCAAAAATTGGAACTATTTTGAAAATTTTAAAATTATATATAAAATTCAAAAATTCTATTTTTTTTTCAAAATTCTAAAAACATTCCATAAATTAGAATAAAATCGAATATTTAAACTTTTTCTAAATTCTAATAATATTCCAAAAATTCTTAGAAATTCAACAATTCAAACTTTTTCCAAAACTCGAAAAATATTGCAAAAATTATAACAAGATCAAAAATTGAAACTTTTTCCAAAATTATAATAAAATCAAAAATTTAAAAGTTTTCAAGATTCTAAAAATATTCCAAAAATTCTTACAACATCAAAAATACAAACTTTTTCAAAATTCCAAAAATATTTCAAAAACTATAATCAAATTCAAAAATTTCCATGTTCAATTATATTTACGTCATTCAAAAAGCTAATTTTTTTTTCCAAAAAATTATCTAGAAAAATAAATGAAATCATTTTTTTGACACACTTGACAATGTTTTTTTGACAAACTTATGATGCCATAATTCTCAATAATAATAAAAAAATTTCATGTCAAACAAATAATTAATTTAAATTTTTTCTAAAAAAATTGGGTAAAAAAATTATTTTTGACACACTTGACAACATTTTTTTGACAAAATTATAATGCAATAATCTAGATTTTGTTCTCACATACCAAGCCCGACCATCAATATTTCTCCAAATTCAATGTTCCTACACGTAATCACTTAAAGTCAAAGTTTTTCAAGTAAAAAATATGCAAATTTCCTTGTTTTGACACACTTGACGATTTTTTTGACACACTTTCGGTACAGTTAGTGAACACATCGTCCTTTCGGTGGAGAAAAAAAACGGAGAGTGTGCTTAAGACCGCACGGCAGAAGTGAAAACTTTATTGGCAATCGCAATCAATTGATATCGTATTAGTAGTATTTGGATCGTATTAGTAGAATAAATGAGAAACAAGTCAGAACGATAAACCGCTAACTACACGTACTAACCTCACAATGTAAACCAAATAATTGTCAAAATAGCACTCATATGCCAATAGCAGGGACTAAAGTACGCGTGGTTGTCACACCCATAGATCAACAAGTTTAAATTTTACAAATCTTCCGGCAGAAAGCTAACTAAATTCATTTTTATTAATGCGCATTGTTGCCGTTTACAAATCACTATCGGCTAAGTGCCACCATATTTAATTATTTTATTTATCATGATTGCCATCCATGTTTAATCATACATAAGCTATGCTTCTTTGTATAGAATTTATGCTATTTCCGTCTCGTAATTGTGAGCTTTAAATCAATATAATCGATTTTATCAAGTTACAGGTATTAAGTTTTCACTTAGTTTTAGAAACATGTATTACATACAATTGCAATCCGACAACATATTTAGAGAAGATGATAAAATTACAATGCATCTAATTTTGATATACAAATATAATTGTTTCAGGTTATACTATCTTTCTTACGTTATTTTTAATTTCATAAAGATTATGTTCAATAAAACGAACATTGATCAAAGCAAGCTACCGTTTAAAACGATAGTTAAATAAAAAGCAAAAATTAGGCGTACGCAACAACTTCTTAAATTTTCATGATGATTAATGTATTAATGCATAAAGGATAAACCGCCATACATATGTTCAATTTTATATATATTCAATATTTATTTAGCATGATGACTCGAATGCAAATTGCAAAAGACAGTAACAATATAACTTTAAAAATCTGCGTTATAGATCAATTTTTTGAAATTCGTATTAAGAATTTTTTATTATTTTTATGAATTCATAAATAAAAAAAATAATTTTAATGGTATTTAATAAAAATTAAAAAAAAAAAACAAAAAAATAATATGTACCACACCAGGGATTGAACTCACTACCTACAGCACATCAGTCGAGCACGATATCCACAACGCAATTTGAAACGTTAAGAAATGATAGATAGATTATTATTTATTATTATTTTTAGCATTTCTCTTTAAAGCATGACGGATCAGACTAACTTACTACCTACGGAAAAATCTGTGTGTGGTGCGCCTAAAGAAGTTTTCACTTCAAAAATTTTTTGAAATCCGTCCAGCGGTTTTCTAGATTTCGTAGGCTGTGACGGCCGGCTGGCAGATAGACATACATATTTTTTTGCTTTTTTAGAATCAGTAGGTCCTAAAACGTCAAGAAATGCCAAAAAAGGTAGGGGTTAGAATTTCACTTTTGGCTCATAAATGCAATACTTAGGTTTTTCAGACCGAAGTAAATTTGTGGCAGTAAATATAAACATTGAAAAATAAATCAAAATCGAGAAAAGAAAAATTGAATCAGACAGATGTGCTAACACCATTTTGTCTTTCTTCATACTATTTTTTAGTTATGTTCTCTCAATATTTATACATTTTCTCTATTTTCATTCTTAAAATTTTCAAGCCTACCGCAGATGTAAGAGGTTGTCTTTAATGTAATTTATTTATAATCTGGGGATATGGATATGGGCTTACAGTCTTGACCACGATGTATGGCTACATGTATCGCTTTAATATCTACTCGTGCGATGCTATTACTCAAGCGAATAAAAGTAACAAGAACCCTGTTTTCGTAACGCCTATTTGTAGTACGTACTTGGAACAATTGTTCTTCCACGTGACCACCTTTGACCTTATTATTTTTTCAATTCTGATCTTCAGCTGAATCATTCGTTAAAAAAAATTATTTTACATTTTCTGCCGTTTCAATCATTTACATTTATTTTAAGATTTAAACAAGTTTGTTCGTTTGCTTCACTTGCTTAGATCTATGATCATATTGTTGCGCCCGAATAAATCAGTCAGAGCATAAGAATTTTTGTCACTGGGTTTTGGTACAGTCATGTTTCTCAGGACAAACACAGTGTGTAATGACTTTAAAGTGTTGTTCATATGAATATTGTTTCGGTTGAATTATGATTAAAATATCTTTTGTCGGTAGTAGATCTCTTTTGTTTCGGTACTGTTGTGTAATAGGATTTATATTTTCACTTTAAAAAAATTTCACGATTTTTTTATGATGTCTGGTTTTCTCAGAGCTTGTCACTCGTTTATATCAGATCACTAACAAATTTTGTCATCAGATAACCTTTTTTAGTATTTATCCACAAATTTCTAAGCAAACTTTTGAGTTTTCAGTCTACTTAAGACGACGGTACCGACAGTGGTTATTGTTCTCCTACCCCGACAGTTTAAAGAAATATTTACCATTATATTGCTTATAATAATATGACTTTAGTAAAACAGAAACTGGTGAAATTTATTTTAGTTGCACCTAAAATTATTTGTGATAGTTATTTTTTGTGAGGGTGATGAAAACAAATACAAAAAACAAACGGGCAGTTTTAAAAATTAATTTTTGCGATATGAAAATGTTTTTATATATTTTAATATAATTTGTTTAGTGTTTAAATTAATTTTTTCTATTTTGCGTATAAAATAAAGTCATTTCGATACCCAAATGCGTATCGAAATGGCCTTCATTACGATACCCAAAGTTTTGTCTTTCAAGGTTGGTCACATTGGTCATACAAACGTCAGTGAACATTAAAACGAATAATTATGTAAATAAAATTAATAAGAATATCTAAATTAGTGTTAAATATTTTAATTAATTAAAATAATTAGTAATAATAACAAAATTTCAAATCGACTATTTCGTAATAAAATACACATTTTTTATTTCAAGACAAAAAATGCAAAATAGAAAAAATAGTATAAAAAACTCGTTTCACAAGACGTTTTATCGCACTTATCCTTTAGAAAACTCCCTGCCGCGCGGGTCGTTTTCTAAACAGATTGTGTGCGATAAAATCGTCGATTATGAAACTAGTTTCTTAATATACTATTTTTGAAAACGATAAGAAAATTATGGAACACAATATATTTATGTGGATTGTGGATATAAGCCAAATATTTATATTTTTTGATATCTGATTTTTGCTTTCATTAAAAATGGCTAAAAAATGGACGAATTACAAATGCAATAATACACATACACTTTCAATTAACAACATAAAAAGGATCGTTATCTTCGTTTGTCTTATTGATGTTACCAAAATTATAAGTCTTGGAAAGTTTCATAACATATCAGAAGATCCTAGTCGACTTTTGAGACTCATCTAATATTTTTGTATTTATGCCCGTATGATGGTAATGCTATTGCCAATATTCATTTAAAATAATTGTGCCGAAGGGAGGGTATTTTTTTATCGATGCGTGAACAAAATATTGTTAAAATATTTTGTCTAAAATACGGTAATGTGTTGGCGCTTGATACACAATTTCTTGAACTGAATAGCTCTGATGAATTACACTCTCTTTTATGCAAATGCAAATTAAATTAACTCTATTTTAAAAATTATTGGAATTGTGTTCACACAACTATCAAGTCGTTAAACGTTCTCTCTATGTATACGAAAAAGCGTATTAATGTATTAATTTGTGCGATAAATTAATTTAAACATTAATGTTTAAATTTGTGACGGTTTCAAGTTAATACCACGAGGCGTGGTGCACCTTGTTAAGGGTATTATTCGAAACACATTTCCCTTCAACATCAAAATTCAGTGCTGCTTATCCACCAAGAAACTTGTTCTGATCTGTTGACTCAAACAGATCAAAACCACCACCAGTTACTTAGAGATTAAATTTCATCAATATTTTGATTGGAAACTCACTACTGCGTGACGGATGCCAAGTTAACTGTTAAGTGGTAAGCGATGTCCTTAAAATATTTGAAGCAACTAATATGTGAACTTCAAAATTATTTCCTTATTTAATGAAAAGGATTGTGTAAAACAGTCTGTAAAGTTTGTTTAGTGCAATAAAAATCGATAAAATTTTCTATTCATTACAAGGCCTTTTCTTCTAAAATAAGGACAACTAGGTAATGAACATTATTTTAAACACATCTCGCCTATCTGTCTATTCATCCAAATATGTTTGCCTCATTGGCAAGAAAGAGCGTCACATCGATTGAGCTAAGTCGATCAAGCGAGTTCGACGCTAAACCAGGGGGTGATTCCTTAACCATATAGCAAGTGCAACCTCTGTTATTAACTAAAAAATTAAGTTGGACTATTAAAAACCGCTTTGTCCTTTTATAACCGAGAAATTCATGGTTAGGTACTAAGAATAGTAGGATATTCATATTAAGATCCTAGTGATAAGCTTCGTAAATGTATCTATAAATTTTGTACATCAATACATGACTTTGCTCGGCTTTTTGGCTGGTTTTATTATTTTTATATATCATAGCCACACATAGCCTCATTAATAACCACAAGAAACTACCGTCATAATTGATATTCATATCATTAACAACTACAATTTTCATTCAACATTGAAGTATATATAAGTACGAACTTTTATTTTCTTAAAGAAAAATTATCTCTAATTCATCATCCCTACTTTCATGCTCTTCTTCTATATTTATATCAACGATAATTTTAACAGAAACAAAATTTATTGTATCTAATTGATCAAACTCTAAATTTGCTCTATTCCGTAATAATACCATCTGTCGGGTTTCGCGATTATTAATGATTTCTTTCAAATCTATTTTCTTTTACTTTATGTTACCTTTAATTCACTTTGTTCTTGCTTCTTTCATATTTCTTTTAATTTTTATTATTTCAATTTTTTATGTAAAGATAAAATATTGTCCATGAGTGTTGATAGATTTTTCTGAATTTACCGCGAATTGTTGCTGGAGATAATATATTGTTGTTACCGTGCATTCATTATATTTTGTTCAAATTTTTTTTTTGTTTTTCCTTCAAAGAATTATGAATTTATTTTTATTGAAATAATATAATTTTATTGCTTAAACGACAATCCGCACGCTTTCGTTTGTATAAATAATTTGTTAGAAGTATTGGCAAGGAAATGATGGAGTAACGAAAAAGTTTTGTTGTCATGGTGGACGTTTAATTGTATGTATTAAATTTTGTTACAGTTTTGGAATTTTGTCGTTTTTCTAATAGGAACCTCTAATTGTTCTCTACACTCTTTCTTTTATCCTTTAATGAAAACTTTCATCTAACTTTCTTAGATATATTAAAATATCTGTATAGATATGAAACTCAAATTCGTCGGCGGTGTTGCAGTTTGTTGCATTTTGACGATGGTATGGTTGTGAATATTTCATACAATTTGATTATTTTATTGACTGCACTTCACTTTAGTTGGTTTATGACTAACCTGTTTGCCCAACGAAAGTTTTTCCATTATAAAATCCAGCAAAGGTATTATTTTCATCTCTAGTTTTTTTCATCACTTGTTGTATGTCCTATCGGCACTACCTATTGGTTTGCTGTTGGTTCTTGGTCTGCCACATTAGCATAATTTTTGAAATATATTGAATCGAACTCATACTCACCCGCACCCTGTGCTATGAATTTTTTACCTCGAACTCATATGTACCTGAAATCATACATTTCCTAGTTTTTAGAAAAGCTTCCTATTTAAAAGGTGTTAAAGCAGTAATCGTATAAATTTTATTCTTATTTTCAGCTTTACATTCCACAGCATGTTTGTTGTTTGTACGTTCTAGTAAATTAAGCACTTTAAAATAAATCATCTTAAAATGACTAGCAAATCTCTCTTCACCTTGTTCTTATGTATGTAATCTTCCACTAGAAAAAAAAATAACAATAATTTTCTATTTATAAGAATATCTTCTTCTTTATTTTTTTCTTCTTTTAACAAAATTACAATTTCATTAAAGTTATTGGTGTTGGATGTAAGATTTTTTTGAATTTTTCTTTTAATTTTATTCTTAAATGTTTATTATGTTTCTATTCCTCATCATCATTTACATCTTATAAATTTCATATTCACATAATAATATGATGATTTTCGTTTGTCTCTCCTTTAACTCAGTTGCAAGTTAAACTGGCGAAAATGGTATTTTTCATGCTTATCAAGGAGGAAATGCAAATGAATTTAAATAAAATGAAAATTATTCTAAAAGGTTTTTTGAGATAAAATTATAAAAAGAGCCAAGATCCCTAAAGGCTGAACTTTCTTTCACCATCAGAACCTAACAACGTTAGTAAATGTAACAAGAAAAAAAACGTTTAAAAATTTGTAATCAATCTCATCCACGAATATTTTTTTTTCTTTTATTAATTTCTTTCCATTATAAAATGTAACAAGAAATTAGCATAGATAAGAATAGCATAATAGTATTTTAATCAATAAGTGTTTACTGTTATAGTTTATTCTTAAGGAAAATTTTAAAATTCGAGCGAAGCACGAGCGAGAAACATTTTCTTCTCAATAAAAATAAATGATTTAAGCAAATTTATTTCTCTTGTTTACTATATTTTTTTGTAAAATTCAATACATTGCATCCCATTCCATAGAATCAACTAAATTTCACTAGAAAATAGCAGTTTTACATATGGTTGCTTCACACTACGCAGAATGCAAATGTAAGTAGAATTCAGTTCATTTTACCATGGATTTCCACAACCTTATGAAGTTTGATACTGAAAGTGGAAAAACTTACAATATATCAACTCAATGCTTTTTTAATTTTTTTCGCTTCTTGATGGTGGCAAGTGATATATTTATGTGTTGTAAATCCTGACTTCTAAGTTTTACGAATTTTAGACATTTAATGAACAACATAAGTACCTAATGGTTACCCATGCAAGTGTGTAATCTTATATATTAATAAGCTAAATAAAAACTTTGTACAGCCTAAGGCTTTTTTATTCGAATTTTGATTCATTTCAAATTTTCACTGCTAACTGATATTAGTGTAACTTAGATTTGACAGATTTTTGGGATTTTGCGGATCATAAATAAAAAAGTTATAGACGAATTAAAAGGTATTTTTGAATTAAACGGCCTCCCACATACAATATGAAAATGGAATTGCCCAAGTATATATTTTTTTTAAACAAAAACGATAAGCAGGCTACAGACCTTCAATCAATTTGTCAATCAATTCGAAAACGAAAACAAACGAAAACAAACGAAATAAAATTTAGTGTAAAAATCCCCTAAATTTTATTTCGTTTATTTTCGTATTCAATTGATTGACAAGTTAATTGAAGCTTTAAGAGAAAAAAAACACGAAACAACAAAAACGAAATAATAAAATTTAGTTTATGAAATGCTTTTGGGGGGGATAAACGTATTATTTTTCTTTGTTTTTAAATATTATTAGAGACAGCAAATTTTTCTTATATTTTCAGTTATTATTATTTTTATGATTTTCGAAATGAGAAAATTTGGTTTATGAAATAAATGATTTTGGGGGGGATAAACGTATTATTTTTCTTTGTTTTTAAATATTATTAAAGACAGCAAATTTTTCTTATATTTTCAGTTATTATTATTTTTATGATTTTCAAAATAAGAAAATTTAGTTTATGAAATGCTTTTGGGGGGGATAAACGTATTATTTTTCTTTGTTTTTAAATATTATTAGAGACAGCAAATTTTTCTTATATTTTCAGTTATTATTATTTTTATGATTTTCGAAATGAGAAAATTTAGTTTATGAAATGCTTTTGGGGGGGATAAACGTATTATTTTTCTTTGTTCTTAAATATTATTAAAGACAGCAAATTTTTCTTATATTTTCAGTTATTATTATTTTTATGATTTTCGAAATAAGAAAATTTAGTTTATGAAATGCTTTTGGGGGGGGATAAACGTATTATTTTTCTTTGTTTTTAAATATTATTAGACAGCAAATTTTTCTTATATATTCACTTGTTATTATTTTTATGATTTTCGAAATAAGAAAATTTAGTTTATGAAATGCTTTTGGGGGGATGAACGTATTATTTTTCTTTGTTTTTAAATATTATTAGAGACAGTAAATTTTTCTTATATTTTCAGTTATTATTATTTTTATGATTTTCGAAATAAGAAAATTTAATTTATGAAATGCTTTTGGGGGGGATAAACGTATTATTTTTCTTTGTTTTTATGTATAATTAGAGACAGCAAATTTTTCTTATATTTTCAGTTATTATTATTTCTATGATTTTCGAAATAAGAAAATTTAGCGTATGAAATGCTTTTGGGGGGATAAACGTATTATTTTTCTTTGTTTTTAAATATTATTAGAGACAGCAAATTTTTCTTATATTTTCAGTTATTATTATTTTTATGATTTTCGAAATAAGAAAATTTAGTTTATGAAATGCTTTTGGAGGGGATAAACGTATTATTTTTCTTTGTTTTTAAATATTATTAGAGACAGCAAATTTTTCTTATATTTTCAGTTATTATTATTTTTATGATTTTCGAAATAAGAAAATTTAGTTTATGAAATGCTTTTGGGGGGGGGATAAACCTATTATTTTTCTTTGTTCTTAAATATTATTAGAGACAGCAAATTTTTCTTATATTTTCAGTTATTATTATTTTTATGATTTTCGAAATAAGAAAATTCATTTTATGAAATGCTTTTGGGGGGGATAAACGTATTATTTTTCTTTGTTTTTAAATATTATTAGAGACAGCAAATTTTTCTTATATTTTCAGTTATTATTATTTTTATGATTTTCGAAATAAGAAAATTTAGTTTATAAAATGCTTTTGGGGGGGATAAATGTATTATTTTTCTTTGTTTTTAAATATTATTAGACACAGCAAATTTTTCTTATATTATCAGTTATTATTTTTTTTATGATTTTCGAAATAAGAAAATTTAGTTTATGAAATGCTTTTGGGGGGGATAAACGTATTATTTTGCTTTGTTTTTAAATATTATTAGAGACAGCAAATTTTTCTTATACTAGGAGGGCCCGGCGTGCTTCGCTACGATTATAAATAAAGTTTTTGCGTAGACATTTTGTTGACATAGAAGCAATGATTTCAAAAAATGGTAATGAGATATGCTAGCATATAATTTTTAATTTTTCTTTTTAAATATATGGATGAAAAATAATCAGAACTCTAGCTGATCATTTCGGATATATGAAAAATTTTCTAACTGCAGAACAGCATTATGCAGAACAGCATAATTATTAAACATAGAAACTAAAAAAAACTAACCTAAAATTATAATCATTAGCCCACAAAATTCATAATTTGTGAATGTAAATATCTTAAATTTTTTGACGTGTGTAAAAATTAAACAGTGGTGTAGCTATAGATATATTTCCTCATATATTATGGAGTTCTAATTTAGAAAAATCAATGACTGAATTAAAAAAAATAAATGCAGAAGTGGAGACAGACTCATGAAAAATAAAGAGGTACATATGGTAATTCTTTTATAAACCGAACACCTTTCTGACCGACCCATTTTTGATTTGGCTGAAATTTTTTTAGGGTTTTTTTATCGAAAAAAAAGATATACGTGTTCGAGGATTTTTTTTTTTTTTTTTGGAAAATAGAGCTGTTCTAAATTTCGAGAATTTCGTGATTTTCGGCTTGAAGACTTACTTTCAAAAATTCATAACTTCGGTTTTATAGAAGATAAAAGGTTTATCTTTTCTTTATTTGAAAGTTAAAAGATGGAATCTTTTAAAAATAAATATTTTCAACTAAAGTTATTAAAACATTCCTATTGTTATAAACAAATAAGTTGTTAAAACTAAATTTTAACCATTGCCCCACCCATGAAATTAATTTTTAATATAATCATCGTATTCATCGTTCAATTTCCTATAAAAAAAGTATTTTTTTTAATGGAGAAATGATGTTTACTGTTAGAAGGCATTTTTGATTCAGCTGAAAATTTTTTAGAGGTTCTATATAAACATAACGATGTACTTGTTTGAGAACTTTTTCTTATTTTTGTTTTTTAGGGGAAATAAAGCGGTTCTAAATTCCGAGAAATTTGTGATTTTTGGCTTGAAGACTTGTTTTCAAAGACTTATAACTTCGGTTCTGGTAAAGATAGACACTTTTTGTTTGTTGTATTTTAAAGAATAGAAATGCAATTTAAAAAAAAAATTGTGAATTATAAAAATTATTAACAAATTCCTATTGTTATAAACAAATAAAATTTTAAAATCAGTTTTTAGTAATTATCTAAAAAAAAATAAAGAGTGTTTAATGTAATCATCGTGTTCTACGCTCCATTTTCAATAAGAAACGTATATTCAATTAGTGGAGAAATGAGTTTTACTGTAAGAAATGAACTAATTTATCGATTTATAAATTTTTGCCGTCCGGCGCTGGAAAAATTAACTTATTTGTAACAGTAAAACTCATTTTTTTCATTAATTAAATATACGTTTCTTATTGAAAATTGAACGTAGAACACGATGATTACATTAAACGCTCTTTATTTTTTTTAGATAATTACTAAAAACTGATTTTAAAATTTTAGTTGTTTATAACATTAGGAATTTGTTAATAATTTTTTTAATCCACAATTTTTTCTATAAATTGCATCTCTATTCTTTAAAATAAAATAAACAAAAAGTGTCTATCTTTATCAGAACCGAAGTTATAAATCTTTGAAAACAAGTCTTCAAGCCAAAAATCACAAAATTCTCGGAATTTAGAACCGCCCTATTTCCCCTAAAAAAACTAAAAAAAGAAAAAATTCTCAAACAAGTATATCGTTATGTTTATATAGAACCCGTAAAAAAAATTTCAGCCAAATCAAAAATGGGTCGGTCAGATTTTGTCCAAATCTGTTCGGTTTATAAAAGAATTACCCATATACATGAGGAATATTTGTCGTAATCCATCGCATGTAAAATATTTTAAGATTCTGTGTGGGCAGTTGTATCGTAACTTTTGTCGGTAATTCCGATAAGAGGAAATTTGAAGGTAAGTCCGATTGGCTTGAAGTGAAGATAAGTTTCAATAGGTTATTTGAAATTATGAACAAAATAAAATTAATTAAATAACATAAAGTTGTTATTGTTTTTTGTAAAAAATAAGACGGCATCAATTATCTTTGTGACATACTTATGAAGTGACTCCAAATATTGAATAAACCAATAGCCAATAAAATTGTCGGGATGGAATATATTCATATTTGTATCAATCAGTTTGTTGTTATTCACCGTAATATATTGGATTAAATTTGATTTATTAAGTAATCTTTATTTTGAAAAGAAAATGTTAATTTAGAGTGAAATGAATAAAGATAAAGAGCGCGACTTCAACCTGACATCTTAGAAATTCACAACCTTTATTTCGTTCCTTTTGATCTCACATTTAAAGTTTTTTGTTACTATGCATAAGCTATATGAAAACATACCTTGGACAGCTGATGCTACTCCTGTAAGAATATGCAGGTAAAAAACGTCCTTGCCCCGTGAAAAAACTGATTTTAATATTTCAAAAATTAATTCTACATCTTTTTATAAAATGAAGCTACGTTGAATCACTTTAACTGCCCAAATTGAGAAATAAAAGTGGTAGGGCTTTTGGTGTTCAATAAATTTTAAATTTCTATCAATATGAATTCCTTATTTGGCTTAGCAGCGGAGGATAATTAGGTCTTCTGTTAGAAGGAACAAGATTGAAACCGACTAGCATATCAGCATTATTCGGCAGATTAACATCACAGTAACAGTCTGTTGTCTGCTGACTTTGTTCTAATGACTTTAAACCTACCTCACAGAGCTGAGAGTTGTCGTTTGTAGATTTGTAACGACGGACTGTTTTCAATTTTTACTCTAAAATAATATTATTCATATTCAAAGAAATTCGCTAATAATTTGTTTATTTATTCTCTTCAATTGTAATAGGCGTAAGGACATTTGTTTGTGCTACTGTGAACCTTTTTTTTGTTGATTGTTTAGTTACGTCACTCAATTAATCAATTAATAATACATGTTTTGCATAAATAAATTTGTAAAAAGTGGAATTGTTGTTTGTATTAGTGAAAATTGCTTGTTACAATAATGGAGAGGGCAACAGCAAAACCTATAATATGTGTATATAAGCGATCAAATTGTTTGGATCGAACATTAGTACATAAATTTAAATTGAATTATTAATATGTAAACTTAAATCAAAAAAATTATTATGTAAATTAGGATCAAATAGATTGCATTGTTGAAGCTTCTGTTTGTAATTTTGGTAGTTTATCTATTGTAATGTAATAACAAGAAAACAAGAAAATATGAGAACAAAAACACGGGAAAAAGAAAATATGAGAATGTTATTACAGTCAATACCAAAGGTGGATATGAATTATAATATTTTAAGGAGGAATTAACACCTGATGTAAATACAAGGGAAAAACCTAGTAATGAAAAGGCTATCAATGTACAGCGGATCAACAATATTCAAGAAATAAATTAATGTAAGCTTTTTTTTGTATTTTGATCTATATAACTTTTATTGATTTATTTTTATACTGCTAAATTATTTTCTCTGTTAGCTAATTAATAGTTTCATTACATTGTTCTATGATAAGAGATTTGCAAGTGTAAATTTGTTTGTCATAGATTTAGTTTTCCGGTTTAATATTACAGTTTGATTATTTCTGTAAAACGTCCAAAATCCTTACAGATTTTACACCTGAAACTGTATTTCGCCATAAGAAAATTATTTGTGGTATATAGAGATCGATTGGGTTTAGTGGCTTAAGTGAAAGAATCTCAAAAATGTGGAATTATCCCTCTTTTGGGCTGTTCCTTAAACTTAAATTTTGAAAATATTTCAAAGATGTGAAAATTTTTTCTTCTTCATATGTAAATTGACCCGCTTTACATATGAAATAGAAGACAACAACTCGTTACCGTATTTAGATATGATGCTACACCGTGAAAGTAACAATAGGATAACAACGGGCTACTACCAGAAACCTAGTTCAAAAAATAGGTTACTTAATTATAGATCTGAACACCCAAGTGCACAGAAGACCAGTGTAGTATATGGCACCGTATCACGCATGCTGAACATCACCTCAGTTAGGTATAGAAGAGAAACTGTAAAAGAAATATATAGGATCCTAACAATTAATGGCTATCCACTAGGTCTCATAGGCAGTATGATCAAGAAATACCACAACACCCAAGAACGAGAAGTGATTGTTGCTAGGGAACCGAAATCAACAAAATATGAAGGATTGATCTATTCAAGACATCTTTCCTAGAGTTTAGGTAAACTATTCACGAATAATGATAAAAACTTAAAATTAGGGTATAAAACGCACAAAAATGTGAGCAGAATCATAAAGAAGCCAAATGATAGAGGAAAAAAAGATCAACATTGTGTAGTATATACATTTCCTTGTGCAAGCTGCAATAGTGAATACATAGGACAGACAGGACAGAAACTAGGTGCACGCATCATACAACATCAAAATGATGAAGAAGGGGGTAATAGACAAACAGGCAAAACAGCGGCCCTGCAGTATGTTCTGGATCAAGGACACAAGTTCCAATATAAAAAAGCTAAAACTCTCAAAAAGTGCATATGAACTAACCAGGCCTTTAAGCTAATTTTCACAATCAATAGTATCAAAAAATCAATAAAAAATCATGCAGCAACGAAATTTTTAGGTCAAACAAAGGTCAGTGACCCGTACTCATTATACATAACTTATATATAATTTTTGTTTGTGATGATTTTCATTGGTATATAAGATTTTTTTTATGTTATTGTTTTATGACAAAGACAAAATCATGTATATAAGTAGAAGGAGTTTGTAAATCAAATTAATTCTAAGTTCTGTTCAGTGTATATAAGTATATCGTTTGGAATTGTATAGTGTTAATGTTAACTTTGATTTTAATATTATTTTTCATTTTTATTGTTAACCAGGAATATTGAAGAGGGTCCCAGTAAGGACCGAAATATATGTGATAAAATAAAATAGAAAAAAAATTTGTGATCTATAGTTTAGCATTTTATTTGTGGTTCAACTACTTACTACCAATAGAAGCAAAGATGGTGAAAATAAAAGTAAGCATATATATATATATATATATATATATATATATATATATATATATATATATATATATATATATATATATATATATATATATATATATATATATATATATATATATATATATATATATATATATATATATATATATATATATATATATATATATATATATATATATATATATATATATATATATATATATAGATATATATATTAGACTGGTCGTTAAAAACTAAATTTTCCGAAACGACCCCTAGAAAAATTCTTTGTGGTCAAAAAACCACAATGGCATTATTTTTTTTTTTTAAATCAAAAAAACACGTGCCGCAAAATCGTTGAAGTTGATTTTTTGAAAAATTCGTAGATATTTTCAAATATCTCATAAAATATGCAGATGTCAAAAAAAATTACAGATCCATTTTTGTAGGAAATTTAATTCTCTACAAAAAACGTACATGTCATTTTTTCCCGAAAACGTATAGTTCTCATGATATTTTGAAAATGAACTTGTAAGTTTTCGTAATTTTTAAAAAACATAAAAAATGAAGATGACGAAAAACTCCTAATTTTCTTCTTATGCTATAGAATGAAATGTATAAAAAAATAATCGCGACAAAAAAAATCAAAATTAGTACTTTTTCGTTTTCTGTTATTGAAAAATTTTCATCATTTGGTTTTACGAGTTTCGAAGAATTTCAAGTTTTATTTCAAAATATCATCAGAAATATAGGTTTTAGGGAAAAAATGACTTGGACCTTTTTTGTAGAAAATTAAATTTCCTGTAAAAATGATTGTGTGATTTTTTTTGACATCTGCATATTTTATGAGATATTAACAATTTTATCAAATATTAAACTTCGATGATTTTGCGGCACGTGTTCTTTTCACTTAAAAAAAAAAAAAATAAAGCCGTTGTGGTTTTTCGACGACAAAGAATTTTTCTGGGGGGCGTCTCGGAAAATTTAGTTTTTAACGACCAGTCTAATATATATATATATATATATATATATATATATATATATATATATATATATATATATATATATATATATATATATATATATATATATATATATATATATATATATATATATATATATATATATATATATATATATATATATATATATATATATATATATATATATATATATATATATATTTTCATTAAATTTTTACAGTATCCCGACGAAAAGTTTGGTAAAATTTCACATGCTAAATGCAGGTTAGTTCATAGATCTTTACACAGAGATCTTAAAAAAATAAAACAATCCACCATTTTTACGATATTGAAATGTGTACTACGATTCAGCTATTTAAACGTTTTTGGTATGTTTTTTTCCACCAAATAAACCACTTTTAAAATCATAAACACTATGCTGGGTAAAAGTCGGTTTATCTGAAAGCTCATTGAAATAACTTTTTCATGAACGCTTAACGGTTTATTTAGTTTATGCTTGCCAATACGGGTATTAATTTTTCTTGGCCACTTAGACGAGTATAAATTAAATGAAAAAAGAAACAAATCTTACCATTTGCTTATGTGGTTAGCAATTTAATTCGTAGTTAGCAATCGCAAGATGGTGTAGAATTACACAAAATATTCTACCACCCACTCTCAAGAACTGTGTTCTAAGAAAATGACAAAAGTTAAATAAGAAACCATGTGTAATCATATAAATATTCATTTAAACTAAAACTTTTAGTTTTACACAAAAACATCATGTAACGATCGGCCCTTTGTCAATTTGGGTTCTAATCTAAGAATCAAAATCCATTAAAAATGTAAGTCCCTATAAAAACGACTTATTATCCTAATATCTACACTACATCAAGATGAGAATTGTAATGAGCAAGATCTTTGGTGTCATCATTACCTATACTAATATACTATAGACTTATTCAAAAATAAATGTAAAATATTTCCAACCAACTTCACAACTCACTCTTGCAAGAACACATTTATTGAAAACATTCCATACAAGCACGTCCAAAATTTCCCGGAAACCTGTATTAAATTGTTTTTTATTTTCTAGTTTTTCGTTTAATTATGGAAGAACTTAAAAAAATACTAAATAAATAATTTTATACAAACAAACATTTATGGCTACGATGTTCTTTTTGGCTCGTGTCGTGGGAAGTTTTTTCAATTGGTTTTTTTTAAGTTAGCCAATCAGTGATGTTGTGAGTGATGTTATATCTAAACTAGTTCTTTGAATTAATTGTAGATAATGTGTCAATAGACATAAGGGAAGACGGGTCATCTTCTTCTCGCCGATATAAGATTGTTATTCGATACTAGCATGGCAAGAGTATAACAATAATACTGATCACTACAGAAATAAATTGACCATCCCTGAATCTAATAAATATATGTTTATGTAATGTTTTTGTTTTCTTATACTTCGCTAGAAATGTAGACTAATTTTTGGTTTAAAAGCGTTGACATTTCTTGGTAGTTTATCTAGTCGGCTAGCACTGATAATGATAAACTTTTTAAAAATAAAAGTATTCTTATCGGTTTACTAGATCGATCGACAATTGTGTGGAAAGCAAAAAATTTCATAATTTGCACATCATATTTTGTTAGATTCAGTCTTATTAGACAGTCAGATTGAGAGTTTTTTGGAATGGAGTTGATTTTTAGGGGATTGAGTTGGCTGACCAATTAGTTTTAAGTGGGTTTCGGAATTTTTAGTAAATGATTTAAAAAATAACAAAAAAGGGGTATACAGGTGTGTGAAATTATCATACCAGATCATATCGGAGGATGATTTACTAATCATGCATGTCAACCACGGAATTGAACGATTAGCTCGACTGAGTTTCAGTTCCTTGTTCTGAATTGGGAGTGGAAGAAATTGAGATATTGAAACGAGGCTTATGGTGAAATTCAATACTTGGGAAGAATGAGAATACAGATAATACGGTTTATATATAACTGCTACTGAAACTGGGTGGTGTTCAAGGCACTTTTATCTGTAGTGGTATTATGTCATAAATATTTTAATATATGTAAATTATTGTTGAAATTATTTAAGTTTTTATAACAGTTTATTAAGTTTTATGTAATAATATTTAAACTGGTAACAATTTTTCAAAAGTAAACAAATATAATCAAAATATTAACATATTTGAAATATTGTAAATAATATTTTTTATTTCCAAATTAATTTTCGCACAACTAAAAGATTACATGAATTCATTTGCCAAGTAAAAAAATGTAGGGTTGCACAGAGCTTCTGCAAGTTGTTTGTGTGCTAAGAGCAGTGGCATCTTATTCACAATGTATTATAATTACGTTATCAAAAAAACAGATTCCTAGTAAGCCAAGAGCTTGTGTTCAAATCCTACAAATTCTGATGATACTCTTAGTGGTAAAAATCTACAACCTGGCAAACGTATTATATTTTCAATTTAAAAGTCTGAAATACCGCACACATTTAACCCAACGTCAGGCAGAGTAAATCATTTATATACCAAATTAATTGGAACATCATCGTAAAAAATAATATCACTTTTGTCTTAACAATAATAGACGGATTTACTCCGTATCTGGCTTTTAGCTCCATATCTGACTCCATATCATTGATAGACATGAAGATATCAATAGTGGTACATGCATTCAGTCTATCATATCTCCTATATGCTGCACCCAGGAAATGTTGAAGGAAATTGGTAAACGGCCTTCACATTTCCATGCGTATGCTAATTCGATAGTATTCCAAAACATTGTTATGGTGATCCACTTTGCCTATACATACTCTGGGTTGCACGTGATCCATGTGTGTGTGCTATTTTACAAATACCAATACCCATTTTCTGACTACAAGTACTAAGCCTTGAGTCCAAAGTGAAGGTAGGTTTCATGTACGATCATCTTGCACGAATGTTTTACAAAATACGAGATGATCAATTGATAATCAATGTCAACAGAACCCGAACTACATAAAACGTTGGTGGCTAAAATCGATTAACAGCCGATTTTTGTCTTTTTTTGCATCAAATTTAGACCTGCAGGAACACATGCACAAGGAACGACTATCTCGGAGTGGCGCGTTTTAGGGTAGTTTCGCTATAGTGTGGTTGAATTTGAAAACCACGGAAATTGAAAATATCTGATGAATCGTTTCAATTTAAAAGAATAAATGTCTAGAAATGCATTATTTTATTAAACGTATTCGTTGCTAACCAGACCCTCTAAGTAAAACAAAACTAGACCTAAAGCAATAGAAACCAAAAGTTGATGCACTTTAAAATGGAAAAACGAAATGACAGTATCAAACGCTCAGTTGCTTTGCAATTAACTCGTTTTGAGTTGCATCAATTTCGATAGGTTCTTTTGTATATTTTCCAAACTAACGCTTACGCTAGGTTGGGAAAAAGTCTGTTTAATACGAACCAAACATTTTTTCGTTATTTGTCTTCATGACTACCTCAATATACTCAAAGTAGACGTTATCTCAATCTCAAAATCTAAAATAAAAAAATTTAATAACATACTTTCGAATTGCTTAGACTTCATACTAAGGGATAACAGTCACCCTAATTAATGAAGCAGTAAATTTTTCAACGTTGTCCATTTTTAATATTAAGTGGACACTTACAGCCTAAAAAAAATTTTACTTTAGAGTGAAAGCTTCAGGATTCTTGTCAAAATCACAAACAAAATATTTACACCAACCGTTTTAACTCCGGTTCAACAAAATCCCACCAGTTCCGGATGCTTTAGTTGATACCATAATATCACCAATTAACCATTTTCTTACTAATTAGATCACATCTTATGATTTTCCATAACCATTTCAAAATAATATATTTAAACTTTATTTATTATTTTAATATAGTTAATACTATATTTTAACAATAGATAAAAAAAATATTTTAAAACAGAGAAATATTAACTGATTCTAGGTCTCCATGGATCAACGATGAGCGTGACGTCCCTCAGGGGACAAAACTAAAAAGAAGTTAATAAACATAAACAAATGAAAATAATAAGAAAATGAAGAAGAGGAGGAACTAAAACATTTTCAATTCTTATGCACAAAATTGCGTTTTTTTTAAATAGAAAATTATGTGCTCTGAAGACATATTGTTGTTGTTACCAGAATGATCCAGATACAAAAATTTACTAGCTTTAATCAAAACTGTACACAAATTGTTTCGTTAACATTAAGCAATACTCGTTTGCATTCCATAACATTATGTCTTAGTAATGTGAGTTTGATGAAAAGTTAATTTTTTATTTGATTCTTTGAAAATTGGCGCCACGCTGACATTTTTTTCGTATTCAAATTTGGTATTTAATGTTTTTTTGTTGTTGTAATGTTTCCTACATCGAGTAAGTAATTTTTATTCAATGTTTCTAGAAAAAGCGTAGTTTTATTCGATTGATGTGACAGACAACAGCAACCGGTATTCCGCCTCTTTTTATAAATATTTTTTTTTCCGTAAAAATTCTTCATAATTTTTGTTACATGTAAGTAAGAATCGTTGTCAAGATGTTACCTTGAGATGTTTGTTTGTTGTACTGAAGAAAAATTCAATTACAAAATTTTGTACTTTATCTATGTTAATATCGGTATTTGTAATTATAACGAACTATAACGTATTAGTTTTTATTGTTGTTAATAATGTTATTATATTCTATTAATTTTGTAATTTGTTGCTTGATTTGTTGTGTTTGCTATTGAAAATTTTTATTAGGAAATGGATCAATGTCGTTTTCAACCGATATGATACCTAACTTCAAAAAGGTAAAGTTCATTATTTTAAAACTGAGGTAGTGAAAAAACAATTTACAATTTGCTGATTGAAACCTTTTCAAACGATACTTTGAAAGATACAAGCACTTTAAGTTGTAGACCAATAAAATGACAACACAGTACAAGATCTAAAACATTTTTTGACCGTCAGCTCCGATTGAGATTTTCTAATAAAAGATGACTATTTTATGCGAAGTGTTTTATCGATTTCAATATAATACCAGATATTATATAGATAAAATATAATTTCTATCTCACCACTAGCCAAGGGTGCTATGTGGCTAGCCATTTATTCAGAAGATAAGCAGGAGGCCAGTTTGATTCGTACACTAGAGTTGAAATGCAAAAATAAACAAAATAAAATAAATAAAATAAAAAAATAAATCAAATAAATAAAATAAATAAAATAAATAAAATAAATAAAATAAATAAAATAAATAAAATAAATAAAATAAATAAAATAAATAAAATAAATAAAATAAATAAAATAAATAAAATAAATAAAATAAATAAAATAAATAAAATAAATAAAATAAATAAAACAAATAAAATAAATAAAATAAATAAAATAAATAAAATAAATAAAATAAATGAAATAAATAAAATAAATAAAATAAATAAAATAAATAAAATAAATAAAATAAATAAAATAAATAAAATAAATAAAATAAATAAAATAAATAAAATAAATAAAATAAATAAAATAAATAAAATAAATAAAATAAATAAAATAAATAAAATAAATAAAATAAATAAAATAAATAAAATAAATAAAATAAATAAAATAAATAAAATAAATAAAATAAATAAAATAAATAAAATAAATAAAATAAATAAAATAAATAAAATAAATAAAATAAATAAAATAAATAAAATAAATAAAATAAATAAAATAAATAAAATAAATAAAATAAATAAAATAAATAAAATAAATAAAATAAATAAAATGAATTAAATGAATTAAATAATACTTGCAGCTCTGTAAATTTTGAGTCTCAATCAATTCTGTTTATATTTGTTAAAGTTTGCTTAAAATATGTCCAATATGAGATGTTGCGAGTTTGATTTGCCCTAATGTAAAGTCAATCACTATATTTTCTGAGTGTTTAAAGGTTGCAGTTTTGTTGCGCATGCGTTGAATCAATACGATAAGTAGCTTTTAATTAATATATCAAAAAGAACAATGTTTGAATTATTGAAAATTGGCAATGGATTTGACCAGATCGAAAAACATTGACTTTACTTGTAATGTCAAAAACAATTTCTTAAGACAAATAAAAAGTCAATATTCAAATCACTTCATTGATTAAGTGTATTTCTTGTACATGACTTAAATAAAAACTGCAGACTAATTTGTTATAAATATTTAAGTTTTAATAAATTAAGCGAAACGAATTACTGTGCTGCGGGATAATTTGATCAGTATAATCGATCTTCATCATAATATTTAATTATATTTTTTTTTTCATATTTAAGAAATAATTTGTTATTTCTTATAAAAAAATTATAATTTCCGGATCATTTTTTTTGATTTTGATTTAAGATTAGTTTATAAATTAATTTTATTGGAACCAACTAAAATTATTTAAATTTAAGTTTTTATCACGAATTGATCAAGGTTGTCAATGTTGGATGAAAAAAATATTGTTTAAAAAATTTTTTAGTCGTACATTAGAAACGGATTTGAAAATAAAATGGATTCACCTAAAACCTCTTTTATGTAGAGAACTATGAATAAAAATCTTCTTTAAGACGGTTCTAATTCGTAGAAGTCAAACTTTTTTATGATATATGCTGAAAAAGTGATCCAGCTTTGTAAATTCAACTTTTTTTTATTTCTTATAGAAATCATAAAATAAACGACTTATTCGAAAAATTTCAGCCTTAAACCATTTAAAATTTTTAAACCACAAACCATCTATAACTCATACAAGCATTCTAATGCTCAATATATTAATTAGATTTAAACAAAAATAGTAAATCAAAATTGAAATTATAAAATATTTACAATTGGAGTTGCCAACAGCACAATAACATCAATAACTCAATACAAAGCTACCGTACATAAATCATCATGCATATCTTCTATAATGTTTGAAAAAGTTGAATAAAAACAGTTTGTATGGTTCAATGAAGGAAGTTAACTTGAGCACAAACAAAGATCTTAAATTTAAAAAATGAAACGTTAACGAAACTAGATTAATTTATTTCTATTTTGTTTATTGCAATTTATGTTGGTATACTAGCAGACAATTTTTTTCTTTCCTGTAACCAAACCGCAAATTTATTTTCGAAAAAATAAAAAATTAATGTGAAACATGATTTGCTAATTCATGTCTAACTCAAAAATTGTTAGAAACATAACATTGTAACAAATAACCGCAAACAAATTTTCTGTAGAACAGTTTTTTTTATGAAATATATATAGATTGGCTTTGTTCACGATAGACACCCGTTCCAAATCGATGAGATTGTTTTTGTTTAAGGCCTTCCAAATCTGCATTTTTTCAACGACACTATCTAATTTCACTAGCGTTACTCAGATGGCATTGTAATACCGACTAATATATATCCGGCTCGAAGGACCATGAAAAATATTAAGATTGAATTGCTGCAGTATTTTTTCTCAATATTCTTCTAGAATTTTAAAATAATTTTAATATTAAACAACAAAAAATTAGTAAAGTAAAATTTTCCTCAAAATTTACAGTTATAAAATAAAATAATCCTAATATTAAAATAAACAATTTTCCCTTAACCAAACGAGTCGGACTTACAAAAACTTCAACCAAAATTATGCAAATTCAATTCCCAAAACTGATATTTTTTGTTTGTTGATAAATTTTTTTAAGCAAATAATTAATAATTTAATTTATGAGCTTTTAAAGACGAACAACAAACAATTGCAATTTTTATTTATTTTCGTTCCTTTACAGTCTTATAATTTTTGACAGTTTTCTTATTTTAATCTCTTCTTTATTTAAATTATTTTCATATAAACAAAATTTTTTAAATTTGGTTTTTGTATTTAATCCAATAAACATAAATTAAATTAACAAAAAAAAAAATTAAATTGTCAAAAATAATTTATTGTTGTTTGGATTAAATCGTCGATTTTTTAAAAATGATAATTATAATTGATTTATTGTTATTTGATATTGTTGAGTAAAGTGAGCGTGTTGGATGAGGACTGAGGAGGATGAGCTAATTGAATTGACTTTTTTTTGGAAAAAGATATTTTTTGGGTTATGCTTAAAATTTATATGTTCACTTTAAATTTGTGTTAGTAATCAAATTAAATTAAATGTTGAATTATTACAAGTGGATGGATAGATTCAATTCAAAGTTTTTCTTTAGTCACGAAGTTCTACAAAATAGTTCATCAACAGTTTAGAAAAACTTAAAGGTGTAAGATTTTTAGAAAAAGAGGCAATAATAGCACAACTCATAATTTTCTGTTTCCATGTTAATAATGGCCCAAACGTGACCAATAAATTATAAATACATTGTCTTAAAATATTTCTATATTTTCTTAAACTTTACCAAGAATAGTTATCTCTATTATAACTTTGATAATTTTGCTTGAAGTTATCCTCAATAGTTTCAATTTTTTTTTTCCTAACAATAGACAATATATCTGAAGAAATGCTTGAAGTTTTTAAAAATTTTATTGTTCTGTTAGGTTTAATAATAGTCAGTTGACTTCTCCTTACATCGTGTTGGTATTGTTCGTTGTCGCGAATTAAGTTTTTTTTCAATTTTCTTATTTTATATTTTTAAAGTGTCACTCGACAAGAATTTATGGAAGTTATGAAAGGAAGAACTTAATAAGTTAAAATGTTCTATTGTTATTGGTAATAATAATAAAAAAAATAGAAACAAAACAAAAACGAAGCACGGAAATTTTTTAATTGAATTATAAAAGTTTGAAATTTTTGTTTGTTTCATGATTTACTTGTCTACAATTTAAACAAATTTTTTCATAGGAAATGCATGAATTAAATTATTTTGCTCCTCAAATGCTGTTCAGTTAATGATGATACCGAATTACAAATCTCCATCTAAGGTTAAGGTTATGGCACAGCAGGGCTCACTTGTGATAACTGAAAGATTTTTAAACGAATAAAGTTTGCAAACTTAATCATCAAGGTCGATATGGTTTTAATCTAAAAAGTTATAAATTTATTTAAAATTTCCCAAACTACCTCTACATTTTTGTCCTCGTTGCTGCTTTTCCAGTCGATTCAAAGATATGTAATGCTGGCACAAATATGATTCTCACTTTTCAACACAGAGCGCCCCTTATCTAAATGACTTTACATAATTTCCTTGATCTAAATAATTAAATAAATTAAATTTCTAAATAAAAACAATCACTTGCATTTGAATAAATAAAATGTGAGCATTTATTCTTGACTGTAAGAATTATTAAATAATTAAATAGTCTTCGTAAGAGAATTTCCAATCATTAAATATTATAATTGAACTAAAGAATGTTTGTGCTTCCCAGTTGTATCCTTCAACACTCTTCAACGCGTTCGCATCGTCAACATTATGTAAGTTTTCTGGCATGGAGGAACCTACTGCTGACGAATGAACTGCATTCAGCATTCAGTCTACGGCGGTGGCACCAACAACCTCAAATAAAAAAAAATTACAAGTCGATAAAAACTGGTCCCTCCATAAGAGCAAAACACCCACAAAGATACATAAAGGTTTTTATATGCTGTTGTGATACATGTTGTGATTTCTACTATACAACACATTTTATTGCTTACCAGGAAAGAATCAATGGGAAAGTCATGAACGACATCTACCTGTTTTCACTAAGCTCTGTTCGCTGTTTTAGATAAAATTTGGACTTAGCTTGTGAAAGAGATGCCTGACTCACGGGTGCATTTTTTTCATTAAAAGGGTATGAAACAATCACAGAAAAACGCTGTTTCTTGAGGGTCTATCGTGTTCACCCTGGTTGTTCTCATTGTAAGTTGTCAATGCCGTTACTAGTTGTATTTTGAATCTAAATTTAAGCTTTTAATAAAATTAGTAAACTCAATTGGAGTTACGTCTTGTGGTAGTGAAAGGGTTATTCTTGAAGGATCAAATATTTTCTATCTGGACAAAGAATGTTTATGATAGTTACAGATAATATATACCATCGTTTTCGCAACTATGTAGCAGCATCTACATCTTTCAGAAACATCAAGGCCTCTTTTGTGAAGATGGTGATTTATTGGACCATGTCCATTATGTCGACTGTTTTTAAGGGTGAAACAGGAAGGCTATCTAGAAAGGTCCTGTAGACGGTTTTCGCTTAATTTAACATACTGTTTCTGTCACCATGTTTGTACTGTGCTTTTGAGCAAACATTTGGCCATTTCCTAGCATAATTTCAGCCCAACCAATTTTCATTAGTACATTGCTATTTTACGGCATCGGCAATAGCATTTACTTGTATCCCTGTATGGCTGGGTGCACAACTGTAACGCTGTTATTTCATGAAACATTTTGTTCATTTTAGTAGCATTCAAACGCTAGATTAGCATAAAAACGGGAAGATTTTAGTCCCAAAAGTGTTACTTGTAACTTGGCTATCATAGATATTAAATATTTGAAAATTGTAACATTTTCGTTCAGAACATAGAAGAACGCAACTTGTAGCGGAAAATATTTTAGCTTATGCTATTGTTGTTGTGATGCCTAAAGCAACCGTTTGTTTTATTCTTGAACAAGACACTCCTGCACATGTGCCCACATTGGCTCGAAAACCAAATCTGTGCACCAGATGTTGGCGTTGCATAGCAATAACCGTATGTAGTTATTAATGCAGTATCTGGTCAATATCTTGACATCAAAGTGTCTGTGCAAATCTTAGCATACAATTTGAAATATGCTACGTACACAGTTTGGCTTATAATTCAGGAAGGATTTTAAGGTTACCGATGGTATAAGCTGACTTATACCCTTCTATTAGCTGTATGTTGTGAGTGCTCAATACCGTTACAACTTTTATAAAGAAATTTGTAGAAGAATCTTCATTGCCGACATTGGCGTGGTTTCGAAAACACCAATGGAACTAAGATACACAAGCATTGTATTTCTAAAACAAATTTTTAGCAGCTATTTGACGCGCTTTAGACTACGCGTTTATAATGCTTTGTTACAACCAAGTTTCACTTCTGGGATAGAATCTCAAGTTTTCCCAAACAATTATGCAGGTGAAGAACTTTGTGTACCTTGTACGAAATATATTTCAGATGTTAGTTTGAGATAAGTTGACTATCCATAATCACACTTTATAGTGTCTTATCTCTTTCGATGTTTGTATAACATTACTGTTAAGAACGAAATGAAATGAAAGTTTGTTCTTTTTGCGAAAACGACCATACTGGATTTTAGGGATTGATCGACAGTCAAAATCAAATTCACTACTTTGATACAATGTTAAGAGGTGTTTGGGTTTAACTAGCGACAAAAGAGTCATGTTTTTCTCTGACCATTTCTAATCATGTAAGCGATGCCGATGACTATTCCTAGTCAGAATCATTTAAATTGGTTTAGAGATCATAAGCTACCATTAACTAAAGCAGTAGAGGGCGCACTTCCCCTTGCGGTCAACCTCTAGGTGCAGTAACAATCACAGAAAAAATAGATTGTGTAGCTGATATTGGCGTGTTACTCTGTAAAACTGAGTAGCATCTTGAGATATATGAGAACTAAGGTATATGAGAAAAAGATCAGTTATTTAGTATGGTTATGGTCTAAAGAACAAGCACGATATTAGAATAAGCTATAGTTTGAATTGTGTTTGACCTAGAGTATGCTAATTAGGCCATATTCCATACAACAGCTAAGTAAACTCTGGTTGCACACTAGACCACTACAACAGATCCCTGTGTAAGGGTATACCTTTTTTTTTAATAAAAAGCGTTGTCTAGTAAGAATTACAAAATGTGCCACAACAACAAAAAGATACTTTTTAAGACCTAGGTCCCACAATAATATGCGTTCTGAGGTGATGGTGGACGCTTTTTTTGAATGTCTGTTGATTGAAGGCACTCGAGACTTTTGATTCAAAGAAGTCCGTTTGCTATGACAGCATTATTACTATAACTATGACAGTGAGGAATCTTGACATTTTGACTATTTGCACAAACCGATTAACGAGTAAAACGGGGAAAAGAATATGTTTGAGGCATGCTGGCTCTGATTTTATCTGAGCACTGCTGGTGACGATATTTATAAAAAACAACCAACAATTCGTATATCACGCTTTTTAGCAGAGTCTAAAAGACTCAGGATGGTAACAGATACAGCGCCCCAAACTTGACAACAATACTCCATGTAGGGACGAATATAGGGCTTGTAAATGTGGAGTAATTTACACGGAGTAAAATATTTTTTACATCTATTGAGGAGCCCGAGTTTTCATGACGTGCTCTTTGCCATAGCTATTATATGATCATTCCAGAGTAAGCCATTGGAAACGGTGACTCCCAATAAACTAATGCTTTCACATTTGTCTTGACTTTGTCGTTACACATATTAATTGAAATATCGTTGGGAAACTCGGTCTTTGATCTGGAAACAGTCAAAAGCCGTGTTTAGGGGGACGAATATGACTTGTGCAGTATACTATCATCTGCAAAACTATTTATTGGGTTACTGGCGATTTTTAACAGTTCTTTGATATAGATTAAAAATAAAGTGGCAGATAAAACTGAGCCTTGGGATACACCAGCGGTTATTGATTTAGACTCAGAAGAAAAGCCATCTATAGATACCGAGATGTATCGGTTAGACAGAAAATTTTGAATCAACTTCACGACTGCGGAATGATAACCGTACGCAACGAGCTTGTTAATCAAGTTGGCATGCCTGATTCGATCAAATGCTGTTGAGGTGTCTAATGCGATAACGTACGTTTCACCATCTTTATCAAGTATGCTATTACAAAGATGTGCTACATAGTTCAATTGATCGGTTGTTGATCTTTTGTTTCTAAAACCGTATTGGCTGTCAGATATCAAATGGTTGTCTTCCGAAAAATTTAATACAGTCAAACTTCCATAAATCGAACTTCCATTATTCGAATTTCTCTACAAATTCGTATTTATATTTTGCAATAGCACCAAACATTTCTTTTATGAGTAAATTTGTCTCCATAAATCGAATTTCGAATTAAAAATGTCGAAAATACGAAAAAATACGAAAAAAATACGAAAAACAAAATAAATAAAAGAAACGGCATATTTTTTCGAACTTGTTATCTCTTGTTGTGTTTTTGTTTTTACATGACGTTGATCTAAGATATAAGAATAAAATGCGGGTAAAACAGTGTAAGTACGATACAATTGACATATCGATTTTTGCTTGGTTGCAACAAGCAAGAAATAAGAACTTACCAGTGGGTGGTTCTTTAATTAGGCAGAAAGCTCTTGAATTTGCAAATACAGTGGAAATCGGATAACACGAAATCGAAGGGAACAACAAATTATTTCGTGTTATCAGAATTTCGTCTTAAGCGATAAGTTCAGCTTACATACATTCATTAAGTTAATAAAAAGAAGTAATTATGAACAAATTTATAGTGCATATTTATTTTCATACTTTTAAATTCACGTTACAACAAACATATTCAAAAATCACATTGTGTATTTCAATTAAATAAAATCATTAATTCATATTATGTAAAGAAAAATAAAATTCATAGAGGTAATGTTAAAAATTGCACATAGGTACCCACTTTTGAAAATAAATTATCAAAAAAATCTACTGATGGTTTAAATCAACTCGGTGCTGTTTCAAAAAAATCGGTAATTTTCGTTTGTACCGTTTTATTAATAATGTTTTCCTCCAAAAAGTTTTCTAAATCACCAAGAATGTTGTACACTTTTTCTCCATTTGGTTGGGCTTCGGCAAATCGACGAAAATCCACTATGCACTTACGAACGGTTTCAACTGAAGGTACCTGGACTGGGGCATCATCTTCATCCTCTTGATCACTATCTTCATTTTTTTCTACAGTTGTAGATTTTACCAAGTCACAAATTTCGCGATCACTTAGAAGCGGCGTGGTATCAATATTATTATCCACACTCAGGTAATCTTCGACCATGATATTTTGAGGTAAATTTGTAAGCACAGAAATACGATCAAAAATATTATGCACGTCATCGTTTACATTAGTGTCACAAATTATCTGCGGCTGATCGTCGTCGGAAGGTGTTTTTATTGTAAACCCAGAATGGCGAAAGCAATTTTCTATAGTTACAGGTGTAACAAGTTTCCATGCGAGACGTAACATGTACAAAGCATCTAAAACTGTTACCTGTTTCATATCTTCCTTAAGCTCAATACTTGCTAGATATTTTTGGAGAAGTTTTTTTTTGTAAAACACTTTTAAATTCTTAATGATTCCTTGATCACAAGGCTGTAATACACTGGTAGTATTTGGAGGCAGAAAAATTAATTTGATGCTTTCTAGCTGGATGTTTGGATGTGCTGGACAATTGTCTACAATTAAAACTACCTTTATCTTTTCCTTCAAAAATGTTTTATCTAAAGATTTCAACCAACCCGAAAATAAGTCAGTTGTCATCCAGGCTTTTTTATTTGCCGTGTATTGAAGTGGTAGATTTTTGACGTTTTTAAAACATCTAGGATTTTTAGACTTTCCGATAACAAAAAGTGGAAGTTTTTCCGTTCCGTCGGCATTACAACCAACAAGCACTGTCAGACGTTCCTTTGATTTTTTACCACCAGAACAAGTTTCTCCCTTAAATGTTAAAGTTTTGTCCGGCATACACCGAAAAAATAAACCGAATTCATCCGCATTAAAAATATTTTTTTTGTCGTAATCCTTCAGAATTTTAGGTAAAGTTGAAGATATCCAATCGGATGTCGTATCCGCTGATACTTGTGTCGCCTCTCCACTAATACATTTAAACACAATTCCGTGTCTCGTTTTGAAACGCTCTAGCCATCCAGGATTAGATTTAAAGGCAATTCCCATTTCTATGGCTATTTTATCAGCCTTTTCCATTAATAGAGCTCCAGAAATAGGAGCATTTTGAGATCGGGCTTGCTTAAACCAAAGTAGCAATCCAGAATCTAAATCTTCATGTTTTGGTAAGCGCAAACGTTTCCGACTTCCTTCGAAATCACCCGTTTCATACGTAGATTGAATTTTTAATCGATTTTTTATAATGGTTGATAAAGTAGAATTTGGAATCCCAAATTCTTTACAAATTTCTGTTTTTGATTGACCGCCGCGATCCACATTTTCCAGAATTTCAATTTTTTTTTTAACCGTTAAAGCGTTTTGTTTTTTACTTCCACTAGCCATGCTAATGTTTATCAATAACTGAAGAAGCAAAAATATTAACAACAATAACTACAATAAAAAGAATTTTATATCTCACTCACCAAAACTAAAATAACACACCTCAAATGACTCCAATAAATTCTATTTTAAGATTTCAAACGGAAAAAATTTTACGATTAACGACAACTATTACTCATTACTAGAAAACAATACAAACTAAAACACTTTCTCTCTAACAAAACAAAATTTAATTTGAATGAATTTAATTTCGGGGAATTCCTTAAAACTGAACGATATGTCTACATACAGTAGTAAACATAGAAAAAAGATTCAGTTTAGGTTTTTAAAATCGTGTTTTACAAAAACAACAACTGCACGAGAATTATACGCATAAGGATACAAAAAACTAATCCAAAACGAAAACAAATGTCTGTACATAGTCTATACATTATATTTTTGTTGATTTTGACTAATCCCAAAAAATATATGTAGATTTACATGTACATTATATGTATATACATATCACATAAGTATGTGTTACGAAAACACAGGTGTTCAATAATAAATTTCGTGTTAAGCGAATATTTCTATTCGAAGTTTATATAAAGGGTCTAAAAAATTTATTCGCGTTAAAAGAAAATTCGAGTTAATGGCTTCGTCTTAAGCGAACAGTTTCATACTAAAATAATATGAAAAAACTGGGGACTAAAAAAAAGTTCTTGTTATCCGATATTTCGTATTATCCGTTTTCGTGTTAAGTGAATTCCACTGTAATGTGGTTTTTAGGACTATCAGTGGAGGAACTGCTTCAGGTAGCACCAGCACATATTTAAGCTTGAAAAACAATGTTTTACCACAGCTTATAAAAACTTTCGAACCACGAAACATTTTTGATTGTGATGAGACTTGATTATTTTTTCAATGGCTAATAAAACTTTTGCTATCAAGGGTGATAAATGCTTCGATGGCAAACGAAGCAAAAATAGGCTTATGATTGCCTGTTGGGAACTAACATGATAGGATCGGAAAAACTAAAACTGTTTATCATTGGAAAAAGTAAAAACCCACAATCATTCCGCGGTTTTAAATCACTTGGAGCAGTTGACGAAACATTTGGTCAACAAAACAGAAAAAATTATTGACAAAAATTATAGAAAAATTGTCGACAATTGCCCATCACACCCCAAAGAAATCAAAACAAAGCTTCGGTTTGTAAGAGTCGAATATTTGCCTCCAAATGCAACATCTGAACTTAAACCAATGGGCACATGGGAATAATAAACAGTCTAAAAACTCACTACAGGAAGAAAATTTTAAATCTCGTCTTAAACAGATTAGAGGATTATTTTAAACCGACAGCTATCAGCATACTAGATGCTGTAAGAACAATTTCATCAGCTTGGGCTGTCAACGTAACGGAAAACACAATTAGAAATTGTTTCCGCAATGTTTCCGATTTGTTGAAGATGTCGTGTGGGATGAGGAAGATTAATTATCATTACCAGATATAAAGAGACGAGCCCAAGAAATACACTTAGAACTGGGTGGATATATTTCTGTATACAGCGAATGGACAACAAAAAACCAATCAACTATTAATTCGTCTGCAGAAGAATACCTTAATTTTGATGATGATATTTGTGTGACTGATTATCTACTGCATATCTTTCGTCGATGAAACAATTTTGACACTTTCAGTGCCAACTACAGTTCATGAGAGTTCAGATGATGATGAAGTCCAAGACATTTCTCCAGAAAAACCAAATGTTCACCAAATTCGAACTTCGGTTGATGTCACCCTCACAGCAATTGAAATGCAAAACGAAGTTCTAGATGATATTCAATTTTGTATTTACAAGATAGATCAGTTTTTCAACAGACCCATTGATGGTAGCAATGTAGCAAACAAACAAATATTAAAGATTTTTTCAACGAACAAACTATGTAATTCTGTAGTTTTGTAAGTTAATGATTTGTATGTCCATATTAAATTGTTAAATTCGTTGCAATTCTTAAATATGTCAATACATTGTGGGTTCGTTTTTTTCACTCTTTTGAGTCATTAGGTAATGAATTTATTTAATAAATATGTTCTAAAATAATGAAAAGTTCACCCATTTATAATAAATCGAAAATTCTGTTCTATGTTCTATATTTCGAAATTTCCCTAATTCGAACAAAAATTGATGGCATGTAGTGATTCGAATTATAGAAGTTTCACTGTATATGTGAATTAATATAACGCTCGTATATTTTAGACAGGACTAGGAGTAAGGCTATTGGTCTTTAATTTAAAATATTACATTTTGTTCCTTTTTTTGGGACATGCTGGACATTGGGCAACTTCCAGCAGGATGGAAAAATACACGATTTATAGGATTTATAGAATATTTTAGTAGGAGTTGGTGCAAGTTCTTTTGAAAATGTTTTTAGAATAACAGGAGGAATGTTGTCCAGATCAGAGAGGCTTTGTTGTTGTTTAACCCCCTTAAAACTTTTTCGACAATATTGGGTTTGAAATGTAATTGCTTCATATTAACTCCTGAAGACTGGATTTGGGGCATTTCCTTAGGAGTTTCTAAAACTGTCGATTTTGAAGCAAAGTGTTCAACCAACAATGTTGGTTTTCTTGCAGGGTCAGTAACAACTGAGTCAGTATAAAAACAATGACGCTTAAATAAGGAGACCTTGAAAAAAACTTAAGAGACCATTGGTGTCCATTTTTGAAAAGTGAAATATTTTATGAGGCTTTTTAGTTTTTAGTTAATGCCGGGAACCAGTACAGAGCTATTGTGAAAAAGGTAGGTTTCAGGTAGACAAACTTATAATACTACTGTGTTGTAGTCATCACCATTTAGTTCCAAATTTGGAAAGCGTTTATATGCAATACTCTCATGAATGTATGCATATACACCTTGATGAAGTTTAAAAGCCAATTTAAACCTATATTTGGGATCTAGTGTTACTTCACACGGATAAATTTCAGAATTTTTTATTTCTGTTAGAAAAAGAATGTGCGGATTGTCATGCTCGAGATGATGTTGCACAATCTTCCATCACAACTTGTTCAATTCAGTTTGAAGTCTCAGCCGAAAATGCCGGATCCACTTCAGGTGAATTTTGGTTGCAGTAAATCTCTTATATATCGCTTAGTATTTATCTTAAAATTACCAACAGATATTTACAGCTATTTTCAATTCAACTTGCAGCTATTTTAAATCAATGTTAATTGTTGAAGTCTTCTTCGTCGTATCCCTTAAACATTAGTTTTTTATCTTTGTTGAATTTTACTTCATAAATTATTTCAACAAAATTACTGCTTGATCGTTCTTTGTTTATTCTGTTTAAAAAACTAAAACTGTATTGCATCCATAACTTTTCAAACCAAACAGTATATATGAATATGGCCATAAATTTAACCAAATTCACAAACCAAACTGCTTATACATAAAAACAAATTAATTTTAAGTTTAAAATCCACTTGTTAGGGTTCCGTACTTTGAAAAAGTAAAAACGGTACCCTATTGGTGAGACTTCGGTGTCCGTCCAAATTTCTACATAATCGATTTTCTCAAAAACTATAAGTGCTATCAACTTGAAATTTTGTACAGTTATATAATTTATTTGTCCACGCCTACTGACAACAAAAAAATTAGGAATATTTGTTTTTATTAATATTTTATGGACATTGATAAGAAGATAGTAAAACAAAAATTTTTTTTAAAGAATCGAGTTTGGTTTAAAAAAATCAAAAAAAATCCAAATAGTTCAAAAAGACATTTCAATGAATTATCGATTGCTTAGTTTTTAAGTTATTTCAAAAAACGTGTGTTTATTTTTTTGTCCCCCACCTTAACTTCGAACATTACAAGAGCAAAAAATTGAAAAAATTCAATGATGTAGGAATTTTGCATACAAAAATCCGTTTTTTTGTTTTGGTTGTTATAATTTCAAATGTTCATTACATGGAATAAACATGTGTTCAACCTCGCTAAATCTGCAATGCAAAAATTAGGATTCTTGAGTCGATGTAAAAAGTATTTCAATCCCGAACAAATTTTGCTAATCTTCAAGTCGTTTATTCGTCCATGTATGGAGTACTGCTGTCATGTTTGGGGAGGTGCTTGTCAGTCAACAATAAAATGTCTAGACTCTGTACAGAGAAAGGCAATGCGGTTGATTGGTAATACCGAACTAACGGACCAGCTTGATTCACTCCAGCACAGAAGAAATGTGGCTGAATTGTCAATCTACTATAAATATAACTTTAGCAAATTCTCCTCTGAGGAAATTCAAAATATCCTTCCATCGTGTGCGCAGTATAATCGACAAACAAGAGCTGCCGAGTTATCCCATCCATTTGTTGTACAAATACCTCGTTGTAGAACCGTGTCCTTCCAAAACGACTATTTTAATAGAGTGGCCAAATTATGGAACTCATTGCCTTCCTCTGTATTTCCCGATGAATTTTCCCCTCAGACATTTAAAGAAAATGTCCATCATCATTTAAAAAAATTAGTGTAGTTATCCCTATATCCCCATTCCTTCCATTTTCCTCATCTTCTTCCTTTATAGTTGACATTGTATCTTCGGATATTCAAAGAGTCTAAATAATGAATATTTCATATTTAGTGTGCTAAACATGTCTAACTAATTAATAAAAAAAAAAAAAAAAAACAGGGGGTTAAGAGTAAAAATTACGAAAACAAAATATTTTTGGGCATGTCAAGTGTGGTATCATATGAAAGGTTATTTTTTTTCTAGTCTGAAACAATTTTTTTTGTAATTTTCGAAAGCACCGTTTTTGATTTATTTTAGAAAAAGTGAAATTTTAGTTTTGTCCCCCCTACTTATCTTCGAACTTTACAAAAGAAAAAATTTAAAAAAATTCACGGTTTGCAAAAAAAAAATGGAAAATTTTTTTTGGTCGTTATGATATCAATTGTTCTTTGGAGGGGGTTGTGAGTAGAAATTTTGAAAAAAAAATATTTTTGACCTGGACAAGTGGGGTGTCATATGAACGGTGATTTTTTTTTGTAGTTCAAAATAATTTTTTAGTAATTTTCGAAAACACGGTTTTCGACTTATTTTTAAAAATGTGAAAATTTGTTTCTGTCCCCCCCTTTATCTTCGAACATTACCGACGCGAAAAATTGAAAAAATTCACGGTTATATGAAATGTTGTAAAGATTGAACGTAAACTATAGGTTAGCTCATTATTTCAAATGTTCCTTAGAGAGGGTTGAGAGAAGACATTACGAAAAAAAATTATTTTTTACCTAGACAAGTGGGGTGTCATATGAAAGGTTATTTTGTTTCTAGTCTAAAATCGTTTTTTCCGAAATTTTCAAAGTCACCATTTTCGATTTAAAATCATGTTCTTGTGAAGAACTATTCATGTAGAATTTTGAATTCTTTGATGAGAATTAATTTTGTTACTTTGCAGCATATGTATAATTCAGTAACTAATTCAACCTAACGAAATTTAGAAAATATTTTATAATGTCAGATGAACTCGGCATAAAAAAACATTATTCGGGCTGACCATTGCCATCTAGTAATCTTTATGGTCCAAGAATTGTATGTAACTGTGTGTTATCGGTATACGCATTCCACTAAATTTCAAAGATTTCGAGAAAAACTGTATTTATGTTCGACTAATAAACGAATTAAATTAAAAAATGTTGCCACCATAAACAGTTATGGGTAAAATTCAACCCAACGGAAAACTATATTAGAAAACTAAAACTATATTAACTATATACACGGAACCATCGGCGAGCGAGTTATATTCGCACTTGACCCGACTTTTTTTTTAATCAAACACTTTTATAGTATTATAATCAAATATCCAAAATGAATATAACTTACTAACACCAGTTTACTAACATTATGGAGGATATCAACTACGATATATCCTTTTTTCTCTTTCTTATAATTAGATCTCTATTTCACAAAAAGTTCGATGTTTGAAACACAGAAACCAACATACAGGTTTAATTTAATTTTGTTTTGCACAAAACATGTGCCATCCAGGTCGTATGAAATGTATACTCTAGGGCCAGTATAAAAGTAAAATCAATTATTTGCAAAAATGTGTTGTTAAAAATATTGTGTCACCATTTATTCCAAGATTGTGAATACTTCTTGCTTCATGCAAACTACTACTCCAATAGGAGGTGCATAACCGCACAAATGTTGTTCGGAGGTTCCACATTTGTGATTTCCAGATAGATCTGACCTATACTGACGTGCTTCCGGCCTAATCAACTGATAACAATCAATCGTAAAGATATTTGCATGGTTGTGGGTGTCATTACTGGACACTGGGCTACCAGGAAACATGCTGCAGACTCTGCCATTACTAATGTTGCAGCTGCAATAACGAGGAGGAGAAGATAACGGCTCTCTACTTCTTCTGCTTGTGTCTTGACGCAGCTTAGATCAGACTCAGGTTTCTGAGTGCACGTACATTTTTCACTTCTAATACAGTTCTAGCTTGTTTTTAAAAAATAGTTGTTGATCAGCAAAAGTTATTTTCATTGTGAAGATCCATTAATCGAGCCACTTTATGTCAAATTGTTCAATTTGGAATAGATGGAACGCCATAGATCTCAAGATGTTTTCGGAAGATGATAAGGGTGTAGCATCGTAACAGAAGCAAACCATACTATGTCTCGTATTATGTGTCTCATTTCTTGTGGCGGAATTGAATCTTGAAGTAACATAATATCTTGAAGTTTAATTTGATAACGGAGCTGTATGGTCTGATACGTATGGTAACAGTTCATTGAATTAAATCTTTGCCTTTAAACCTTCGTTGTACATCGCGTAGAAAATATTCAAGATCTCACAGATATTTATATTACAACATAATGCGCTTATTCCCACATAATTCAAACCAGTGAAGGTAGTTGCCAGGGGATGGATTTATGGAAAAAGTTGGTTGGTATTTAACATAAAACTTTATTAAAATGTAGATACATATCCGGCATTTGGTATTTTATATGATCTGGTCCTAGATCTGGTATTTTAAATGTTACTGGCCGGTTGATATATTGCGCTCTGCCATTGGATGTTGTGCCGTGGTTTTAAGCTTTAGCCGTCAACGTATGATTTCACAAACTTTTGGTAAATAAGGAAGATTTGTGGCGAACATTTAAATCAAAAAATTTCAAAATTTTAGTAGGCGATGTTTTTATCGTGAAAAATATTTAAAAAACAAATTAGTTATTTAGAGTTTTTGTTTTTGCAAAAAGTAGTTCTCTTATTTTTATGTTCCAGTTCCTTAATTATATTTTGTCAATAAAATTAAATGTTTTACTCTATGATAAATTGTTAGGGGATATTAAATTAAAAAAATATTATAAATATTATCTCTGAAGTATATATAGCTCTAGTTGCTATTCTAAGTTGCTATTCTAAGCAACTAGAGCTATATATAGTTCTAGTTGCTATAGCTCTAGTTGCTAGGTTTCGTGATGGTTCCGCACTTCTCTCGATTTGATCGATCATATAAATATCGCATTCCACATTTGCATTCGAATATAAATAAATAAATAAATATTATTTTGTACTTTTATTTTTACTAGAAACTTTTGTTTTAATACCTAGTTAGTTGAAGTTGTTTCTAATTCTAATCTCTAATCCGAGTGACAAAGTAAGTATTTCAAACATGTAGAACACCTAATTATTTGGAAATGTTTTGTTTTACACTCGTTTCTACTTGACACTTCGGATATCACTTCTTTTTGTACTGAACAGATAGTTTTGACTACTAAGCTTTAAACTGCACCTTTTTCACGAACTAAAGTTTACATTTTTGATGTTTTTTGTATCTGATATCACGAGTTTTTGTAGTAAATAATAAATTTTATGAGCTTGGATTATAATGAAATAAATAATAAAAGTCTACCAACTTTAACGATTGATTGAATTATTTCCAATTTTTCTGCGCTCATAAAAACAACATACCCAATAATCCACAAGATATATAATTTGGGTCAAAGATTTATTTAGTGGTGTGGGTTGGTTGGGTGAACCTCGCATATTGGCACCAAATATTTTGAGGAGTATACTAGAATTGCTTAAGCATATGATGTAAAACCAAAATATAAGTCTCGTCATGTTTACTATTTGGTCCAGAATCTACAATAATTTGTTTATCGCCTTCAGATGAACTTTCTATATTAAACATGGCTTAGAACTATAAAAAAAATGTAAGTAACAGATTTAGTTCAAATATCATTGCTTTAATATTAATTTCAAATTTCTTTAATATTAAGATTAATTTCAATGTGATTTTTCAGTATACAAATACTGAATTTATATTGTCTCACTTTTGTTTTATTTAACTAGAAACTAATTTTAATAAAACTATTTTTGAATTAAAAATAATTTTCAGAGTATGTAATTTAATATTTCAAAATAAGATTCAACAAACGTTTAACCACTTGTTACGGTGTAAGTTTTTGTTTATTTGTATCTGCAAATCGACTAAAACTATGCAATTTGCTATCCTACTTGAAAAAATTTTGACAGCTATAAAAGTTGATCATTAGAAAAAGTATTTGCATACCCGGGAGCATTATTAGGGACAAAAGTGTTAAATAGCACACGCGATGTTGTTGTAGGGATCTAGTGATCTTTCTAATGTTTCTTAGTCAAAGCCAGAATCATCATAGTAAAATTTCATTAAATGATATTTTTGAAGAATATAAAACGAACACACCAACCATAATTTCTATAATTTAAAATTTCTAGAAAAAGTGATTGCATACTCTGAATTATTGTTTGGGACAAAGGCTCTAAATAATACACTCCAATATTTTGTTGTACGGTCTACCTATTGGCACATTACGGTATAGATTTTTAAACGAATTTAATTTAAATTGAATCCCGAAAATTTTTGGAAATATTCAGTCATCGCAGTAAAACAAATTATAATAATGTTTTTATGACAACCTACACACCTAAGCCTTAACACATTTCTTTTTAAAAAAAATTGTCTTGTTAAAACCTTTTACGCAGAATCAGAGTAAAATTTTAGAAAAAAATATTGCAATGCAGAAAAAAAAATTATTTGGAACACATTCCCTAGATAATATACCCCGCTCTTATTTAAAACACATATTTCACCCAAAAGTCCAAAAATAAATGTCCATACGCATTAAAAGAACAAATTATAGTATGTAATGTTTTATATCACACTACAAACCAAATACATTCCCTTTTAAAATTGGTCTTAACTCTTAGCTAATTTGCTTTAGCTTTTTTATGCAAAATCAGAGTAAAATTAAATGATAATAAAGTTTTTACTTTTTATGACAGTTTCCTTTCTAATTTTTTTCTTAACAACAGAATCAGAGTAAAATTGACATTTGTTGATTTTTTTTTAATTGTAAAAAGCGTTCAATAGATGGAGCCAAAGACAGTATGAAACTTGTTCGTCTTAAAAATTATTTTAACATTAGTTTCTCAAAACTCACAACTTTTTTCAAAATGTTATATTTTAACAAATTTTATTTACAGTCATGTGTATTAAATTCATTTCATATTAATATTTAAGTGTGAGTTTATGTTAAATGAGTCCCCATTAGCTTATATTATATGGACAACATTAGATCAAATCATTTTTTTTGAGGTTATGTCACTAGGTTCAGCTTAAATAAGCAAAGTGGTAATCGCTATTTTTTTCACGAACAGCGATCTTCCGCATCACTTTGATACGAATTTAGGATAATATTGTTATTTGTTATAATACATATTGGGAAAAAACTATTTTTAGTTCTATGCTAAAATAACCTAAGGTCATCAAAATGAAGGCTTTTAATCTAAAGTTATATTAGTTAAAGTTAATAGCAATTGATGAATGGACAAACTTCCGAAATCGTAGATATTTGAACGTACATTTGTATTATATTAATGGGAAATTGGAAAACCTAGGATTGATGCAAATTGAAGGTTCATATCCAGCTAAAAAAGCCAACGAAAATTACGCGCCAGATATTGTTTCCACTACAAGCGATGAGCCAGTGTAATATTGAAATACGGCAAAATATCTCCAGCTTTCCAACAGTTATGTTGTAGTCATGGGAAACACCTAACGAAAATGTCAATATTTTATAAAGAAAATGAAACCAGATAAAAAATCAGTGAAAGTGAAGCTTCCAATAGTGATTCCGATTCAGTTCTACAACAAAATGAAGTTTTAGCTGACAATTTAGTATTAAATCAAAATATGAAAATAAGAGAAACGATTTCAAAAATTAGGGTAGTTGTAAAATTATTTAAAACTCACCAGTGCGGAATGCTATTTTGCAAAATTATATAAAAAAATATGGAGGGGCTGAAATCTCACAGCTCTGAGATATCAAGACTTCGGTCTGGGTTAAAGATTTTGATATAGTTTTCGGTAAAAAACTTTTATGAGGACATGGTTTTTAGTTTTGGGCAGCGATGTATATCAAACATTACTCTTTGTTAAAATACAAGCATTTTTTTAACTCAGTTTAAAAATTTACTACACAACTAACACGAAACATCAATACGTTGCCAGAAAATTATAATCATAATTCCAAAAATATTGTAAAAATTAAATAAAGTCAAACTTTTTCAAAATTCCAAAAATATTCCAAAAATTAGAATAAAATCAAATATTTAAATTTTTTCTAAATTCCAACATTTCAAAAATTCTTAAAAATTCAAACTTTTTCCAAAATTCTAAAAATATTGCAAAAATTATTTCAAAATCAAAAATTGAAAATTTTTTCAAAATTCCAAAAATTATAATAATAACAAAAATTTTAAATTTTTCAAAATTCTAAAAATATTTCAAAAATTCTTACAAAATCAAAAATTAAAACTTTTACTGATATTCTAAAAATATTGCAAAAATTATTACAAAATCAAAAATACAAACTTTTTCAAAATTCCAAAAATATTTCAAAAACTATAACAAATTCAAAAACTTCCATGTCTAATTTCATTTTAGATTACATTTACGTCATAAAAACAGTTACTTTTTTTTTCCAAAAAATTGGCTAAAAAATAAATGAAATCATTTTTTGACACACTTGACATTATTTTTTGACAAACTTATAATGCCATAATTCTCTATAATAATAATAAAATATCATGTCATACAAACTATTATTAATTTTATTGTTTTCTAAAAAAAATGGGTAAAAAATAAATAAAAACCTTTCTAAAAACCGACACACTTGACAACATTTTTTGACAAACTTATAATCCATAATTCTCAATAATAATAATAAAATTTCATTTCAAAGAAACAATTTAATTTTTTCCAAAAAAAGGGTAAAAAACTAAATAAAAATCTTTTGACACACTTGACAACATTTTTTTGACAACCTCATAATGCCATTATTCTCAATAATAATAATAAAACTTCATTTCAAACAAACAATTAATTTTATTTTTTTTCCAAAAAATTAGGTAAAAAAATAAATAAAAATCTTTCTTTTGACACACTTGACAACATTTTTTTGACAAACTTATAATGCAATAATCTAGTTTTTGATCTTACATACCAATCCCGACCATCAAGACTTCTCCAAATTTAATGTTCCTACTCGTAATCACTTAAAATGAACGTTTTTTAAGCCAAAAATATGAAAATTTGCTATTTTTGACACACATAATGATTTTTTGACACACTTCCGGTACAGTTATCGAACCTAGCGTCCTTTCGGACCTGTCCCTTGTGAATACCTATTTTTAGAAAAAAAAATTTTTGAAATCCCTCCAGCGGTTTACCCTGCAGCGTAGGTAATGACGGCCGGCCGGCCGGACGGCCGGCAGACAGACATACATTTTTTTTTTTTTGCTTTTTTAGAATCAGGAGGTCCTAAAACGTCGAGAAATGTCAAAAAAAGTGGGGGTAAGAATTTCACTTTGAGCTCATGAATGTAATACTTAGGTCTTTCAGACCGAAGTAATTTAAATGGAGAGAAAACGAGTTGCCATTACTCATGGATTACAAAACTAAACAAAATTCTTTTGAAACCATGATATAACGGTTTTTGCCAGTCAAACCAGCAATTTAAAAAACTTTAAATCTTCTAAATTTAAATCATTTTTGGAATACTAAATAAGACGATGTTGAGTACCATTGGTTCCACAAAATCAACTAAAGCTTTCAACCTCAGGCTGTCTCATTATTATCTGCAGAAGGAATCCTAAAATTTCTATTCAAATCTCTTCGGAAAACAGTTCAGAAATAAGCTTTAAATTTTTATTTGAAATACAATCTCAAATTTTAAAAGGAAGAGATAACTCAATAAATTCGTATTGAAAATTCTTAACAATCCAAAGTCAGCTAGTCAACCCAAGCAAAAAGATTTTTTCTATTTGCTCTAAAAACGAAATTATAAAAACTACAAACAAATTTTCTCGAAGATTGTTTAAAGATCCAGAAATTGATTCTTCTAATTACGATGTAAGCTTTACACATATCGACGAATGACATCAACGAAAGTGAAGAGCTTATAAAGCCATCGGACTCAGAATTAGAGGAAAAGGGTTGCGTTGAATTAAATTTAGAAGTATTTGTGAGAGTTTGAGAATACAGTCCACAATAAATGACAACTACCGCTCACTATCCAAGGAAATGAATATATTTGAAGCTACTGGTAAGATCATTTTCAATTCAGAACTTCTAAAAAACACTCTAATTTTGATAAAACCTAAATACACTGAAAACGAGAGAAATTTTTTTGTATCTGGAAATTTTGACAGTAAACGGAGAGTTACTGTTTTTGTTAAAATTAATGTTTAATAATTCTCGAGAATCTCGAGAAATTCAAATAATTATTCCCAATTTCTCGAGAAACTCAAACGCTGATAAACTCGAGATTCTCGAATCTCGAGATTCATAAAAGGTCGAGAAATCAGAAACTCTACTTAGGAACTAACTGAAGAATTGAAAACTTAAGTGATTAAAATAAAATTATGTTTTAATTCCAGACCATCAGACCCCTTTAACAAATAATGCTTAAAATTACACGACACTCACTTCACAACTGTGGTTAGTAACCAGGATGGAAGTTGAAAACAAACGACTTCTATCAAAGAATTTAGCATGATCCAATCACTCATCTGTTAATCACTAAAAGACTTTCATTGTCTCACGATGTTCAACTTATTTCAACAAAATAAACTAATAACCAACGTGATCAACAGACGATTTTACTTGTTATATGACAAAAATAAATCATCTTGTGAAAATACACAGTTTCCCATTAAAAAACAATAACAACAACAAATATGAAATTGAAATTTCCAAAACAATCGATATATTTAATTAAAGGCTAAAAACTTAATCATTCAAGAGTAAGTTGTTTTTCTTTTCCATTTCTGTTAAGTCTCTGTTCCGGCAATCATGTCAACCAAAAGTTTATGTAGTTACTAGTTACAATGCAAACAAATCAAACCAATTTTATTTCGTGATATTAAAATTTTATTAACTGTACGTGATCGGTGGTAGATGATGTGATCTTCATGACAATAGGAAAATATTGTGAGTTTATTTTTTTTCGTATATGCAAAATAATGTAATCTTTCTTCTGTCTTCGATTATTTGTTGTTTGTTTTGATCTTCGTTTGTTAAAAAAGAAGACTTACCTGACGTTTTCTTATTTATATATAATGTAACGAAACAGAAATGTTTTAATTTATTTTTATTTTATTTAAATAATTTTCATTAATTGAGCATTTAAATTGTTTTTCATTACAGTGGATGGAAATTAACTACAGTGGATGGAAATGGTGGGCTTAGATTTTGCATTTCAATCAATATTAAATAATGATATATTTCCATTAAACTAATTGTTGTGACCTTATAACATTTAACCGTATCCTAGCCAGACAGTCATTCAATTTAAGTTTAAAAACAATTTTCGTAATCTTCCAATTAAAAATTTCATCTTAATTAATCGAATCAATCAACCTGTCATCCATATGCACATCCATACGCAATTCAACAACAACAAAACTACGAACGTTGTAATTGAACAAAAAAAACAAATTAATTTGTAAAATCTCTTTAACCCTATAAAACCTTATGCTATATTTCGATTATTAATTTTACAAATTATTGTGTTACGTTTAATAAATATATAAAAAAATTATCTTATGCAAACAAAATTGGTTATAAATTCGAAACTCGGTTGATAAACAATCATAAAAATAATGTACTCGCTTAATGGATTTATTAAATTTTACCTTTAATGTCCAAAAATTAAAAGACTAAATTGGTTTGTAGGTTTTATTAAATAATTGTGTACATACAGTTTTTTATGTTATAAAATGATGTAATATACTAAAATTATATTCAATAAATCCAATTTAAATAAATTGGATTGAACTGTAGCCTCAATGAAGATTAAAGACTAAATGCGATTAGTCTGAAAGCCATACAATTGTTGTTGTTTTGTGAATAATAGTGAAAGCAGAAATCTTTGTAATTAGTGACTAGATAACATTAAGTCGTCAACGGTTTTATTCTTTCTACGTTTAAACATTCTAACATGAGTAAAATTTAATTTTTCATATTTAGCCGTACGAATGAATCAAAACCAACATTCACTATCAGTGTCTATTGATCAGGAATTATTGAGTTTTAGTTGATTTTGTCAGATTTTGCGTTGCTTAAATACAGAACATTGCTAAGTTTCTCTCGTTGTTTTCTGCCCCTTAAAATTTTCTTTCATACAGTTAAAAAAACTGACATATGTAATGCAAATTTCGACATTTAAAAATCTATTCTATTCAGATCAGCATTTGTGTACCAAACGAAAAATACGATTATTTATTTATTATTAAAGTAATTTGCTCTAGCAGTTCTATAAAATTAAATTTTGAAATTCTGTGATATATATAATTACTTCGGTCTGAAAGACCTAAGTATTACATCCATTAGCCAAAAGTGAAATTCTTACCCCCACTTTTTTTCGCATTTCTCGACGTTTTAGGACCTACTGATTCTAAAAAAGCAAAAAAAAAATTTGTGTCTGTCTGCCGACCGTCCGTCATTACCTACGCTACAGGGAAAACCCAGGAATTTCAAAATTTTTTTTTTAAAATAGGTATACTCAAGGGACAGGTCGGAAAGGACGCTGTGTTCGAAAACTGTACCGGAAGTGTGTCAAAAAATCATTATGTGTGTCAAAAATAGCAAATTTTCATATTTTTGGCTTAATAAACGTTCATATTAAGTGATTACGAGGAGGAACATTAAATTTAAAGAAATCTTGATTGGTATGTGAGACCAAAAACTAGATTATTGCATTATAAGTTTGTCAAAAAATGTTGTCAAGTGTGTCAAAAGAGAGATTTCTATTTATTTTTTGACCCATTTTTTTGGCTTCAAATAAAATTAATTTTTGTTTGACATGAAATTTTATTATTATTATTGAGAATTATGGCATTTTAAGTTTGTCAGAAAAATGTTGTCAAGTGTTTCAAAAGAAAGATTTTTATTTTTTTTTTACCCAATTTTTTGGAAAAAAATAAAATTAATAATTTGTTTGAAATGAAATTTTATTAATTTTATTATTATTATTGAGAATTATGGCATTATAAGTTTGTCAAAAAAATGTTGTCAAGTGTGTCTGTGTCAATAGAAAGATTTTTATTTATTTTTTTACCCAATTTTTTTGGAAAAAAATAAACTTAATTATTTGTTTGAAATGAACTTTTATTATTATTATTGAGAATTATGGCATTATAAGTTTGTCAAAAAAATGTTGTCAAGTGTGTCAATAGAAAGATTTTTATTTAATTTTTTACCCAATTTTTTGAAAAAAAAAAAAACTTAATTATTTGTTTGAAATGATATTTAATTATTATTATTGAGAATTATGGCATTATAAGCTTGTCAAAAAAATAATGTCAAGTGTGTCAAAAAATGATTTCATTTATTTTTTTAGCCAATTTTTTGGAAAACAAAATGTAGCTCTTTTTATGACGTATATGTAATTGAAAATGACATTGGACGTGGAAATTTTTGAATTTGTTATCGTTTTTGAAATATTTTTGGAATTTTGAAAAAAGTTTGTATTTTTGATTTTGTAATAATTTTAGCAATATTTTTAGAATTTTGGAAAAAGTTTTAATTTTTTATTTTGTAAGAATTTTTGGAATATGTTTAGAATTTTGAAAAATTTTAATTTGATATTATTATAATTTTTGGAATTTTGGAAAAAAAATTTCAATTTTTGATTTTGTAATAATTTTTGCAACATTTTTAGAATGTTGAAAAAAGTTTGAATTTTTAAGAATTTTTGGAATATTATTGGAATTTAGAAAAAGTTTAATTTGATTTTATTCTAATTTTTGGAATATTTTTGGAATTTTGAAAAAAGTTTGATTTTATTTAATTTTTAAAATATTTTTGGAATTTTGAAAGAAATATGAACTTGTGATTTTGTAATATTTCCTCGAAACGCTAAATGGAGAGGTTTTTGAGTAGTTTGCTGAGTGTATCATCTTTTCACTAAATTATGTTAAATTATGATCTGGGGCCCTATTCTTGAACCATTGCGAAAATTTTCGGTATCGAGTTAATGTCAAAGTATTACGAAAATCTTTAAATGGTATTCTGAAAACATATTACAAAAATTTTCGCAATGAAATGTTACTAAAATTTTGGGAATGGTTTTTTCGTTCCTTATTTCATTTTCGTAATAAAATTTACATGAAAAAAATTTCAATATTAAATTTTTCATGAGTAAGAATGGGATAGCTATAATAATTTAAATTCAAGTTTTTTTATTTTATATAATGTATATATATATATATATATATATATATATATATATATATATATATATATATATATATATATATATATATATATATATATATATATATATATATATATATATATATATATATATATATATATATATATTATAGTAATGTATATATATTATAGCAATGGATGTAACCATTATGCAGTTTAGAATTCTAATATAAGTCACTAGAACTGAATGCATAAATTTGAATTGAATGAACAATTGCAAAAGTGAAAAAACCATAACAAACTCTTATCCCAATTCCAGTTTGGGATCGAACCGGCGTCCTTCTAATCAGAGATATTGGTTAACCGTTTAACGCACTCGACCAGTGAATAGTTGGGATTTCTCTCCCATATTCGTAGATCCATAATGTTCTTCATTCAATTTCGACTTGGTTGAAGTATGTAGAGCGGTAAAACGTGTTCGTAGAGTACATAATAAGAAAAGACAATGAAATTGGAGTAAAAACTTGTTACGTTAAGTCGATCGTTCGAAAACAAATTTTTATCTCCCCGTGCTCGAATTGAGATAAGAGTTTATTAAGGCACTGTCGATATATTACAATTTATTTTTTTTAATTTAGTATTAATAAGGCGGCTATATTTAGGGCCGATCGTATGAAAGCAAATAGAAGATATATCCTCGGATATAACGCCGTTTGTATTGTATGATGAATCACGATAGAACAAAAAATGACTCCAAGGATATTCTTCTATTCTCTGTTTTATCTGCGGTTTTTCTTGTTAAGAACTGTAGATCAATTTGTTTTTATTTTCCTTGACATGCGCATAGCAGGATAATTTTGTTTATTTCCATCTTTAGCATTTGTGTGTTTCTAAAATTTGTTTTTGATATAAATTAATAGTATTCTAACATAATTAATTTAAGTTTTCAAATAATTTTTTTTAATTTATAATTAGATTTATTTAATAGAAAAGTAAAAGAATAAGTAAGTGGCAAACTTATAAAAATGCAGCAAAAACAAAAATACAAAAAATTCCATTAGTGTTGATATAATCGACGAAAAGTAAAATTGTCGGATGAAGATATAGCTTTATACTCGGATTTTTTTCTACCCATCGTTGTTCATAGAATTGGTCCCTATAGTTATATGTTTACTTATTTACAGGACGAAATATATAAAATACAAAACTATGTAATATGTACAAAATATTTGTGTCTGCAAAAACATACATTTAATTTTTTTATCGTGCCCACCTTACGTGGGCTTGTGTTGATCTCTTGTCAATTTTGTTTTATTTTATTAATTTTATATTTTATTTTATTCAAAAACAAACACTTTTCTGAAATCAAAAGAAGCTCTCGGCTGTCTTAACAAAAATGATATCAGTTTATGGGCTATCATTTATCTCACATCGGTAGGTAGAATAAAGGAAATTGTTAGCCGCCCGCAATTTGATTATTGAACTGTTGGCTTTATTGTAAAATTACGAAAGCCTAAAAATAAATTCTAAAGGCTCTTCCATTCTAAAGGCTTTACCATTCCCAAAACTCTTAAAAATGCTTCTAGATAAAATGAAATCAAAGCTTTGAAAGAAAGAATTCATTCAAAAATTAAAACAAATATATTATATTATTTAATTGAAAACAATTATTGAGCAATTTCACGAAGATTCAACATCGTTTTGACTTGACCCCTTTTAACTTTGATTATTTTTTGTTTATAGATAGTCTTTGATAAATAAAAAATACGAGTTCTCTTAGAATTTTTTTTTTCGACCAGGGGTCTTCACAGGGTGCCCCTCAATTTTCGTCATTTTGTGATGTGAGTGCATTTTGACGAGCGATTGTAGAAAAACTACTCAATCGATTTTCATAAATGATATGTCGTTGAATAGGTATTAGAACAAAGTTTTTAAAAATGTACACTGTTAATTTTTTGAAATAATTTTTAACGGTGTAACATAAGAAAAAAATGGTGTTATTGAAAAAAACATGGCACTAACTTTTTTTTTTTTTTTTTAAACTAAATTGAAGCTTATTTTATATCTAACAACTTGAGAAAGTTTAGGACTAGCATCATTTTTTGTTTTAGAGATAAAATTCGTTGTGCATATGACTGTCGGGAATCAGTTTTTTTTGTTCTGAAGAAAAATTATAAAAATGGCGATTTTTAGATTCAGATTTTTTTTTTATGTTAAATATCAAATATTTTATTATTAAATGAACTTTTTAAAAAGCAATTTCAGTCAAGTTCAGCAAAATTTTGCGACATTTTGACTCGACCCTTTTTAATTTGGTCTATTTTGGTCTATATTTAAAAAAATTCTACTTGAAGCCGTATTTTTCATTTATCAAAGGCTATCTATAAACCGAATATAGACCAAAATAGACCAAATTAAAAAGGGTCGAGTCAAAATGTCGCAAAATTTTGCTGAACTTGACTGAAATTGCTTTTTAAAAAGTTCATTTAATAATAAAATATTTGATATTTAACATAAAAAAAAAATCTGAATCTAAAAATCGCCATTTTTATAATTTTTCTTCAGAACAAAAAAAACTGATTCCCGACAGTCATATGCACAACGAATTTTATCTCTAAAACAAAAAATGATGCTAGTCCTAAACTTTTTCAAGTTGTTAGATATAAAATAAGCTTCAATTTAGTTAAAAAAAAAAAAAAAAGTTAGTGCCATCCTTTTTTCAATTACACCATTTTTTGCTTATGTTACACCGTTAAAAATTATTTCAAAAAATTAACAGTGAACATTTTTAAAAACTTTGTTCTAATACCTATTCAACGACATATCATTTATGAAAATCGATTGAGTAGTTTTTCTACAATCGCTCGTCAAAATGCTTTCATATCACAAAATGACAAAAATTGAGGGGCACCCTGTGAAGACCCCTGGTCGAAAAAAAAAATTCTAAGAGAACTAGTATTTTTTATTTATCAAAGACTATCTATAAACAAAAAATAATCAAAATTAAAAGGGGTCAAGTCAAAACGATGTTGAATCTTCGTGAAATTGCTCTATTATATTTTAATTTTTAAAATAAAACAAATCTATAATTTTAAAAATGTCTAATTTTGATTATTTTTTATAAACTTTTTCAAAAAGTTTCATCAACGTTTCAGTAATATATCAAATAGTTTGACATATTTAATCACCTCATTTCGAAATGTCATTATTTTTTATTCACCACTTTTCTATTTTCGCAATGGTTTCAAGAATACTGATTTATAATTTCTTCATTGCGATTACGAAAATAGCGTTACGAAAATTTTAGATACCTATAATTTTCGTAATGGTTCAAGAATAGGGCCCCTGTTATAATTTTCCGGCAACGTATTGATGTTTCGTGTTAGTTTTGTAATGAATTTCTAAACAGAGATAAAAACATACTTGTTCTTTAACAAAGAGTTATGTTTGATATAATACATCGCTGACCAAAACTAAAAACCGTGTCCTCATAAAAGCCGAAAACATTTTTTTGCCGAAAACTATATCAAAATCCTTTACCCAGACTGAAGTCTTGATATCTCAGAGCTGTGAGATTTCAGCCCCTCCATATTTTTCCTTTGAAATAAGAATATTTATTTTTAAAGATATTCGCCAATGATTTGCTATTTTATTTTGGCTCCGACCTTTAAATTTAACAAACATAAAATATTTTTTTAGTTAATTTCTTTGTTGCGTCTCACAATGTTTCTGTCTACATAGATGATGATCATCCCTTTTTGTAAAGTTTAGTCATACACGTAGATATAGTATGGTTGTTCAAATTTATGGTAGGTAGGACTATTGTCTGTAGGTGAAAAAATTTTTTTTATTGAGTTGATGTACGGAAATTGGTTGATTTGAGTTTTATATTGAGATGAGATGAATTTTAAATTTGTGTGCAATGAAAAGAAATAAGAGATTGAGAATTTTACTATTTATACTCGATTTAATGTTCTTTCAGGTTATTGGTTTGCATTAAAATGGTTATCATACTAAATTCAATAAAACAAAACGCTTGTGTAAATTTAATTAGTTTTTGTATTTTTGTGATTATAAAAATATATATAGATATAACAAATAATAATGGAAAAATGGAGGCATTGTTTTATTTTAGATGTGTATTGTAGGTAACGTAACTTTTACCACCTCTCTAAATAAAAATGGCAGAAGTATTATTTGAAGATATTTCTAATATGATATGGATTCGGCAAGCAAAAAGATTGATTGATTCGTAACTGAATTCCATGGCATTGGGGAAAATTTTCAGTTGGTATTAGATATCTCATTACGTGATGATACTAAAGATGTCATATTGGATTATGAAAGAAAATACGAAGTTGAAAGTGTGCAAACAGTTATATTCAAAATGATTGGTATGGTGGGTTGAATGTTGGATTGGAATAATAATTTGTTTTGAAAGAAAGAAATGGAATTGACATTAGTTGGTTTTCAAAATAAAGGAAAAACAATATTCGGTAATTTCGTTAAAAAATTCCAATTCCTTCTTTACTTACTTGAGTTTAATTGATCTCAAAAATCTAAAATAAATTTAAATTCCCTTAATGTAGTCTAATGTTAATACATATAGGACTACAAATTGACCAAATGTCAGCCATTGATTTCACATTGATTGGAAACAATCAATAATGACTATACAATCGTGACTTAGGATGTTAATTAGAATAGAAATGTTCCCCATTCTATGAATTCACACAAAGTATTGTCTAGAAATTTAATGCAAAACATCCCATATAATGTAAAAACATAATATGGAGTCTAATGACAGTGGAAAAATTCAACTTAAGTAAAAATAAATAAGTGATGAAGAAGTTTCAACTTTGAAATTGTCATCGCCTCAACGGCGTAATCCATAGTGTGTCTGCCCAAGGATTCGAGCCGGGCACTGACGAGGGTAGGTTCGAATCCCATCCGAAACACGAAAAATATGCATTGGAGTTTTTTTCTGAGAAACTACAAACCATACCTTTGAATTGAAAAAATTCCAATTACTTCTTTACTTACTTGAGTTTAATTGATCTCAAAAATCCAAAATAAATATTCGTTAATATTATTGGACCCGTAAAAAATTAGGGAATATATGATACTGTTAGTTTTGATATGAGAAAAACCACGAATGGGAATATAACAATTTCACCGTTTCGTGGTGCTTGTCTTTGAACATGAAAGATATTTGTATGACGCAACAGTGTTCCTTGTGCCAGAACTTTCTTTCTTTATTCCTTGAGATACAATCTCTCTGTAAAGAATCTCAAATACCATCTAATATGGATCCTATTAAGTCATTTAATGAACCATCTAGTGCCCCAATTGGCCTCTAAATGATGACTATGAGCTTCTGACTCCGGCCTGTACATTTTTTTTTGAAGAAAACGGTTTTCTGTGTTATGAAGCTGTTGACTCTAAAATAATTACCAAAATCTGCGCTGATGTAAATTACTTTATAATTGTTTTAACTGAGAAACAGAAAATCGTTACAGAAAATAATAAGTACTAATGGGTTTAATTTCGTTTTGTTTGTAGCAGTAAATTATATACTAACTCCGCTAGTCTCGTATTAATGATAATCAATTATTTTCTATTGATCATAATTGTGATATTTCCTTGCCAATCCCAAGGAAATATTTCCCAATATTTACCAATAACGAGTATAAATTTGGTGCAAGAACTTCGTATCTACTTAATTATTCAATAATCACCGGTTTATTTTTGGTACAAACATTTTTTTTTCATATTCAACAGTCATCTATCTTTTTTTTGAGGCACTAGTTTTTGTATTCATATAATTATTCATCACTTGCCTATTTATTTTTAATTCGAAGATTTTTGTAGTCATATTAAATAATCACCTGTTTAATCTAGCTGCAAACATTTTTGGTACTCAACCACCGCGAAATTTTTTTTGGTGCAACATTTTTTGAATTATTCAATAACCGCCTGTTTAATTTTGAGTCCACAATTTTTGTTATTACATATTCAAATTTTTATATTTAGTGCAACGATTTTAGTATTTGTATAATTATTCAATAATTACCTTTATAGTTTTGGTACAACCATATTTAATTTATTTGTATTTATATCAAAAAAATTATATACACAATCAATTTTTGGGTCATTATGGTGAGTCCAGATGGTTGTCAAGCATAATGTGGTGAATTAATTTTATTTATATTCAAAATTTGATAATCGAAAAGTTAGTTGACGGAAGGGTGGTGTAGACCTTTGTTCTTCTTTCCTTTTCGGGTTGCCAGAGCCAACACGATTTACATTTTTTGATTTGTAATAAACGGTTAAATTACAAAGAACTGATTAGTTTTTGGACAATATTGGGATAAGTGGTGGTGGGCCTCCCGAACACCTGTTTATTGAGTCACCATTTTTTCAATGTTTGATGGGAGCATACCACATTCGTTCGTAATGAATTTTAATGACACTTTGGAAAAAGATACAAACATGTAGGGCAAGGAACTGATTAGTTTTTGAGCGATAGTGAACAAAGCGGTTTGGAATCCCCCAAAACCTGTTTTTTTAAGTCTCAATAACATCTGTCCCTGGATAATCGAATTGAAAGAAATTTAGTACATATACATTTAGTACGGTTTACAACAGTTCTGCATACCATACAAGATTCTGTACTGGAAGAAAAATTCGGTCATTATAGCCTCTGCCACAATAACCTCAAATTCGGTTGTCTTATCTTCAAAAATCAAGTTTGAACACAACAACTGAATGTGATGGCATCGTGTCCGTATAATAATTATGCCGATCATATGATCGTTTTTTTCCCAGTGTATGTTTGGCAAAAGATTTATTTTACTCTCTAGCGTTTCAATTCATTTTTTCGTTCAGAGATGAGTAGCAGATTTGTTTAAACTTTCAAGTCGTACCAACTGAATCCAGTGATCTGATTGCAGTTTTGTTGTCCACGTCAATTAAACCAACGAATCATTAGTCGTAATTAGTTCACCTTAGAGTATGGTAATGTGGTTAAAAAGACGAATTGAAATGTTAAAGCTTCTCTTCTTTGACGCAATAATTTTTTTTATCATTCTTTCAATTTTGGAACTATCCATGATAATTACCACGACATTTTTATTCACTATCATACCCGTAGGCTTTAATTGATGAAGGATTTCTTTGGATATTTCATATTCTTTCTATGGTCTATGCTCTTAATTAGATTTTGCTTCATATCCTCTTTCGCTAATCCTAAACAACCTCCAACTTTCCGGAAGGCTTTAATGATTAAAAATTCTTTTCAACTCCGTATAAAATGTAGTAAATTTTTGGCAGAGTCTCCAAGCACGAATTTTTCAGTATGTAAACAGAGAATTATTTTTATTTTCTCTAAACGATTTTTAGTTGACTGTATTTTAGTTCTGTTGACCTCAAAAAATACCACCCAGGATCTCCAGAACGGAGAACTGCCATGCCTACACTAATCTCCAAATTATAAATGCTTTAGCAATTCATTATATCCATACTAGTGAAAATATCAACACAAAAAATAATAATAATACAGAAAAAACTTATCTTAAGATGACGGTGGTGTCTTGCTGCATCCACCAGTAAGATAATTCAGTGAGGTTGTTGGTGCACGTCCCATTTCAACAATAATTGGCACTTAATTTTCACATATTCTTCTTAATGGGTGTCAAATAAATTATAGTAATTTGTAAAGAAATAATAACTTTAGTTTAAGTTGGTGTTCACTTTTATTTAAATTATCCTATCCTAAGAACTTCGAACTTGTAACAGTTTATTATAACTTTGGTTTCTTTTATACAAGACACCAACAATTTTTAACGCAAATTGCAACAAAATATAAGATAAACAAAAATTTCATATTACGTGTTTACTTTGGTTACGTTGTTATCTTTTATTAATTTATTTATTTTTATTTTTCTTTTGTGGAACTATTTTCTCTAAAGAGTATTTTCTCGAAAGATTTTCTATTGTGTTGTGTTCTATCGTATTCCATTGTCATCACATTCTTCCCACTTATTTCTGTACATCCCAAATATAATCTAACTCTCCTCCTCTGTAGGATGTTAATCTTTCTAGATGAACGACTTTTGGTTTCGCTCGTTGACCTTTCTTTATTCGACAAACGACATCGTTTAATTTTGTTATAATGGTATAAGGTCCTTCCCAAGATGTTTTTAGTTTTGGAGATAATCCTTTTCTCCGCTGCGATCGTGTAGCCACACTAGTTGTCCTTCCTGAAATCCTTTGTTGTCTGCGCGAATTTCATACCGAGCCTCCATCCGATCACTGGATATCTGTGTTTTCTGTCTGACAGACAAACGTGTGTACCTCCTCAAGTTCTTTTTGAAGTTTATTTACATAATCTTGGACAAATAATGTTGACGATGGAATAATCCCAAATTTCAGATCACCAGGTAGCCTTAAACCATTTGCAAAAATAATTGTAGCTGGCGTCGTTTTGGATGTGTCATGCACTGCTGATCTATAAGCCACCAAGAACAATGGAATATGACGGTCCCAATCACGTTGATTCTTGTTTACTACTTGTGCTAGATATTTCTCCAGAGTAGCATTAAATCTTTCCACCATCTGATTGGGGATGTGAAGCAGTTGTTCTAGTTTTATTGATTCCAAGCATCTGACAAATTTTTTGAAATATGGTAGATTCAAAATTTCTTCCTTGATCTATGTGAATCTCCTTCGGTACTCATAATAATTGAAAATTGTATCGCAAAGACTTAGTTCTCCCTATAAAAACCTTTTGATTGCAATTTTTCTTTTGTTTTGAATGTAGAACAAAAGAAACACGTGTATATGGTATTACTCTGGTAACAAATATAAAGGTTTTGAATAACAAATGTACCTTAGAATTTATAACAATTGTGAAAGGATATGATGAAAAGTCTTTGAAAATATGGCTAAACATATTTACGAAGATTGCGGATAGTATTTTATAATCTACGACGAAAGTTACAGTACATTTTTCATGATATTAGATGACCATTACAGGACAGGACGAAACGAGGAGGTCTGGTGGACAACATTCGTCCTGAGAATCAAAAAAAAAAATTAAGAATCGAAATGGGGTCAGGCTTAAACCCAAACCTCGAGATACACTCTCAGACTCTACCGACTGAACTAGCCAGGCCAGAAAAAAATAAGGCAACCGCAAGAACATAAGGAGCAAAAAAAAAATATATATTTTCAAAAACAAATTGAAGAAAAACTTGAGTAGGGAACGAGAAAACCATTGGGATAGGTGACAGGAGATAATCCAGCTAATTAAAAAAAAACACAAAATTCAGAAGCAAAAAAAAATTAACCTAAATAACTAATAAATTAAAAACAGGAGCTTTGGAAGAGCGATTCGATAAAATCGACGGACGACCAAAGGACATAGTTCAGTCAGTTTTTTTGTTACTCTGGATATGGTACGTTGTAAATATGATTCCATAAAACTCGACCATAAAATTGAGTGAGTTTAGTACAGATGAAGAACAATTGTTGACAGCCTACAACAGACAATCTTTCCTATATGAAACATTTATGGCAATAAAAAAATTGGAAGCAAAATGTATAAATCTTCTCACTGAAATTATCAACGTCGGCATATCATGTTCAGGTTAAAAGCTAGATTTGTTTTCGTGCAATATTATTTTTTGCATAAAAAAGAAGCATCAAACTTTTTGTGAGATTTAAAGCCATTCAGATGATGAGTTCTGCTAAAGCTTTGATAACTCAAAAAACATTAAATTAAAAAATTAATTGAGGATTAGGTTCAACTGATCTCAACAGGTCGTAAGACGGAGCTTAATCTCACCAAAGCTAAGAGATATATTGAATCCATCAATTGAAACACCTTCAAATGTGTTTTTATGTCTGATTTGATCTCGAAAAGCAATTAACTCATTTGAACTAAGATCTGATAACGGATTTACATTGACAACGTCGGTGGCTCTCAAACTGCCAAACTCCTACCAACACCTAATAAGATGTCACTTTGGCTGGTGATATTTTATTTCTATTGCCAGTGGTATATGATATATTATCTTAAATTGTATTTCAATGATGAAAAGATGATAGCAATAACAATTTCTGAAATAATAGTTTCCGTAGATTTTGAGTTCTCATTTTGATAATTTCGGTTTAGTTGATCAAAGTTTGTATCCAAACAAATAATTGATCTTCATGACATTGCACTAAAATTAAACCAATATCTAAACTCAACCAAAAATAACAATTCAGAAGAAATCCAACAATAAAAACTTCAATAAAAGCGAAATCTAAATATTTGATAAATAGACAAACAACAAAATTTTGAACGGATTAAAAGTAGATTTTTGTCTCGACTTGAAAAGTAAAAGTATTTAAATTTGGATTTGTTTTTATTATTCTAGTCGAGCTTAAGATCGGTTTGAATTTTATAATTCAAAAAAATTCATTTATATTTGAAGATTTTCAGATTGGATCAATGATTAAAGGAATTTTAATTATTTTTAGATAAATTTTCTGTAACAAACTTTCATATTTCATACGCATATATGATGTAACTTGTTAAATTTTTATTAGGTTGTCAACTTTCTAGTTGTTCTATTTTTTTTTATAGGTAACATATCACAAAATATCGTTTACAATATTATGTCGATCAAATTGATATAAGTTCCAAAACTCATTTTACAATTTGAAGCTTTTCGGAGCTCTTTAAATGGCTTGACATTCTTTAAGCTATTTTCACAATAAATGTTCATTCAACTCGTTCCATTGCTCTAAAGCTAGGGTGTAGTTGTTTTATTAATTAGCAACCTATTTATATAGTGAAAGCCACAATCTCTTTTGTCAGTTAAAGCTTTCTAGAATAAATTCTGGATTTTTGAACAGTCGAATCATCTTTTTCCTACCATTGGATACGGAATTAACTCTGATGATGGCACGCTATTGCTTTCTCAAAGAAACAATCCTTCATATAACTTTAAATGTAATTTTTATCATTGAGGGCTTCCATTGTTCGAGGAATATACCACTAGCTCGATTATTGATAAATAAGTTTTTTTTATAAAAGAAATTGCTTTCTAATTCTTATTTATTTTACCTTATCATTGGATCAGTTGATCTAATTATCTGAATACACTGATTTTTTTTTGTTTATTGCACCAGTGAGATATATGCTAAAACTCATGATATAAAAAACCTGTCTTACTTTTTGGAGAACAACCGGACTCGTCATCGCAACGACCGTATTTTCTACAGATTGACACAGCTAATAAGCTCTTAATATTTTGTTTATTTAACTGACACTTATTTATTTAATATTAGTGAACATATATTTTCATGAGACAAGGTTTCACTATTAAATTAAATTTATAATACATAACAATTTATTTCATTTATATAAATTGATGGGGGGGTCGCAACGGGAATAATGTTTTTCCTTTATTTTTCCTCGATAGAGCAGGAGCGTTGTTTATTTGTGGGAAGCAATTGTAAAATCAAAATCCTAAAATACTCTGCCTTCTGTAAAAAAAATTAAGTATAATATAAAAAATACAATACAAATTTCGTGTTTTTTTCTTTTTCATTCCCTAACTACAATTTAAGATTAACCAGCTTTATGGCTTTTCGAATTTCTGCTTTTAACGCGTCCGTTATGTGTGGTGGCTTAAGTTGGTCCAAAGAAATCGAGATATTTTTGCGAATCGAGATATTTCTAGATATTTTATTTTCGGAAATGCCTCACTTTACTTTAAATGAGCCCTCATATGGTGGGGATAAACCAGATTTGATTTTAGCAATGCGAACAAACTCAAAGTGGTATTCTCCTGATTGTTTAAGAACGTAAATATTATCTTGAGGACTTGTCCGAGTTTTTTAGGTAAAAGCCAGCGCGTAGTCTGTTTTAAAATTCCAACCAGCGTTGAAAGATCTGACGAAATTCCTTCAGAATGCATAGTTAGTTCTCCCGGTATCGTTTGACTTTGTCCGTTAACAAGATCAGCTGGAGTAAATTTTAGATCTTTGGTAACATTGTCCATAAAAAGCTGAAAGGTCTGACCCGTGTTCTCAGACCATAAGGCTTTCTAATGAACTCAAAGAGCCCAAATTGACCCGTCATTGCAGTTTTTTGTACATCTTCTGTGGCTACAGGTATTTGGTGGGAAGCATGTACTAGATCAATTTTGAAAAAAAATTATACGTTCATACAGATGAATTGAAAAATCTTGGATATGGGGAATAAAATACCGATCTGGTACCGTTACTGCATTAAGACGGTGGTAGTCTCCGCAAGGCCTCCAATCATTGAGTATTTTTTGGATACAATATGGAGCATGACGTTTTGAGAAGAATACATATGAGTAGAATGCTTTACCAATCCCAGTTTAAATATCTAATTAAACTCAATCTTGGCAATGCTGTATTTTTCAAGCTCCAGCCGACATTGTGTAGAAAAAGAAAGGCGTCCTTTAGTGATTATTCGATGAACCACGTTTGGTTTTGCTGCGCCGTCATAGCTGTTCTCTATTGTAAGAGAGTGAAACTTTTTGAGAATGACTTCACATGTTCTATTTATGTAACTGTAAACTGTATTCGATAAAATAACTTTCATTGTCAATGATGTTTTTTTTATTAAATAAGGGATTATGTTTGATGTTAATGATAATGATGAATTTTTGTTCCAATTGGCGGTAGAATCTGGAGGAAAAATAATATCCCATGTGAACCTTTGAAGTTAATCCCTGTATTCGCTTAAACTCAGTCTCTAGTCCCTGGGCCCACGCTGATTTCATGTGATGATTACCACATATTTTATCCTTCGTGAGGCGCTTGTCCTTCGGTCGGTAGGCCGCTTTTTCATTCGGCAAGCTCCACAAAAATCAATTGCTCCACGAGCAATCGGCGGCTCGCGATCTTGTAAATTTGCTACTACATTTTTTTTTTACTGTGGGGGTTGGAAATTTGTTTTAATATGAGGGTAAGCTTGTCCGACCAAAAAAAATTTACAAGGTCCCGGGTAATCGGCATTTTTCGAAGCTTGCCGAATGAAAAAGTGGCCGAATCGAAAAAAATGGCAGAACAAAAGTTTTCGGACTCGTCAAGGGCAGGCGCCTCACGAAGCATAAAATATGTGGTAATCATCACAAGAAATTGGCGTGGGCCCAGGGACTACTCTATAGTATAACTGAGAAATGCGTTCAATGGCCTAATATTTATTTATATGGGGATGGTTTTTATTAGGTCCCTAGCCAGTGCGATTATGTTTCGAGGAAGCGCTGCAATTCGTTGTCATTTTGTTTTCAAACGTAGTTTTAGCATTGAGAAACCACAAATTAGGTTCAGCTTTTCAAAAGCTGTTAAACTATACCGTTTCAGTCGGACCAATTGTGATTGTGATGCCTAATCTGGCGGAGCCATTTCAAAACCAAAAATTAAACAAAAAAAGAAAGCGGACTCTAATATAATATAATAAAATATAATATAATCAGAAAGTTGCGTGTTCGAATCAATTCGTGGTCATCAATTGTAGAAGCTTTTTCTATTTGTATCCGTTGTTTAGCGGCTTCAACGGTGATAGCCCAAAATAGTGTCACCTCATTTATCGTCGTTATTTTAACGACAGATTTTCTTATATTACCAATAGGACAAAGCAAAATTCTTTAACGATTTTCCAGTTTCGCAACTACTAATTTAATTGTTTGAAAAATACTAAATCATGGTAACATCATTAAAATAAATTTATTTTTGTTATTATGTTTCTATCAATGATCTATTTACATACGCATTCACGCAAGATGAATTAGGAATAGGTCACGATTAAATTTAAGATGACAAAATAAAAACAAAACAAAAAAATGACAAACCTAACTTACAACAAATTTCTTATATAATCTCATCGTTTTCTGTTTGTTATGTAAATAAATTTAATTCCATTTGAAGAGATTATGTGGACAGTTTGTGAGAATTTTTCTAGTCAAACAAAAATTCAATTTATAACGATATCACGTAATGTTAGTTGAAGCTTAAATGAAATTGCAAAATTTGATGGATTAAGTTACAACAAAATTTCGTTTCGTTCTCCTTATCTTCAAACATTCTTAAAACATCTTCCTGGAAAACAAGAATTTTTAATTTTGCAACAGATAAATGAAATGAAATTTAATAAATTTTATTTCAATTATAATTAACATGTTGGGATATGTATTTTGTATATATACTCATCACAGTGTACTTTAAAACAACAACAATAATAATAATAAAAACTCTCACATAAATTCATTGTCATAATTCTTAAATTCAAGGAACATAAATTTCTTACCTTTAAGAAAACCAAAAACCAAGAAAAAAACAAAGACGTCGCGAAAAAAACGAATATATAAATAATTAACATCGCTATTGGCAGCATCCAATTTTGGTGTAATTTGTTTTGTCAATTAAAACTGCGTGAGATGTTATTTTCTTCGTTCGCGTATAAATATTTTATTAATTTATTCATTTAAATTTTTTTTTCTTTATTTATTTATTTTCAGTTACATATTAATTTTTTTTTTTGTACTTACATGTGATCAGGAAAACATGAAAAATTAATTTATAAAAAAAACGGTGTTAAAGTTTTAGTAAACACTATAAGAAAGACAATTAATTAGTCGAAAGTGTTGAAATATGTTACAGTTGCGTGATGCGTGGTTCGACGTAGTTTGTCCTCTTAACAGGCAAGCTGTGATCACCAAAATGTTCAACTGTTCAATAAAAGAAGTTCACAGAAGTTGAAAGAATAACCATAACCACGCTGATAATCAAACCAAATCTATGAAACTTGCTGAGTTATTTAAAGCAGTTGGAGCACAGCCACTAGATTTAAAAATTCAAATGTGGTGAGTTCTTTGGTTGTCCATTGGCTCATTTTGCTTTTTGGTCCATTTTGGTCTTTGCCACAGTTTTTATTCCTATCATACAACATCCCAAATGCTTATCCAACTTTTCATTTCCCATAAGTTTTTACAAAACAAAAAAGAGCATTTGAAATTCCTTAACAATGTACAACTTGTCAACTGTCACAATCTCAAGAAAACAAAACAACAAAATCCACAATCAATTTTATTTTTATTTTTATTAACTATAATAATGTTATTATTTCGAAATGGTTTGTTTGTTTTTTTAAACTATTCACCAAATTCAAAAATAATATAAACATAAAAACTATTATACTATTCGTTATACATATTTAAGAAAATTAAAACAACAAATAATATTATAAGAAAAAAAAATTGAAAGATGTCAAAGGTGCATTCCAATTGCAAAATTAAAAAAATTGTCTCAGTCAGATTTTTTGTTTTTGTTATCTTTTTATTTATATGTCATGAATTTGTTTTCAATAAAACTGAAAGCACTTGAAATTAATGTAAACTTTTATAATATGAATAGCACCTGAGTAGGTAAAGAAAGTAGTCGAACCAAATCATTTGGTTGATAAACTTTTATTACTATACTAAATCGAAAGTATGGAGGGGCTGAAATCTCAGCAGCAGCTTTTTCAGCATAAAACTTTTATGAGGAGATGGTTTTTAGTTTTGGGCAGCGATGTACATCAAACATAACTCTTTGTTAAAGAACAAATATTTTTTTATCTCTGTTTAGAAATTTATTACAAAACTAACACGAAACATCAATACGTAGCCGGAAAAATTACAACAGATCATAAATTAACATAATATAGTGAAAATATGATACACTCAGTAAACTACTAAAACACCTCTCCCTTGAGCGTTTCGAGAAAATATTACAGAATCACAAATTCATATTTCTTTCAAAATATTGTAAAAATTAAATAAAATCAAACTTTTTTCAAAATTCTAAAAATATTCCAAAAATTATTACAAAATCAAAGATTAAATTTTTTTTTAAAAATTCTAAAATTATTGCAAAAATTATAACAAGATCAAATATTGAAACTTTTTTCAGAATTCCAAGTTTCATATTTAAACTTTTTCTAAATTCCAATAATATTCCAAAAATTCTTAAAATTCAAACTTTTTCCATAATCTTAAAAATATTGCAAAAATTATAACAAGATGAAAAATTGAAACTTTTTTCAAAATTCCAAAAATTATAATAAAATCAAAAGTTAAAAATTTTTCAAAAGTCTAAAAATATTCCAAAAATTTTACAAAATCGAGATTGAAACTTTTTTCAAAATTCTAAAAATATATATAAAATTCCAAAATTCTATTTTTTCTTCAGAACTCTAAGAATATTGCAAACATTATGACAAAATCAAAAATTAAACTAATTAAAAATCAAATTTTAAAAACTATAACAAATTCAAAAATTTCCATATCCAATTTCTTGTTCAATTGCATTTACGTCATAAAAACAGTTAAATTTTTTTTTCCAAAATATTGGTTAAAAAATAAATAAAATCATTTTTTGACACACTTAACAATATTTTTTGACAAACTTATAATGTCATAATTCTCTATAATAATAATAAAAGTTCATGTCATACAAATATTTAATTTTATTTTTTTCCAAAAAATTGGGTGAAAAAATATGTAAAAATCTTTCTGTTGACACACTTGACAACATTTTTTGACAAATTTATAATGCAATAATCTAGTTTTTGATCTCACATACCAATCCCTACCATCAAGTTTCTCCAAATTCAATGTTCCTACTCGTAATCACCTAAAATGAACCTTTTTTAAGCCAAAAATATAAAAATGTTCTATTTTTGACACACTTAATGATTTTTTGGCACACTTCTGGTACAGTTATCAAACACAGCGTCCTTTCGGGCCTGTCCCTTGAGTATTCCTATTTTTAGAAAAAAAAAATTTTTAATCCGTCCAGCGGTTTTCTAGATTTCGTAGGTAATGACGGCCGACAGACAGACATACATTTTTTTTGGTTTTTTAGAACCATTTCGAGAAATGCCAAAAAATTGGGCGTAAGAATAAACTTGTGGCTCATGAATTTAATACTTAGGTCCTTCAGACCGAAATAATTTCTGACACAAACTCACAATGTTTATTGGTCGTTTCACCAACCTACGAGAGCTATTGGATGCCATGTGGCCGCTGTCTAAATAAAAGAATCACAATTGCAATGTGGTTTACATCAAAAATTTATGATATCAAAAGATCCGTTTTTGGGATTAAAATGTTGGTAATGATACGTCGTTTAACTTCCGAGTGACATTCAATTTTTTTTTCAATAAACAATAAAGGTTCAAGGGTTGATATTCCCATTGTTTTTTATATTTTCTTCCATAATTTTAATGCATCATTAATTTTCTACAAAAATCTAGAAAATAGTACTTGGCCGATGTTAGTTTTGTTAGGCCGATGTTAGACCCGCCAGGGCGGGTTATTTACACTTCATCTCCAGGAACTTTCTATAAATACAGCTCGAAATTGATCGAATCTCATTAGTCGGTTTTGGGGGTCGCTGCATACGAATATGATGTCGACGATGACCCTCAAGTACCTGGGGCCCAGGGCGGGTATATTTAACTCATATCCTGAAAATTTCGAAAGTTAAAACTCGATTATTTTATTTTTTTACGTTTTTTACATACCCGTCCTGCGACTCAGGTACTCCGGTGGTTATCGCCGACATCATGTTCGTATTCAGCGACCCCAAAAACGCTCGAGTAATGAGCTTCTATCAATTTCAAGCTAAATTTATGGAAAGCTCTAGGAGATGAGCTAAACATACCCGCCCTGGGCCTTAGGTACTCCGAGGGTCATCGCAGACATCATATTCATTACATTCATCACGCCGAGTCACGAGCTTCGATTGAATTATTGGAAAGTTCCAGGAGATGAGTTAGACATACCCGCCCTGGGCCCTAGGTACTCCAAGGGTCATCGCCGACATCATATTCGTGTTCAGCGAACCCAAAAACCTCCGAGCAACGAGCTTCGATCTATTTCGAGTTGAATTTATGGAAAATTCCAGGAGATGAGGTGCATATAATCCACCCTGGCCCCTAGATACTCCGGAGGTCATCGCCGAAATCATATTCGTGTTCAGCGGCTCCAAAAACCTTCGAATAACAAAAATAGTTCTATTTCTGTGATCATTGACCAAGTTATGAATTTTTTTAATCAGATCACTGAATGTACTTTTAAAAAATGCATTTTTCTTATTCACGGGTGCAATATGCATTTGCCGAAAAGTGGCTATGTTCACAAACCCTCTTTCCTGACGGTTTCCTGAATCGAATGCAAAAAACCGCATCTTGATCAACCTTACTCTGCCAATTTGCTTAGTTTTGGCCTATTTTTGTGCATTATTTCCTCGCCTACATTTATAGCTGGGTTTAACAGTTTCGAAAACGATCGCAAATGTAATGCAGAAATAATGAACACCCCGACTAATATTTTGTTCAGGCAAGCTCTAATTATATTTTTGCATCCAGCCCCTATCAGTAATCATATATGATTTTACCTGGGTCTTGATTTTATCACATTATATTGTCTATGTTTTATCATAAATATATTGTTATTATCATATTGACAGGCGAATCAACGAAAACTAATTAGCTGAAAGTAGTATAACGAATCTCATAGTATGAAAGTGGCATATCGGCTCTTGATCAATCAATCCCAAAGTAAAAACTCATACAAATATTGCTTATTAGGGTTCCTTGGGTACTTTAAAAAAGAAAAACGGTACCATATTGCCATTGGTGAGACATCGGTGTCTGTCCGAATTTCTTTCTAATCGATTATCCTACAAACTATAAGTGCTATCAACTTGAAATTTTCTACTGTTATAAGATGTATTTGTCCACACCTACTGAAAAAATTTCAAATATTTGTTTTTATCTAAATTTTAAAGACATAGATTAGCAGAAAGTAAAACAAAAGTTTTTTAGGGTATCGAGTTTGAGTTAGAAAAATCGAAAAAGATTTAAATATTTCAAACAAAAACTCAATAAATTATCGACTGCTTAGTTTTTGCGTTATTACCAAAAACTTTAGTTTGTTTTCCTGTTCTTCTCCCTTAACTTCGAACATAAAAAAAGAAAAGTTATTCAAAAAAATCACGGTTAAATAGGAAATGTTGTAGAGATTGAACGAAAACTAAAGCGGTCGGCTCATCATTTGAAATGTTATTTGGATGGGGTTGGGAGTAGGATTTCCCCTTTCTCCCTTTTAACTTCGAACATTACAAAAGAGAAAAATTAAAAAAATTCACGGTTTTAGAGAATGTTGTAAAGAGTGAACGAAGATTACATCGTTCGACACATCATTTGAAATGTTATTTGGAGTGCAAATTTTAAAAATTATTTTGAAGTAAAATTTCTTTAGGCGCGATATGCAAGCAACTGAAATTTTTGAACGGAAGTAACACTTTGAAAAAGAAAAAAAAAGAAAATAAAGAAGAATTTCAAACAAAACAATGAAAAAGGCAAACGAATATAATATTCGGCAACTATGCGATACAATTCGATTATGTTGACTGTGTGTTGTGTTTGTCATTTGTCATTCGTTTGTAATAATATTTTTGTTATTCAGTCTCGTATGAAATATTATATGAGCTGGATGTGTCGATTTTAGATACTCAGTTATTGAGTTTCGTTATTTTTTAAGTTTATTCAAAAAGAAAATAAAGAAGAAATTCAAAAATAAATGATTAATGAAATAAAAACGTAAACGAATATTATGTTCGGCAAGTTTACGATTATATGTAGAACCACAGCACGGACGATAACGACGGACGATAAAAAAAACGTCTACAATTTCGCTGTTGTAACCACAACAAAGGCGTCAGCGTGAAACCTGTCAAAAATAAAATTGCATAAACTGCATAAATGAATTTCACAAATTTTAATTTTAAAAATAACTAATTTTTACTAATAAATAAATAATAATAATTTTTCTACTAATAACTAGTTTTAAAAATAGATAAACAAAATACAAATTATGAAAATATATAAATGAATAAAACCGAACTTTGAACATAAACTGAAAATTCAGTTGACAACTCAAAACAAAACGATTACGAAACGCGAAAAACATCAGAAAATCATATTTTTCAGTTGGCGGCACTGTCACAATAACATTAAAAATTACCCTTGCAGCCAAATAAAAATAAAATTGATATCTGGCAATAATCATCGCCGACGATAAATTAGAAATAGAATCTAAATTTTCTCCGACGAAGAAAACTTTTTCGTTTTTCGCTGTAGTTGTGCTTGAAATGTATGTATCCTGTGTATTCTAATGTTACTAACGTCGTCGTCGGACGATTCCGCCCGTGTTGTGTTTCTAGCTTATGTGTATTGTGTGTGTCAATTGTCATTTATTTGTTAATGTTATTACATTTTTTATTCAGTATCGTACTAAATGTTATATGAGTTGAATGTGTCGATTTTGAGTTTAATTATTTTTTAAACTTATACATATTTTGAGTAATTTTAGTTTTTTAACCGACTTAAAAAAAGAAGAGGTTCTGTGTTTCGTTGTGGGTTTTTTTTATGTATGCTGACCGATTTTTCATAACGGCTCGTTTGATTTGGATGGTTTAAATCGTATTCTATTTGGGTTGGTTGTGAGAGGATCTCATAATTTTTTATTATGTGAAAAATGCCGTTTTCAAAAAATTGGAAAAACACGTATTTTTATGTATTTTAGGCGATTTAATCAAAACATCTTAATTTGTTTGAATAGTTTACGTTGTATTATATTGCTATAGATGTCGAGGTGGTCGTAGATAGTTTTCTATGAAAATATGCTGTTTTTTTAAAAAGTTTATTTTTAAATAAAAATATTTGTGTTGATTGAATTTGTTTCGTTAAATAAAAATTGAGTGCGTGTAATATTTACACGCGGTAGAGTTAAATTTCTTTAACTAATGTGGCAGGTATTACTAAAAAGATTAAAGTATTAAAGATTAATATAAAGTAGCATTTCTTGATAATGTAATTTACAACATGTGTAATAAAAAGAAATATTTACGTAATGCATTACAAAGTCAATTCAATTATTATCATAATTGAAATATGAAACTAGAGGTTTATAATAACTAAAGTGAGAAACATAAACCTTACTTTGAAAATTTGTTAAATATTTTGAAAAACTGCATCATTTGTTGTACCAAATCTTGAGGTAGATGGGGTAGATCCTGGTAGATCATGGGGTAAATCAATTGAGCTTTAATGTTTATTAATTAAAAAAAAAATTTTGTCGATGAGTTGTAGGAGGATTGGTGATGATATTTGTTTTTCTTATCCTTTCAGGTTTAATTATCGGCTATTCCAGAGTTTGGTGTAGATTGGTCAAAAGGATAACCGTACAAGTGATATAAAAAAGCACACTAAAGCTTTGTATTCGAGTTAACCTTAAATGTTAAATTTCGCAAAATTTTCAAACAATAATTTCATTGCAGAAAAACAATCAATAACGTTAGTTAGTAGGTGTACCATTACACAAACTAAAGCCATTATCTATTATTTGATTTTAATACCTTCAATTCTATTTGTTTACACATTTATGTCAAACATGATTGATGAATGAAATTTAATAGTTTTTGTTACACTACTATTTCATCTAAATTGAAATAAACTTAATATTACATAATTTAATTTCATATATTTTTCACTTTTTAACGGTTGCGATAAAGCAATTATTGTACATAACGAAAATATGTTATTGAATTTTGTTGTTGTTGAAAAATTAATAGACAATGAGTTGAACTATTGAACTGTTTTAAACAGAGGTACAAAAATAGCTTAAAATATATTGAATGATTCATACTTTTTCATTGATATATTTCATTCATATAATATGTTTACCATTAAAGAGAGTCATAGATTTGGTGTTAATAAAAGCATTGTCTTACCCATGCGATTGTCGGATATAACATATTAAAAAACGTATTATTAATATCTTAAAAATAGTAATTAGTTGCAAGTAAAAATTTTACCAAATTTTTGACTTTGAAAAACCAGACGTTATAAAGTTTGCAATAGAAATAAAGCACTTCGCTGGTGCGATCAAATTATATAATGCTGAAAAAAGAAAAATTAAAAACTTTTTCTGCTTATCATTCTATATTAAACAAAAAATTTTCAATAAACAGTCTACATAAATCAATTTGGATTGATCCAGGGTCCTCTTTCCGTTTGTAAGATTCAACAAAAAAAAACAACGGCTTTGTCATCATTGATCAACGCCATTAATATGTTATTTATCAAAAAGAGGTGAAAAATTTGGTGGAAATCAAATTTTGTATATAATTCGGTGTTTGTACTAAAAACTTGTTACAGTTGGTGACAGTGGTAGAATTAAATTTTTTTTTGTCTTGTGTAGAATAAATTACAAATTGTGTCACAATAACACATCACAAGGTCAAACACATAAGGTCCAACAAGAAAAAGCTAAGGTTTCTAGATGAATTACTTATTTATAATGGATAACTAATAAATAGGTTTTATCACATAATAAATGTGACATTATATTTGAAAATATTTTATGCATACAATCTTATAGTGGAAGGACAACTAGTACAGTTTGAAGTCGATATAGGAGCCTGTAAAACAATTAAAATTTTGTTAAAGCCAAATATATGATAATTTTAACAATGAATTTTACAAGTAAGATTCGTTACATCAAAAAATGCATCCGCATGGAGAGATCAGTTTTTGTTGATTTGTAAAATGTTTTTAATAATTTTTGATCTGTGAAGTTTTAAAACAAATATGCTTTTTTAAACTTAAAAACTTTTATTCAACTTCACTTGTATATTCGTATTGGAATTTCGCCATCAATATTTCCCCCACTTCCACTGGAGCTATATTTGGTATACACGTTTGGTTTTCGTGAAACTTTGCGATTAGTGGACGTTACAAAATGACGATTGTTCATTTCTAGAGCAACACCTTTCATTTGCCTGGGGTCAAGTGGAATCAAATGAGAGGGCTTAAAGGGTGAAACACAGTAAGTAAAGTGATTTTTAGATTAGATTGGAAAGGGATGGACAGATTGTGCAAGGCGGAACTTGTCTTGGCACGCAGACCCTACGGTCCATCGCGCCGTGTCTGAGTTTGGCCTCATAACCACAATTCCACAAACATTTCTGTCTGAGGAATGAAAGCCAAGAATGACTGTACTGGCAACAGTTTGATGGTGCCTGCTTCTAGAATGCTAGTGCCAAAAAGCTTCGCTCTGATACTAGAGAAAGCCGGACATGCACACAAAAAGTGCTCATAGTTTTTCTCCTATTCAAGGCCACAGTCACAGAGAGGACTTTCTATAAGTCCTACGGTGAAAAGGATTACTTTGTCTGCCGCTTGGTGACGTATTCCATAAAGTATCCTTCTTAAGGTCTGCATCATCCTTTAATAACAACGAAACAAACTTTTTTGATAACCCTAAGGTGGGTTCTGGCCCAGAACATTTTATGACCAATCTCCCCCTTGCAAGTTCATCCACTTTGACGTTGCCTGAATTGCCACTATGATCTGGAACCCACCGCAGTGTGATATTATAAAGTTGCGCTATCTTACAGAAATTTGAAGAGTTCAAAAATGGTCTCCGGGTTTGCCAGAGCTTTGTAATGAAGAGCTTTTTCATTGGCGAACCAATGAAGCGGCATAGCAGGTCGCGTAACTAAATGAGGTTTTATTTTTGTGCTCCGGCTAATCACAGTATTGAGTCCGATTGGTAAACCCTGCTGCTCCAATACAAATGCAGACATGTACGCGAAATACGTGAATATTCGGAAATGGAATAAAAATACAAATGGAAAAAAAAAGCGACTCTGGCGACCCCTCTAGCGAAAGAACCACGGTCGGCACGTTCAACCCCCTGATTCACTCACCTAATCTCACACTTGCACTCCTCATGCAAACACACACACACACATATAGACACACGTAAAAATATTCTAGGGCTACTGACAATCTGCTATCTAATATCCATGCTCGTTCGAGTCGGTTAAGATTAGCAGGTACAATTACCAATGATGTGGTGGGGTTAAAAAAAAATAATTGGTTTTGATTAAAATAACGATTATTATATTCGATTATATTATTAGCGTGGCATCAAGGGATGGGTACTCTGGAATTACACTACAATAATTTATATCCATTATTAGTACCCGCAGACTGCTAAGAAAATCAATCAAATAATTAAAATACAATTCGATGAAGGAGTCAATCGGTGCCAAGATAAAATATTGGTAGATAGACGGAAAGGCATTGTCTGTGATTGGTTCCCATGAGTAAAGTGGTCTAGGTTGTTTGAAAAGCCGGTAAACCGATGAGTGGTGGCGAACAGTAAAGTTTTCAAACTTCCAAATTAGTATGCGAGGTGTTTCTTATTTTTTTTCCTTTTTTTTGTCAGTTTTAGATTTAAAAATAACCTAAATAACTTCAATGATAGTTTTGTTTTTCCCAAGTAGTACGGTTCATGTTTTTTTTTTTTTTTTTTTTTTTTTTGGATTTTTAAGAAAAGGTTCTTGGTCTAACTTGAACTAGTAAAAGCTCGTTTAACCAGTTTAAATTGTTGAAATTGGTGAACCTTCAAGAATAGTAATATTGATGATTCAAAGTGTTGTATACTTGAAATATATATATATATATATATAATGTACAGGTATTACAGTATAGGTATAGGTAATATTATGTACCGGTTTAACATTTTTTGAATTGCAATTTACATACTTTAAGTTAGTTGAAATAATGCAAGCGATTAAAACACACGGTTCAAATAAATAAATATAAAATAATTGAATTCTTAAATAAAGATTTATAATATTTGAGTTATAGTGTTTTGTAGTTTTAAATATATTATACGCTAAGAACGTATAAAACATGGCGCAGTTGAAGTGAAATAGTAATTTACAAAAATAGAACAATAATATTATATAGAAAATTTGATCCAATTAATATAAAAATAATAAAAAATTAGTGTTACAATCCATGTGCGATTTGACCTTCAACGGTAACTTGTGATATATATTTTTTTTAATAAATAAAATATTACGGCTGATAACATTGTGGTACTACCAAATTAAATTAAATATAAAAAAGAAATACATTATTATAAGATACAAAACAAGCTGTTTTACGCTGTTATTACACTCTATTAAATATGTCAGTAGATTCATTCTTACGGTTTAAACAACCAGATTCGCTAAACCTAACTGGAAATTTGCAAGCAAATTGGAAATCTTTCAAAGATTATTATGAAATATACGTCACGGCAACTAAATCAAATAAAGAAGCTCCTGAGGTACAAGTAGCACAATTTCTCGCGCTAGCTGGAAAAGATGCTATCGAACTATTTAAAAATTCAACAATATCTGATGCAGATCGAAAAAATATTGAAAGCGTGTTAAAAGCTTTCGAGGAATACTGTAATCCTCGCAAAAACATTGTTTACGAGAAATATGTTTTTTACACACGAAGTCAAAGAGAGGGTGAACCATTCGACCATTTTTTGAATGAAAAATTGTGATTTTTCGGATCCGGACGACATGCTTCGCGATCGTATTGTTTTGGGAATAGCCGATCAAGATCTTCAAGCCAAATTACTGAAAGCCGACAATTTGACATTAAAATTAGCAACTGATACATGCAGAGTAGCAGAAATTACAACCGCTCAAGCGAAAGCTGTTGGGCAAGGCAGATCAATGCTGGATGAGGTAACAAACGTAAGGTCAAAAGGTCAGGTATACAATTCAAATTATAATTTTCCAAAATATCCACGAAATTTCAATAGTCAAAGTAGTTCCGGCTGTCAATCAAATTATAAAAATAAAAATAACAACTTTAAACAAAACATTAATAATAACAATTTAAATACTTTCGATCGTAATTCAAATATAAATTCAAATTTTAAATCTAAAAATTGTAATTACTATCATTTATATGGGAAGTGTCCTGCTTATGGGGCTACTTGTAAAAGCTGCAATAAATTAAATCATTATGCTAGTGTTTGTAAAAAACAAAATAGAATAAATCAAATTAGAGAAGTGGTTTATGATACCTATAATTCTTATCCACAAAATGAAGATATTGACTATGATGCTCTTATTATTGATACTATAACGGAAATTGATTCCTTAAATAAAGAAAATAATAATCGTTGGTTTGTAGACTGTACAATCAAAAATTTTTTAATATCGTTTAAATTGGACACTGGAGCTGATGTTAATATCTTACCTTTTAATATTTTCAGACAATTTAAAGAAACATTTCAAGTTCATCCTATAAAAATTCATTTGGAGGCATTTGGTGGTTTCACATTGGATACTGTTGGAGAAGTTCTTCTACCGGTTGAATATAAAGATTTAACATTTCAAATCAAATTCATTGTTGTTTCCAATCTTAAATGTAAACCAATACTTGGATTAAATTCATGTATAGAACTAGGACTTATCAAAAGGTTAGACACAGTGACAGTAAGTGATAAACAAAATTTTATAAAAAGTAATTGTGACATTTTTACTGGTAAAGGCTGCTTTCCAGAAAAATGTTCATTAAAATTAAAAAATAATGCAGTTCCTGTTGATAAGCCCCCAAGGCGATTTCCTACAGCTATTCAAGAAAAGGTTAAGCAAAAGCTAAAGGAAATGGAAAAAGCTAAAATAATTTCGAAAGTTGATGGGCCTACTGATTGGGTACACAATGCTGTCTATATTGAGAAACCGGATAAATCTATTCGTATTTGTATTGATCCAAAGGAACTCAATGCCAATTTAAAACACGAACATTATTTAATACCAACATTAGAAGATTTTACTTTGAAAATGCAAGGTATGAAATTTTTTTCGGTTTTAGACCTGAAAGATGGCTTCTGGCAGCTGGAGCTGGATGAAGATTCCAAACAGCTCACAACTTTCAATACTTCATTTGGATGCTACATGTTCAATGTCCTTCCATTTGGTCTGAACATTGCACCCGAAAAGTTTCAAAAACTAGTAATGAAATATTTCGGAGAAATTCCCGGATGTTTCATATATATTGACGATATTATAGTCGGAGGAGCCTCAAGGGAAGAGCACGATTATAATTTGAATTTAGTAATTAGTCAAGCAAGAGAAATAAACGTTAAATTCAATCCCAAAAAATTACAATACAGAAACAATAAAATATCTCGGCCATCAATTTTCAAAAAACGGTTTGGAACCCGATCCCGAACGAATAAAATCAATTTTAAAAATAAATCCACCAAAGAATCGGCGCGATTTAGAAAAAATCTTAGGTACTTTGAATTATTTGCTAAATTTTATTCCAAATTATTCAGAAATAAATACTCCACTTCGATCCTTGCTTCGCAAAAACATTATTTTTCAATGGAATCAAAACCACACAATAGTTTTAGAAAAAATAAAAAAATTGATAAGCGAAACTACAAAACTTCAAGTTTTTTCTACCGAAAAGCCTATATTTATACAGTGTGATGCCTCAAAAAATGGTTTGGGATGTTGCCTGTTTCAAGATGATAAACCGGTTTGCTTCCCTTAAAAAAGTTTATCTGAAACAGAGTGCAACTATGCGCAGGTCGAAAAAGAATTACTTTCCATTGTATATGCGTGTAAAAAATTCCATTTATATATCTATGGCCGCAAAGTGGTTATATACTCAGACCACAAACCGCTAATTTCTATAATGAAAAAGCAGGTCTTTGATATTCATTCCAATAGATTACAAAGAATGCGTATTAAGTTACTGAAATATGATTTGGACGTACAATTTGTCCCTGGACGATTGCTCCATGTTGCAGACTTACTGTCAAGAAATGCAATACCAGATGAAGGTATCAACTTGGAAACATCTCTTTCTGAAGTTATACATTCAGTTACAATAAGCGAACCAAAAAAACAGCTTTTTCGAGAAGCTACTCAAAAAGATCAAACTTTACTATGCCTAATAAATTATTATAACAATGGCTGGCCCTCCGATAAAACAAAAGTTCCAGATAACGTTAAATTTTATTACAATATAAGGGACAAATTTTTTTATGAAGACGGTCTACTTTTTTACGAAAATCGCGTAGTCGTACCAGAAATACTTCGACAAAGTATGCTAGATTTGTTGCATGAGTCTCACTTTGGTATAACCAAAACCAAAGCTCGTGCAAAAAACCTACTATATTGGGCTAACAGGAATGTCGACATTGAAAAAATGATATTTAAATGTCGAATTTGTGAAAAATTTCGACATGCAACGTAAAATTACCGTTAATTCCACACGAATTAGCAGAGTACCCTTTTCAAAAAGTCGGATGCGACATACTGGACTTTGGAAGTGAGCCATATCTTATCTTAATGGATTATTATTCGAAATGGATAGAAGTTGTAAGACTTCGTAATAAAACAGCTGTGGCTGTAAACGAAACACTTAAGCACATCTTTTCTACTCATGGAATTCCTCAAATAATAGTTTGTGATAACCAACCTTTCAATTCATTTGAATGCAGAAAATTTTCAGAATTATACAATTTCACTTATTCATATTCTAGCCCAACCTATGCTTAATCAAATGGACTGGCTGAGAAGGCAGTTGGTATTGCAAAGTCAATCTTAAGGAAAGCATTTGAGGAAGACAAAGATATAGTTTATTCTTTACTAGAATATCGTAGTACACCGGTTGCTAATCTTGGATATTCTCCAGCACAAATTTTAATGAGTAGAAACTTACGCACAAAGATACCAATTAGAGATGAACTTCTTGCACCTAAGGTAGTTGATATAAAAGAAAAGTTAAAACAAAATCAACAGAAGCAAAAATTACATTATGATCTAAGTTCTCGTGCCAATGAATCACAATTCGCTGTGGGTGATAATGTCGTTTATCAGCATAATAATAGATGGGAACCTGCCAATGTAGTTATGCCCCATGCTAGTCCAAGGTCGTTTATAATTAGAAATGAAAACAACAACGAAATCCGTCGCAATGTCATACATTTAAGGAAATCAATGAACCATCCACAGTACCATCAAAATCACGAAATGCTTCAAAATGGAAGTCCAATCAACTCTCCAGTGTCAAGACATGAATCAGTTAGTCCGAATTTATCTTTACCTGTAAATTCAAATGCCACATTCGTCGCTTTAATAATGAAACAACGTATGCTATTTATACGTTGTTTTTATATAATAGGTGCGCTGCATTCCCCATAAGGGCATCTTTGAATTGGCGTTTTTACATTTTCGAATTATTTTATGACTGGGGGTAAGAATTAATAAATTATAAATTAACGTCCATGCAAATGCATGGGCACATCAAACTTTAAACTCAAATATCTCGAAACTATACTTTTGCGTATACGTCATTTCATTATTAAAGCGACGATATATAACACGATATGGACGTGTTACAAAACCCACTAGTTTTTATAAAGCCTAACAAGATTTATTTTATTTTGTTTTATTTTGATAAATAAACTTTTATTATATTATAATTTAACATTTATTCATAACAGGGAGATGTTGTATACTTGAAATATATATATATAATGTACAGGTATTACAGTATAGGTATAGGTAATATTATGTACCGGTTTAACATTTTTTGAATTGCAATTTACATACTTTAAGTTAGTTGAAATAATGCAAGCGATTAAAACACACGGTTCAAATAAATGAATATAAAATAATTGAATTCTTAAATAAAGATTTAAAATATTTGAGTTATAGTGTTTTGTAGTTTTAAATATATTATACGCTAAGAACGTATAAAACAAAAGAGATTTAATTTAACTTTTGCACCCAAAATAGTAAATAAGTTAAAATCTGTTTGGAAAATATTCAGCAACCAGAAGAAATTAACAAAACATATTTTAGGAAGCACCAAAGACCAACTTGAGGAATTAGCAAAATCCGGAATCTATGAATACAAATGTAGTGATTGCTCTAAAATTTATATTGGCCAAACAGAAAGAAGTGTACAAACAAGATTTAAAGAACGTAACAGTCATATTAGATTCACCCGGCCAGAAAGATCATGCATTGCACATCATGCTTTGACAGATTGTCATTTGGGAGTTTCTCTGGAAAATATTAAAATTACAATAAAGAAGTTAATGAAGCTTCCAATTTGGATGCATTTGCAAGCTACGTTATTTCAAAAAAAAATTTGATAAATGTTTACATTTTTGATCATGGAAATAATACGTCCAATTTAGTTTCAATTGCAGGATTTCTCAGTTTAGTTTTCTGGTAAATGTTGTATTACTAGTGTAGTTTAGTTTTCTTTGAACATTTTGTCATTTTTCGATTTTTCTTTTACCTTTACTTGGTTTTGCATGGCTGAAGATGGGAGATAGTTTCTCTTGAAATGCATTCAAAAATAATTTTGTAGGTTGAATATTGTAGAATTGTAATATTTTTGTAATATTTACATACAATTTTCTGTTGGTGAAAGTAAAAAAAAAGGCGAAAAATTTTAATCAAGTGTTGGAGTAATATCGATATAATTATTTCATTCGGCATTATCGTTAACTGTCTTGAAGTTCGATTTAAGTATAGTCAAACTCCGATCCTACTGAACTTTAATTTAAGGTATATAAACGAAAAATGTGTTGAACTTTATATTATGTTTCATTCACTCCTAATATGATAACTTTATGTTATGGGTATGATCTTCGAAATTATTAACGGCTCCACTTATTTCTGAAAGAAGTGGAAGATATTGTCACAAGGAGTGTTTGATTAATTTTAATGTTGATTGATGGCAAAAATTTTCAGCTGGACATTTCATTTATTGAAAACTAATCAGAGGAAATCAAATTAATTAACTTGGCAAACCATCGGTGAATTTGGGATTACTCGATTTGATTGATTCAATTGGCGTGAATGACTAGCTAATTTTCTGTATCGACAACAGCAATCAAAGCTCTGTCCACTGCAAATTCATTTAGCTTAGAGGGCATATAGCATTCAATTACGCCGCCATAGAAAAAAACCTGTACAAACAACAATGGTAATTTACAACGTTGACCTCGTTATATCGTTTGTAACATCGCTTTGACCTTCGCCCACATGGTAAGGTAAATGAAGTATGATATCGACACTGATCCAACACACATGCATCCACATAACCACACGCTCGAGCACCCATACGGATTCACACGAATATAAATAGTATAAATTAAGAAACTCACCTCGTGGTTATATCCCCCCATCCAATCCTTCAATTCTTGTTCAGCATTTCATCACTGTATCGGCATGTAATCTTTTATCAGATGGTCTAGCCTACTTCACCTCCGTCGTCCCTCTCGTTTAGCGTGGTAGCCCAAGGTAACTACCTCCACTCTAACATGGATCAACTTCGACGCTATTCAAACGGCTTCTGATCACGCCTTTATAGGATTCGACTCAAAGTCCAATAAATAATGCACAACACAGAGCGTTACTGATATTAAAACTACCGCTCAGAGACAGCGTAGTATTTATTACAATTATAAAGTAAATCTTTATACACATAACCAAATAATTATTTTATCAAAAGATCCATTCGACCTTACCATACAGTTAATAATTCTATTCATAAAATAACACTATTACATTGAGTAATCAAATTTTGTTCATCTAAGAAGACATATTGCATATGGAAACAATAAGATTGACTATGACTCAGTATAAACGACACTAACTTTATTCATATTTATTTGTTATTTAATGAATAAATTTTTTAAAAAAACAAATACTTATAGGCCAGGAAAAATAGTATTTTAACAACAAAAAAATTCGTTACAGCAAACTGACAGCGGGATATTGTAGAACACGATATTGTAAAAGAGGGAGACATAAATCGAACCAGCAGCTGCTATCCGGGGGAGAATGGGGAGGGTTTTTAGGGGTTGAAAAAGGTTTTTCGTGATTTCTGGCTAAACCGTGAATCCTATCAAAAAGAGCTATATGTAAAAGTTGTAGGGAATAAAAAGATCTACACTTTTTGTACGGACCATTTTTACCCTCACCTCAACGTTTTTCAAAAAAAATGCGAAAAACCGATTTTTTTCTTTTTTCTTGTTTTCTTTTACTTTAAAAAATTTTATGAAGTTCAAATTTTGGAAAAAGATACCTCCATTTATTGGAAAAGGGCAGCAATTTTTTCGGAGGGAAATATTTAGACGTTGTTGTTAAAATTAATTTTTTTGAAAAAAAAAAACCAAATTTTTAACTGCGATTCCTCTTAAAACTTCGCCTCCTAAAGAGTTCAGTTTTGACTCATTTACTCGTTCTTACGTCTATTTTTGATAAATGGTAAAAAAAGTATAAATCTATGGACAAAAAGGCGGGAAAATTGAAAAAACCGAAAAAATTGCTTTTTTCGTGGTAATTTGCATATTTATCGTTGAATAATTGTTACTAATTAATAAAATCATATTTTTTTTTTATTATTACGTAAACAACGATCATTCGGAAATACATTTATGAATAATTAGATGCTTTCGTTTTCGAACTTGATAAAAATTGTTCGAAGAAATAATCAACAATTAGAATTTCAGTCGTACTAAAAATCTTAAAAATTAAATATCTCAAGAACACGAATATTAGCCTCTTTGTAAATTTGTAATATTTTAGAGTAAGGATAGAACTGTTTTTACAAAAAAAAAATAAATTAAATTTCAATTGATCTTCAACCCAAGCGCCAACTTTAAAAAAGTTTTTTAATATTTAATTTAAAAATTAATTACAAAAACAATTAATTATTTTTTTTTTCAAACGATTAACTAATCTAATATAAGAACTGAATCTAAAAAATTATGGTGCAAATTATGAAACTTTTTGCAATCTATACAATTTTAGAGCGATCTAGTTTCGAACCAATGAGAAAATTTTAAACTTTAAAAAGTTTATCATTCTCATCAGGGCTAGCCGACTAGATAAACTCTACCAAAAAATGCCAACGCTAATGTATATAAACCAAAAATTAGGTTACAACTCTAGCGAAGTGTAAAAACAAAAAGTTTACATAAACATACATTTAATAAATTCAGGTTTAGTCAATTAATTTCTCTGGTGATCACTGTTTTGTTATACTCTAGACATTCTAGTATTGAATAACAAACTTGTATCGGTGTACCATAATTTTTTAGATTCAGTTCTTATATTATTCTTGATGGGAGATTTTCCATCGGGGTGATGTTATATCACAAATAATTTACTGAATTAATGATTAACTAATCACCTACAAAAAAAAAAAAGTTTGAAAAAATTGGTAAAGCCGTTCTTGAGCAATTTGATTTCGAAAGTACGTGGGATTGGCAGAATTTTCATTTTTCTAAAATATTTAATGCTTATTTTAGTTTATAATATATGATAATTAATATATGATATATTTTAATTTAATATGAATTTTTTATTGTAATTGAAAGGAAAATTCACTATCTATTTGATAAATTTCAGCAAAATCTGCAACTGGCATATTTTTGCTAACAAATATTCGAATTGGTTTTTATCGTCGAACAAAACGTCTGTCTGTAATTTGAGTATGTTTTGGGTAAAATATTAAACCTTCAGAAAACCCAAAAAAAGCTTATTTAGTACCTTCTTTAAACCTCATTTAGTACCTTCTAAACCCAAAATAAGTTTAATAGAATCAGTAAACTTGGGTTTAGTGTATGGCACAAAGTACAAAAAAAATCAACCTATATTCAAATGTGTTTTTCTCAAAAACAAAAAATAACAATTGTCCTTATAGGTTTAGTATGTTTTAAGTAAATAACAAATCTGTAAAATATAAAAAACATAAAAGAAAACTAAAAGGTACTTTTTGAGATCGCCATGTTTGAAGAATAAAATTTACTTTTTTGTTACCTAAATAAACTAAAAGTAACGAAAGCATATAATAATTCATTAATTTATTTCCAAATGATCGTCGTTTACGTTTATCATTAAAAATTTAAATGATTTTATTAATTAATAACGATTATTCAACGATAAATATGCAAATTACCACGAAAAAAAAAGCGATTTTCTCGGTTTTTTCAATTTTCCCGCCTTTTTTTCCATAACAGTGTACCATTTTTTTACCATTTATCAAAAATAGACGTAAGAATGAATAAATGAGTCAAAACTGAACTCATTAGGAGGCGTAGTTTTAAGAGGAATCGCAGTTAAAAATTTGGTTTTTTCTTTTCAAAAAAATTAATTTTAACAACATCGTCTAAATATTTCCCTCCGAAAAAATTGCTGCCTTTTTCCAATAAATGGAGGTATCTTTTTCCAAAATTTGAACTTCATAAAATTTTTTTTGTAAAAGAAAACAAGAAAAAAGAAAAAAATTGGTTTTTCGCATTTTTTTCGAAAAATGTTGAGGTGAGGGTAAAAATAGTCCGTACATAAAGTGTAGATCTTTTTATTCCCTACAACTTTCACATATAACTCTTTTTGATAGGATTCACGGTTTAGCCAGAAATCACGAAAAACCCCTTTCAACCCCTAAAAACCCTCCCCATTCTCCCCCGGATAGCAGCTGCTGGTTCGATTTATGTTTCCCTCTTTTACACTATCGTGTTCTACAATATCCCACTGTCAGTTTGCTGTAACAAATTATTTTTTTTTTTTCTAATTTTTTCTCCTATTATTACTGGCGTATTAATATAATGCAAGTATGAATCATGGATCACAAAAAAAACTGAGTATCTTTACTGTAAATTTTTAGTTTAGTATTTACGGTTAACTTATATTCAAATAATAAATATGTTTCACAAAAACATCGTAGAACATTAGAGTACAGTTACTGACACTAAATTTAAACTAATAATCGCTAATTTGGACGAATACAGAACACTGAGATAAATCTTTTCTTTGTATTTTTCATTTGTGTTTTCATTTTTTTTTAATTTAATTATTATGAAACTGTCGAATAGTTGTTTAGGTATATCTTGCAGTAATTTATTATGGATGTTTATAAAGAAAAAGAAACAAAACCTAATACCTGTAGCGTCCCAGCGGTGAAATAATCCGTTGTTGCATCCTTGGGTGAATCAAGGTCGCGATCCGCCCATAGACACTCGCTCAGCTTCTAATCAAATTACGTCGATACAGCTCCGCTTTCCGTGCATTTTACTGTACCAGCCACAATGCACGTTCACCCGGCAATCGATTTTTTTGTTTAATAAGATTTGATTTATCACCAACCACGATTGAAATTTAAAATCTGACAGTCGCCAAAAAAAACAAAACAAAAAATATACAGACAGCTGTCCACCACGATTGTGATAATCGAATGCCAGACGTCAAACATCCAAACAAAAAGTAGTAGAATTCAGAGATTGAAAAGCCTACAGTCGATCCATATATACCAAAAAAAATTCCTTTTTGAAAATCGAAAACCTGGAATCTAGGGTTTCAGATGTAAAACAATTAATTCAAATCAAGTGTTAGGAAATTTTTATAGTTAAACAAAACTGTTTGGTTTTTCAAAATATTGCGCAATAACAATTTTACGATACAACTTATTTCCGATATATTAATAACATTTATCATTGAATTCAGAATGAATCAATTACAAGTTTAATCGACGTTAAGGCGTTCAGGCATTACAAAACTACAAAAGTCGTACAGTGAAGTTCGGTTTTATATCGGAAAGATTGTTTGAAGTAGATTTTCTTGTTCTCAGGCAAAGAGAAAAACAGAGTGAATGTATAACAAAGCAAGATAATACTTCTTTGCATGTTAATGACTGTAAAAATAAACGCACAGCTGTTGTAAGGTTTTGAAAACTTCATTGTGTAAGTTACATTTGATGTTTAGAGAATTCAAATTGAAGTAATAGACTGAACCAAAGTGAATGGAAATATAGTATGGATTAATTTTAGTGAATTGCAAAATTAAATAGCAATGTTTACAGAGACAAAACTTAAGGAAAATTTTTACATTCATACAATTTTCGATCAAGATGAAAGTTTACTATAGGTAATGACAACTTTTAAGTAATTACAATTTCAAATCAATTAGTGCAAGGAGTTCAACTCTCTTCAGACATGTCCGTCCAGCTAATGAAAACTTAGTTAAATTTTAAGAAGAATAAGAAAACGATGAGTTACGGGGACTATAAAATTATGGCTATTGAAGGTGAATGGATGGGAAACTATTACGCGCGGTACATGCGAATAACAAAAATGAAAACCAATAAATCTGAGACTCTAACACACTGGGTTCAGACATTAGCCCAGACTATCCATTACAGCTTCAATAGCTGTTTCGCTATCCGAACAGATGCAGATTTGTTTTTCCTGCAGACGCAAGCGAGTTAATATATACGTGCGTGCATTCATTGATAGCATACACCTTCGCTTGAAAGATTGTACAAAACCATCCAAGCAAAACTTTATTGCTATTTGTTGCTACATTCTTTGATTCCAAGTACACCCCAGCTCCTGCATTTCCATTCAACAGTGAGTCATCCGTATAAAAAACGTAAAGCTCGCTGGAAGGCCGTCAGTCCAAGATCCCTCACATTCCTCTCAAGAAAAGATGATCAAGTTATATACTTTGGTCATGACGTCACTATGCGTATCTATTTCGGGACAATCTATCCGTAAACTGTCAAGTATGTAACTCTGACCACATGTTTTTCCTCTGTTTATCCACGTTCCTGCCACAAGTAGTCTGTAGACAGCCCTTATAGCCATGTGCTCCATATGTATATATAAAGGAACTGGGCTCAACGTGGTCCCTAATGATAGTGTTGGTGTGGTGCGCATTGAGCTGCTAATACTAACACATGCTTTTCTCTGAATTTTGTTTAACTTGACACCGATGTATTGTTTCTCCGTCTTTGGCCACCAGATAACACATGCAAAAGCAAGAGTTGGTCTAATTATTACTGTGTAGATCCATAAGATTATTTTGGGACTAAGACCCAAATAACGGCCAAAGGATCTGTGGTATTGCCAAAAGAAATGACAGCCTCATCAATTTTTTTTTGCTAAATTAGTATTCCAATTTAACCTTTTGTCGATAATAATGCCTAAAAACTTAACTTCATCTAAGAAACATAACTGGATTATGAAAATAGACAGATTTGATGTTGTAGGCAATTTAATCTTATTGGTAAAGTGACTTGGATGGATGGACCGATAGTTCTTGCTCCCAACACCAGTCCTCAACCAACTTCAGTGAATTTTGCATCAGATTAACCAGAGTGCGAAGGCATTTACCAATTGCCAGTATGACAGTATAATCAGCGTAACCCTGAGAATAGGATCCCGATTGATTCAGTCTTTTAAGAAGACTTTCAACTACCAAAGTCCACAAGAGAGGTAAGAAAACACATCCCTGAGGACAGCCTCGTTTAACTGAGACTAAAACAGTTATATTCTCATTGCAACAAAAGCAATGCGGCAGCTCAACATAGACAATTTAGTGATGCCGCAGTACTAATTGATTCAAAAAGGGTGATATCAAAGCACCTTTTATATTTAAAAAAACACCCAAAGCAAATTCTTTGGCACCAAGTGCTCCTTCAATTTTAGTCACCAAATGATCCGCAGCCGTTTCTACCGATTTCCCAATCTGGTATGCATGCTGATTGGTACTTACGGGAAGCTGTAGTAAAGCGGCGTCCCTTATATAACGGTCAACCAGTAATTCTAGAGTTTTGAGGTCAAAAGAGTTCAAAACTTACTGGTTGAAATGACTTGGCTTTACTATGGTAGGTTTTACCTGGTTTAGGTATGAAAAAAATTCCAGTTTTTTGCCAAGCTGCTGGGACATAGCCATATGCCAGACGTACCTTATAAATATTCTGCAATGATTAAATGAAGCCATTGATATTATTATGTAGCATACATGGGTAGATTCCATCAGGACCCGGCAATTTAAGCGGGTTGAAGGAATATATGGCCTATTTCAGAGATATAACGTTCACCACATTCACAGCCAAGATTCAACTTTCTTTATTTGGAGTAACAGTTAGTTGTACTTTTATTTCAGCAGTGGAACAGATTCATGGGAAATTTGTACAAAGCAGATGTTGCGTTGTTTCTTCCACAGATTACGTATGCCTCAGTAACAGTAAGCCTGGTTGATATTTGTGTTCTTTTGAAGTCTGGGTTCTTTTGAAGTTCGTATGAAGTCTAACTGCTAAAGGATAGACCTCTGCAACAGCATTGATTCACAAAACTTCTTTCAAGCACTTTCTCCAGCACCCTAGATGCTGTATTTACATTCTCTTCGACTAATACGATAAGCGATCCAGTCATTGGTATTACTTGTTTCCTCGGCTTTCTTTAAAAGTTTCCTGACCGTTGATTTCAGCTTTTCTAGTTTTCTGTTTCATCAGGTTGAGTTTGCTTCATGATAGGATGCTCTAAGTGGACAAGATTCTTCAAAAGCCTTGACCATACGCTCTTGAATCCGACACGCAACATTGTAAATGTCTTGTATATATTTGATCGAATGGATCAACGTCAAGAAACATAAGGCTAAGAAGTAATCTGTACATATCCCAATCAGTTGATTTTGGATTTCTAAAACTTCCTAAAAAGTGGGAGCATTCCCCTTATTTAGAATTTATGGATCAGTATCATGAAGAAACTCAACGGAGTCTATTCCCTGTCTATTTTTATCTGAACCTTCCTAAATTCCATGATGCGCATTTGCATCGTACCCCAGGATCAAGAACAGATTCTTGTTGTTGCAGAATTTCACTACTTTAACGACATCTTAGGTTGGAATGGTTCCATCGTACGGTAGATACAAGGAAGCGAAGACTACACCAATATCAACACTCTCAATCTTCAACGTTAGTTTAACATCATTGGCATCTTTGCCACTACATTGGGGTATAAAGGATACCGAAAATGTCGTTCGACAAATAAACACAATGCCATGTTAACAATTCAAGTCAAGCATGTGATATTTATTTACCCATGTTTCCTAAATCAGAACTATATTTGTATGCTGCATTTTTAAGCAACTCATTAGGTAATCTTAAAAGACGGCACTTCACCTTAGTCCTTAGACTTTGCCGTCATGCTGTAAACTACGAATGGACCTTCACATTAAGCTGATACCGCTTCAACTTCAACTTCGGGAAAAGACGTAGCCATTGTGGCACCAACCACATTTTAAATCCCTTCATTACATGACAAATGGTCTATTTTGACCTGATTTGAATTCTGATTTGAGGAGTTACCATCAACATCCACTACCATTTTACAATCCTCAGCTCCATCTTTCAACGTCTTTGTAATATCTTAATGAACTGACACACTGACCATGGCTTCAAGTCCAGTTTCTGCTATGCCTTTTTACATTACCGTACTGAAGCTCTTCGCAGTAGGTGCAGTATTTCCAGTGACCTTCCTGTCCAAAGTGAAATTGACACGTTGCATGCGGTAGTATGTTCTCAGATCAACTTCTTTATTGTCCTGGACCGATTTCTCGTCAACACTACAGTGAGTATGCAAGCCGTTGGTTTTTGTTTTTTTATTTGATTTTCCATCCCGTCGTTTTCATACCATGATTACAAATTTCCAGTCTGGAAAGAGTTTTTGAAGAATTTTTTACTACAAAACCAGAAATTCACACCATTGCTCTCACCGGTTTTGAAAGTTTGTTTTTCTTATTAACCTGAAGATTAGCTCCCTCTTACTCAGAGAGCTTAGGAATGCTTTTCTTAAGCCAGGTGTCTGATCGTTCGTTTTCACAGACTACTACTGAAAAAGTTCTCCAGTGGAAAAAGGTGTGAATCGAGGGAACTCAGTTGAGCTGACAATCTCCTCATCGAAACGAACAATCAACACAGCTCAAAGAGTACTATATTGATCTTCCGATAATGCTGTGCCAATGGTACTATTGTAAAGCCACGATGCATCGTTTCTGGTTCCACCCGATCATCAGTTGGGATAAATCTGCTGCCTGTAGGTTTTTTAACACTCTCCCTTCTGTGGTGGTGTATCACTGCGTTTCCTCTTTTTGTCAAGGAAATTAGCAGTTTGATTGTCTTTTAGACTTAACTGAAGAGCATCCTTGTGCTCCATGGGCTAAAGTGACTTTAATCTTTATTCAATATGACAAAAGTTGTGAAAGGGCAATTCATAATTTCCATTACCTATATGATATGGGAATAAAATCATATTAGCCTAAGAGCCCGCGACGGCCAGACCTTCGTTATTTTATAAAAGCTGAAAGTTTCTCTGCGCATACCCCCTACTGAGGTGGGAACGATTAGCAACATATGAAGTTTGGATCATGGTGGCTTTGGCAGGGGGCAGGTAACAGAGGAGCCTTCAAAGTTTCGTGAAAGTATAAAAGGTAATTTTTTTATATATTCTTCGGGGTAGTATAAGAAGTCACGTCACCCATTGCCACACACTTACTATCATGGTAACCTCCTGCCAGACATTCTAAAACATTATCAATTTGTTAAACTTTAAGGGTGTCTGGCAGGGGCTTACCACGATAATAAGTGTCTGGCAATGGGTGACGTGACTTCGGAGGCCCCTCTGTTACCTACTCCCTGCCAAAGCCACCATGATCCAAACTTCATATGTCGTTAATCGTTCCTACCTCAGTAGGGGTTATGCGCAGAAAAACTTTCAGCTTTTATAAAATAACGAAAGTCTGGCCGTCGTGGGCTCTCGTTTTGTAGGGGTTGATGAGAGAAGCATAATAAAGAAAGTGACGTCATTTTAAATTCAATATGGCGGACATATTAAAATGGCGATTTATAATTTCTAAAGCAACCTCTATTATATGGATATCAAATGAAAGGGCTTAATAGGCGAAACACATTAAATAAAATGACGTCATTCTTAGTCCAATATAGCAATAACGAAACTTTGAAAGAAATTACCAGAATGAGAAATATACAGATAGAATACAAATGATGGTCCATTTCAAAACCATCCCTAATAATATTTAGATTCATGCGAAATTTACCAACAGTGTTACGTCAGTTGTACGATTTGTAACAAAAGAGTAGTACATATGTATGGTCTGCGACATACCAAATAAACTTTGATTCCTGTTTTTACGAGAAATGTTTTATTAGAGATTTTTGATCCAGAAAAACCAATTGCTACCGAGGGCAGTTTGTATAGAAATGATGCGGTGTTATATATAAAACAATCTTGAATTTCAAAATACTTTAAAAATGCTCTTCGTCCTTCCAGTATTCAGTGCTAAAGAACAAAATATCTCTTATTTGATTTTGAGCAGAGATAAAAACCCAGCCCAAAGAAGCTGCTGAGTGTTATTCGAATATTTCGTGGAGGCCTTCTAGCTCAAATCCGCAATCGGCATTAAAAGAGAAAAATGAGATAAGTTGCATATTCTCAGAGATGTTTCTACCAGATGTAAGCTACAAACTGTGAGATATTGTCATAGGCCCTTGTCATATAAACAAACGGTGAGCAAACTTAGAGTATTACCAAATATTGAAAACTGAGGTTCTTGAGCAGTTAAAAGAAATTCTTTAACTATTAATTACGAGGATGGCATAAGGTAATCAGCAGGCCACATGTGGAGGAAATGCCAGAAAAGATAACTATAAATGTGAAGTAACATAAAATAGTTTTTCGCTAAAAAAAGAGACTTTACATTTAAAGTGGCTTTAAGCATTTAAAAAAAAATTTTTTTGAATTTCATATTTGTTTGTAAATTTATTTAGTAAATCATTAATATAAAACATGTGAAGGAAAAAAGATATCTATATCGACGATAAAAATACTATTTGTTTTCTAACGTATCTTTATTTTGCTGAGTATTCTATCCGGCTCGAAGGACCAAAATTGCAAGAGTGTGGAAAAATTAAGGGACTAAACAATTACGTAGAATATAAACGTCAAATATAACATAAATTTCAATATCATCGAATGTGGAATATGGAATTGAAAAATGATTGCTTTCAAAAATTACTATCACAGTGAAAATTAGCCGGCCAATGCCAAAGTTATAAATTTTGTTTTTGCTTGAAAACAATGATTTACATTTTCAATAAAATAAACCAGAAATGTCAAATAAAAGTGAAATATTCCAATTAAATGAAAAGAGGATGTTTCACTTTAATTATTTATTTATTTTATTCTTTAATAATCTAAATAATAACGTAATAAATTTCGCGGAAAAAGAGAAAATTTCCACAAAAGTTAACAAATTAACTCCATATAAATTCGAAATCTTAATTTATTAGTTTTTCAAGACAGATCGATGAATGTATCAGCAATAAATACAACTGTATGTTTATACTAAGTTTTTAGCCGCCAGGGATATAAGGCAATGCAGGAATCTGCTACAAACGCATATAGAAATATTTATATCTCAGCAAAACCTCACAAAAAATCGTTAACAAAACACAATTAACCATTAAATTTTACGATTTAAAAAATCGCACTATTTTCGTGGATTTTAATCGTCCATTCAGAAAATTTTATTTGTTTAAATTACGACAAAAAATATCGTTCAACTTCATCTTTATTTACGATATCTGTAATTAAATTTAATTTTCTTTAGAATATCAATGAATTTGGTGATCTTTTATTCGATGTCTGAAATTAATTTATAATTATTTGGTTGGTTTTTCGTCATTAATTTTCATTCTTTTGAGTGTTGGGATTTTGTAATATTAATAAAATTTTTGCAGACATTTTGAAATTAAATAATACTTTCTTTTTTTTTATTATTAAACAAGTTGAGTTAATAAAATGTCATGAGGAAAATGTATGGAAGCATTTATGAAGACCTATATAATTTATCTATTCTAGATTGTGGTTCTGAACGTGTAAAATTTAATGTTGTTATAAACAAAAATTAAAATATTTCATTTTATTACCTCATGCATTTCCTCGTTAATTATTTCAATAGCATAACAACAGTAACAAGAACAAAAAAAACAATAAATATTAACCAAGAACATATAATTTTGATTGGTTCTGTCATAAAATTTTATGATTTATTTTACGATCTTCTTTAAATTTCAATAAAATTATTGCCATAACTATACAATTTCGATAAATAAAATATCCAACATAATATCACAATTAAAGTTGATAATTGAAAATTGACATGGAATAAAAAAAAAACAACCTGTTCGATATTATCACGTACAGTTTTTTAACAGTAAAATAAGTTTGATTTTTGAAAAAATAACATAAACTTTTGTATAACAAACAAACATAAAGCTTGACGTTAAAATTTCTCTGAATCAGTTTTGGATACAAAAATTTCAAAAATTTAGATATTCTAGATTTGTGATTGTCTGCAATTGTTTATTGTCCATAATTTTGAACCAAAGAGCAAGAGTGCAACTAGAAATTCAGCTGGGTTTTTTATAATATCCTGACATCCAAGATAAAGAAATATATGTCAAATAATTTAAACCAAAAATTAATATTACACCAAATTTTGAGCATAATTGTAACAGTCGAGATACAGCATAACTGTATAAAGGTAAATTACATTGTAAGTTACAAACACTTACTTACCTGAAACTTTATCCTTAACGACTTCTTCTGAAACAAACGCATCATTAATTCAGAACGACAGAAATGTTGATATTAAAAAATCTGAAACTAAGTAATAAAAGAGTACTATTATTTCAACTTACGTAGCTCATCCCAATTGATCTTTTAATAATTTTTAAATAAAACATTATGTGACAAGTTATTTTAGTATATCAACAAAGGAATTGTTGTATCAATTTACAATAAACTAAAATTAAATTATTAATTGATAAAATAAAATCAACCAATGTAAATTTTAACAACACAAACTGACGTTTGTGAAAACTATGCATAGATGAACCTCAACATATATTAAAAAAAATTAGTTTATAGTACAATCTGTCTGCCATTGAACGGCAAACATTTAATGATTTTAAATTCATTATAAAATACCGGATGTGAAGTGACTTATCGATAAACAAAGAAGTCAAATATATGAGGAATATATATTAGGGTCCATCACTTGTTATGGTGAAATGAGTTCAAACGAACAAAAGTAAAAAAAAAAAATTTGAAACAAAACAACTTTCTTAATGGGTACACATAATCGATGGAGACATAAAAAAAACTGATCGTTTCTTTTACCGTCGAAATCAACCCTTATGTTTTTTATAAATACCCAACTCCACCCATAATCATTCTCTTATTGGATTATAATTTTTGTTCTGTGAGTTCCATGAGTTTTCTAAGAGACTGTAAGTTGTTTATTTTTAATATTTTTTGCTTTAAAAATTCCAACCGAGTGTTGCGATTTTCATGATATTGTTTTGTGCAAAATTTCAGTTAGCTTAAATTAATTCGATAATTGTACTTATGGTTATAGTTCTATTAAATGAATTTATTAGAAACATTTTTTTTCTTAATTAAAAGAAATTGTACGTTAGTAATATTTATATGAAATGAAAAAAAGTATATTTATATCAAATGTGTTTAGTTCAAATTTTTAATAACTAAATTAAAAAAAAAGATTAATTAGAAAAAAACTCTTTGTTTGTATTGCTCGACATCAAACTTATATCGAAGGGGAATATTTAATACGGTTTTTTTGTGAATCGAAACGAGGACAAGTCCGCATATTTGAATTTTTTTCATGTTAATTCAAACAAACATGGTCGCGAGTGAAAATACAAAAAAAAAAAACTAATTTTATTTTATCACAAGGTGAAACAGTGTTAAAAGAACTCTCTTGAGAATGATCGCTTAGTGATCGAAACCTTCAGGTCGATTTTAATAAATTTGGTATAATTTAAATGGTTTGATTTTAATCATTTTTGAACATGTGAAACAGTGAATAATTTGGTGGTTTTTAAGATACAGTCACCAGTCATTGTTCACCTATATATACTGTGTTCAGAAGAATTACCAATTTTTTTGCATCAGCTGTTATGTTGCCGCAAAAACACCGCTGCACGGTGAATGAAGTTTTTAATTTATAACATCAATATTCTCGTCATTCCATATATTTCCCGCAATCTGTGTGGACGAATCTATTGGCTAACCGTCATTAATGTTTCAAGATTATCATATCGTTTTAAACCTTCTATATTGTGGATTTTCTTTCTTATATCCAACAAAATATAACATGCATCGACAAATTAAAATTCCTAGTTGGTATTTTTATTTGTTAAGAAGCTGCACAAGACCAGCCGCACGATATTGTCGATATGTTAAATATATTATAAATACTTCATTTCATCTCCATGATGGCCTCTCTTATTTTTTTTTTGCTCAGTTGTCATTCGATTTTTTTATTCATGGATATCAAGAAAATGAATTTCTTGTTTTTATTCATTTTTATTTGTGTCATAAACCGTAAGTAGAAGTAAAATTTTTATGTTGGATCTAATTTTAGTGAAAATTTAAGTATATTTTAGCTATTAAAACAAGCAATTACAATTGAAATAAATTTAGAAAATAATTTTTATCAAGTGTGACAGTAAAATACATATAAGTTAGCAAAATGGGCAGCGAAATCGGGTATGATGATGATGATTTTTACGATAACCTATCGATGGTCGAGATTACGGCAAAATTATTTAACCATTGTAAGTTGGCAGATATTGTGTTCCAAACTGCTGATACTACTATATATGCCCATAATGTTGAGTTGAGTAAATGGAGCGCAGGCTTACTGGAACAATTTGCGGCGACGTATGAACGAGTATACGAGTACCTAGTTTCTGATATCTGGTATCTGGCATCTGGTATTTGGTATCCGGTATCTGGTACCTGGTATTTGGTATCTGGTATCTGTTATCTGGTATCTGGTATATGGTATCTAGTATCTGGATTCTGGTATCTGGTATCTGGTAACTGTATCTGGTATCTAGTATTTGGTATCTGGTATCTGGTATCGGGTATCTGATTTAAAGCATCTGGTTTCTATTATCTGGTATCTGGTATTAGGTTTCTTGTATCTGGTATCTGGTATCTGGTATCTGGTGTCTGGTATCAGGTATCTAGTATCTGGTTTCTGGTTTCTGGTATCTGGTATCTGGTTTCTGGTATCTGGTATATGGTATCTGGTATCTGGTATCTAGTAGCTGGTATTTGGTATCTGGTATTTGGTATCTGGTATCAGGTATCTGGTATCCGGTACCTGGTATATGGTATCTGGTATCTCGTATCTGGTATCTGGTATCTGGTGTCTGATATCTGGTTTCTGGTATCTGGTACCTAGTACCTGGTATCTGGTATCTTGAATCTGGTACCTGGTATCTGATATCTGGTATCTGGTATCTGGTATCTGGTATCTGGTATCTGGTATCTGGTATCTGGTATCTGGTATATCGTATCTGGCATCTGGTATCTGGTATCTGAAGTCTGGTTTCTGGTATCTGGTGTCTGGTATCCTGTGTATTTAGTATCTGGTATCTGGTGTCTGGTATCTGGTATCTGGTATCCGGTATCTGATATTTGGTATTTTGTATCTGGTATCTGTTATCTGGAATCTGGTATATGGTACCTGCTGTCTGGTATCTTGTATCCTGTATCTGGTACCTGGTATCTGGTATCTGCTATCTGGTATCTGGTATATGGTATATGGTATACGATATCTGGTATCTGGTACCTGGTATTTGATATCTGGTATTTGTTTTCTACTATCTGGTATCTGGTATCTGGTATCTGATATCTGGTATCTGGTATCTGGTATCTGGTATCTGGTATTTGGTATTTTGTTTCTGGTATCTGGTATCTGGAATCTGATATCTGGTAACTGGTATCTGGTATCTGGTATCTGGTATCTCGTATCTGGTATCTGAAGTCTGGTTTCTGATATCTGGTGTTTGGTATTTGGTAACTTGTATCTGGTATCTGGTATCTGGTATACGGTATCTGATATTTGGTATCTGGTATTTTGTGTCTGGTTTCTATTATCTGGTATCTGGTATATGGTTTCTGCTGTCTGATATCTTTTATCCTCTATCTGGTACCTGGTGTTTGGTATCTGCTATCTGCTATTTCGTATCTGATATATGGTATCTGGTATCTGTTACGGTTTCTGATATCTGGTGTTTGGTATTTGGTAACTTGTATCTGGTATCTGGTATCTGGTATACGGTATCTGATATTTGGTATTTGGTATTTTGTATCTGGTATCTATTATCTGGTATCTGGTATATGGTTTCTGCTGTCTGATATCTTGTATCCTCTATCTGGTACCTGGTGTTTGGTATCTGCTATCTGCTATTTCGTATCTGATATATGGTATCTGGTATCTGTTACGGTTTCTGATATCTGGTGTTTGGTATTTGGTAACTTGTATCTGGTATCTGGTATCTGGTATACGGTATCTGATATTTGGTATTTGGTATTTTGTATCTGGTATCTATTATCTGGTATCTGGTATATGGTTTCTGCTGTCTGATATCTTGTATCCTCTATCTGGTACCTGGTGTTTGGTATCTGCTATCTGCTATTTCGTATCTGATATATGGTATCTGATATCTGTTACCTTGTATTTGGTATATGGTATTTGGTTTATGGTATCAGGTATCTGGTATCCAGTACCTGGTATCTGGCATCTGGTATCTGGTTTCTGGTGTCTGATATCTGGTTTCTGGTATCTGGTACCTGGGATCTGGGATCTTGTTTCTGGTACCTGGTATCTGATACCTGATATCTGGTATCTGCTATCTGGTTTCTGGTATCTGGTATCGGGTATCTCGTATCTGGCATTTGGTATCTGGTATCTGTTATCTGAAGTCTAGTTTCTGGTATCTGGTGTCTGGTATCCTTAGTCTGGTATTTGGTATCTGGTATCTGTTATCTGGTATCCGGTATCTGATATCTGGTTTCTGGTATTTTGTATCTGGTATCTGGTATTTTTTATCTGGTATCTGTTATCTTGTATCTGGTATATGGTAGCTGATATCTGGTATTTGGTATCTGGTATCTGGTATCTGGTATCTGGTATCTGGTATCTGGTATATCGTATCTGGCATCTGGTATCTGGTATCTGAAGTCTGGTTTCTGGTATCTGGTGTCTGGTATCCTGTGTATTTAGTATATGGTATCTGGTGTCTGGTATCTGGTATCTGGTATCCGGTATCTGATATTTGGTATTTTGTATCTGGTATCTGTTATCTGGAATCTGGTATATGGTACCTGCTGTCTGGTATCTTGTATCCTGTATCTGGTACCTGGTATCTGGTATCTGCTATCTGGTATCTGGTATATGGTATATGGTATATGGTATATGATATCTGTTATCTGGTACCTGGTATTTGATATCTGGTATTTGTTTTCTGGTATCTGGTATCTGATATCTGGTATCTGGTATCTGGTATCTCGTATCTGGTATCTGGTATCTGGTATCTGGTATTTGGTATTTTGTTTCTGGTATCTGGTATCTGGAATCTGATATCTGGTAACTGGTATCTGGTATCTGGTATCTGGTATCTCGTATATGGTATCTGAAGTCTGGTTTCTGATATCTGGTGTTTGGTATGTGGTAACTTGTATCTGGTATCTGGTATACGGTATCTGATATTTGGTATCTGGTATTTTGTATCTGGTATCTATTATCTGGTATCTGGTATATGGTTTCTGCTGTCTGATATCTTGTATCCTCTATCTGGTACCTGGTGTTTGGTATCTGCTATCTGCTATTTCGTATCTGATATATGGTATCTGGTATCTGTTACCTTGTTTTTGGTATATGGTATTTGGTTTATGGTATCAGGTATCTGGTATCCAGTACCTGGTATCTGGTATCTGGTATCTGGTTTCTGGTGTCTGATATCTGGTTTCTGGTATCTGGTACCTGGGATCTGGGATCTTGTTTCTGGTACCTGGTATCTGATACCTGATATCTGGTATCTGCTATCTGGTTTCTGGTATCTGGTATCGGGTATCTCGTATCTGGCATTTGGTATCTGGTATCTGTTATGTGAAGTCTAGTTTCTGGTATCTGGTGTCTGGTATCCTGTGTCTGGTATTTGGTATCTGGTATCTGTTATCTGGTATCCGGTATCTGATATCTGGTTTCTGGTATTTTGTATCTGGTATCTGGTATTTTGTATCTGGTATCTGTTATCTTGTATCTGGTATATGGTAGCTGATATCTGGTATCTGGTATCTGGTATCTGGTATCTGGTATCTGGTATCTGGTATCTGGTATATCGTATCTGGCATCTGTTATCTGGTATCTGTTATCTGTTATCTGAAGTCTAGTTTCTGGTATCTGGTGTCTGGTATTCTGTGTCTGGTATTTGGTATCTGGTATCTGTTATCTGGTATCCGGTATCTGATATCTGGTTTCTGGTATTTTGTATCTGGTATCTGGTATTTTGTATCTGGTATCTGTTATCTTGTATCTGGTATATGGTAGCTGATATCTGGTATCTGGTTTCTGCTATCTGGTATCTGGTTTCTTATATCTGGTATCTGGTATCTGGTATCTGGTATCTGGTTCCTGGTATTTGCTCTGCTGGTATCTTTTCTCTGATATCTGCAATCTCTTATCTGCAATCTGATTTCTGATTTTTGATGTCTAGTTTCTGTTTTCTTTTATCTGATTTCCGATTATTGGAACTAGTTATCAAAAAAATGGGATTTGATTTTCAGGGCTTCCGCGTTCTTGATCTGAGGTAATTTTAAACGTATGTTCGTTCATCGACACCTTAGAACGCATGTTGTTCGGGGGCCTTGGTCTTAAAAGGATTGTATGTTGTTGTGACAGATATTGTAAATCCTTCTACACAACACATTTTATTAAAAAAAAAGTGAGTTTAACATGATCTAGTATATGTATATCGATTTAATCAACGTATGGGATACCACATCTCATTTTCAAATTTACATCTACATCCAAATGGAAAAACTCAAAGGCTTTCCGAACCAAACGCAAAAGCAACAAAAAAGTGAAACATTAATATCGGAAGAAATGCTATGTGGTAGCGTTTGAATTCTGCAACTATCTTACTTCAGAAATCTGAATCACAAAGAAATAATATTTAAATATGAAAATTCACATGTACTTCACAGATTTCATAACTCACTGTTGAGAATTTGCTAAAAAATTTTCGTTTAGAAATTATGGTGTTTTTAACTAATATGTATCATTTTTTTAAGTACCTATTTATGTTGGTCCAACAGGTTGAACTTTCTTAATAAGATGTAATTCACATATCAATGTAGTAAATACATGCAATTTAAATCTTTACTTCTAACATAAAAAAGTAAAATATGTTAACGGTGATCGACAAAAACTTAAAAATAATTTACAAAATCAAAAATGTTAATGCTAATAAAAATAATTAAATCAAGTGAATGTACCAAGCAAAAAACAAATCCAAGACTGATTACCCAAATGATGTAATTTCGAGAAGAAAAAAAGCTGTTTCACCAGAATTATTCTTTAAATAATCAAATAAAAAAAATCTGAAAGTTCTATTTCACTTGAACATTAACAATGACTTTCATTTAATCTAATTATAAAAAAGCGCATCAAAAACTTTAAGCAAAAATAAAATAAATATCATAATCATAATCAGAAGAAGTTGATTGAGGAATCATTTTAATTTCGATGTTGTTATTGTTGTTGAGGTAATTTAGCATAAAATTTTTGTTGATCTTGTTTGTGATCGAATCCCCTTAAGGTATAATTTACAAAACATTTTTTTTTGTAGTTTCCAATGAATACAATATAAACGTAATGAGAAATTATTTACTTGTACATATGAGTATGTTGCAATTATGTGGATGATAAAAACATTAAAAATTGACCTTTAAGAATCATCTGGAAAGGCAAGTGATTAAAATTAAATCACTATAATTTTAGAATGTATGGTACTGTGTTGTAGAATAATGACCGTGAACAACATAACATATATAGAAGCTCATTTCTGAATGCAAAAATGACAGAACTGCAAGACAAACAGTTTCGTTAAACAAATTCATGATATTTTTCAATTTCTATTTAATGCATCGAATAAATCTTTCTATCTATTTACAGATCATACCTACCTGTTGTGCAAATTGTTAGAAATATAAGACAAATTGAAACGCTTTAATTTTTAGTTTATTATATTAATTTACAAAATTGACAAGAGATAGGAGTCGCGTTACACCTACCAAAACCAGGAGAAATTATGTTTTACAAATAGAAATTGCTGTGTAATTTGAGAGAAATCCAAAAAAGATAAGAAAACCTTGTTTCAGCATCAGTAATTCTATTTTTCTTTTTTAATCAGATTTCTTATAAAAACATGTTGCTTGAATTATTAACCCTTTATTGCTTCAAAAGAATTAAAATTGTGGTAAAAAAATTCAAATTGATATGTCTTTCAACCAGGGTTAAAAAATCGTTTGAAAGTTATTATGTTCAAATTTTCAAACTTATTACAAAAAAAACGAAACTTCTTCCAACCAGTAGCAAAATATTATCTTTATAACAATGAAATAGTTTTATTGTTCTCTATATAATTATCAGATGATTGAAAAGGATTCGTGTTTCAATTAACTTATTTGATTTAATTTTTAATTTAATTTTATATAAATATAAGTTTGTTGCCTTGAATAAAAGATTAATTTTTCTTTGAAAATTATTGCGTGACTTATTTACAGTGGATTTATTATGTAACGCCTATGTCATCGATGGCCTTACACTAATATTATTCGATTAAGAATTCCAATATTTTTTTTCATTTTTGATGGTGAAAAACCCAATTAAAATACTAATTCAGAACTGTTATAGGCATATCAATTTATTAAAACCTAATTTGATCTAAACATTAAACGATTTAAAAATGTTCAGAACAGTTAAAAATTATTAATGAAGAAAATCGTTTTATTTATTATAATCGTGAATTTGGATTGTTGTTAAGTTAACACATGAATTGAATCAATTGCGTTTCGTTTTATCAATTCGATAGAGTTAGTTAAAGGTGTTTCATTACATTTTATTTGAAGATAGAAACAATTTATATTTTATCTATATGAACGATGGTTTAGAGATTAAAAGAACACATGGTTGGACATTTACAATATATGGGTGGGATGTTTTAAACACTCATAATTGTTGAAAAGTTCAGCGCATTGTGCAAAAATGTAATTGATTTCTATTATTGATAAAAGTTCCAAGTGATAAAATCTACGAAACTTTTCGTCAACTGTTGTTCAAAATCTAGATATTGTAAGCATTTACATCTGGTTAACGTTGCAGGAAGGTTTATAGCATTGCTATTATCCACACGTTTGGTTTTTAAATTTGAACAAAATATTTTTGACACTTCATTATTCAGTTGGACTCCTTTGCCTTCCATCAGGTTTCATAAGGTTTTTTTTATCAAATACAAATTTAAGAATGCCATCTTGAAAAGCTTTTTTACCCAGAAACTCAATTTCGACTATGTATCAACTAATTGCCAACGAACTGTCTGTACGTCTAGTTGGATTGAGTTTTTTTGTTGACTTCCAGAGAACTTTGATTTAAGTAAAAAGTGAAATTTCACTCTTGTGGGGCTGACTTTGAGTGCTTCATTGGCAATTATTTTAACTAACCTCAACCTACACTGCGAAAAGATGAGGTGAGTGTCGGCTCGGTTCTTAAGCCTTGAATTTGTATCAACCAAAACTCAAAGCTAGACTTCTGTGTTTCTGTGTTTTTCAAAAAATAATAACTTAAATTCTATTACGTAGGATTCACGTAATTCAAAAACTTAAATTCTATTACGTAGGAAGCACGAATTTCATATTTTTCTGCGACTATTAAACAATTCGATTTGGTTAAATAGAAATACTTGAAAGAAAATGGGTGCTGATGATGTCCTTCAAAATATTTCTACTGTAGGAGTCTGGAGTTTTCACTGATTGACTGCAACTAATGGCAATTTATTGTACAGAAGAAAAAGTTGGTTGCAATAAAATCATTCTTAGAGTTATAGTTCAACCATGACATGAGACCTTTTCAGGGTAGGGTAGAACCCCACAATTTGTGACGATGAAATTTTTGAGATACAAGATTTTTTGCCAAAAAAATATTTCATTTGCCTTCGTTGTTATTTTAAAAGACAAAGTTTTTTAAGAATTTTTGGTTTGGACACATATGGTAAGTGTTAGAGTTATCATTAGATCTTTTTGCACTTATTTGTAAATTGGATTAATATGAAATAGAAATAAGATAATGCAAGTCATTAACCCATTTGTAATTAAATATTGTTATTTTTATCACAGTAAAGAGATTATTGTAATTTGAAAATGATTGCATAGCATTGGTACATATTTCCAATCTTAATCGCTTAGCCAATCTACTTCACTTTTTGATTGCCAAGCGAACTCATGATTATTTTAAGAAAAGAAGCTTTCTTAAAAAAATATCATTTAATACTCCATGATACCAGTTCTGAATTATTCGTTCTTCCTGCAAAACCTTTCAACGAAACTGAGATCATGATCTTTCTGGATTTTGTTTTTTCAATCTAGGTGAAATACGACTCTTAGACTAAAATTAAATCTATGTTTTCTTTGCTTGTATAAATGTTTTTTATAGCATTTAACGCGGTTTTATAAGAAATTTGCAGCTGTATAGACTCTTTTAGAGTATTGATAGAAGAATTATAGCACAACTTACAGAGGAGTAATAAAGGGAAAACAAAAATAAAAAATTCTGCAAAATATAATCAGAAAAATTTTTAATATGATTTTTTTTATTGTTATTGTTATTGTTTATCATTTATATATTTATTGTATTTAATTAAAAAATTTTCTAATGTTGTTTATTCCAAATTATTCACTCACAGGAATTGAACTCGCTTCGTTTAGATTGACGGTCCAGCGTGCTTCTCACTTATTTAATCTGTAATATTAATGTAATATGTTCAATAAAACAGAATCATATGAATCCTCATTATTATTTCATGCAAGGTTTTTATAAATTTTTAGACTTTATAATTGAATTAATCAATTTAAACTATTTGTATTTAAATTTTAGGTTACACGCTAATATTTGCAATTTAATATACATGAAATTTAATAAACAAAAATATATGTGAAAATTAAATCAACTGAAGTTAATTTCTGTTTTCAATCTGCAATATTATTTTTATACTTCACTAACACCAAATTTTATTTTTCCTCCTTAAACCCACCTCCAAACACCTTATAGAGTAAAAATTTTTATTGAAGATTTTTGTTTGTTTGTAACAGTATTACACAGGGCTTACGCAAGTTTTTCGAAAAAAAGAGTTCGAACAACAACAAAACCTCTATAACACTTCTGATAAGTTGTTGTATATTCCTTTGTAGAATAAATAATAGCATTATTTTCTTTGATAAATTTTGCCTTTATTACTGTCGTAAATTTACTCTGAAAATTGTTTGCCTTAAGGCTTAGTTAAGTAGTGTTATTTTGTACTTAGTTAGGTAGTGTTTGTAATGAAGTGCCTCTCAAGATGATAATGGGAGTGGCTTAGCAGGATGCGTTCCTAGATTTGTTGTAATGCCATTCGACTTAGTCTCAATCATCGTGAGTAGGAGATATTATAAACCTGCTGCTTCAGCACAAATACGGAAATGTACGCAATTTTCATCAAATAAACGGAAATGAAAGAAAAATTTACAAGTGAAAAGATGAGACTCTGGCGACCCTCTTCTACGAAAGAACCACGGTCGGCATGTTCAACCCCCTCGTTCACTCACATACGCCCACACACACACACACACACACTCATTCACACCCCTATATCATACGGATAAAAGGAAAATAAATCAATTACAGTCACCCATGGTTATATCCTCCTGACCTCTAAGTCCAGCTCGTTTTCAGCCCTCCATCAGCACCGCAATATAGGTGAACACATTGAAAAGTACCGGCAATAAGTTGTACAAACAAACGTGGATTCAATTGGCAATTATAGCTGAGTACGTTGTATCAATAAATTTATAACTATGGTTGAATATGTTGACGATAAAATGCGCAGCAATATTTGATATCAATAATCGTTGAATAAAATTTACGAATGTAGTTGAATATGTTAAATAAATACCAAAAGACAATTGATATAAATAATCGTTGAATAAAACTTAGGTTGGTAGTTGAACAAGTTGAATAATCACCAAGCCAATAATTTGATCTCAATAAAATTTAAGAATATGTTGAATATGTTGAATAAATACCAAACGACACTTGATACAAATAATCGCTGAATAAATTTGATGATTATAGTTGAAATAAATTTATAATTTGTAGTTGAATACGTTGAAACAAAATATGCCAATTGGTATCAATAAATGTGGGATGATTTGCAGGTTCGATTGAATACGATAAGAATACCAGGTAATAATTTGTATAAATACACGATAAATGAATTTCCAATATAGTTGAAGGTGTTACAATTAAAATGAACACGTTATAACGATAAGGCTGAATAATTTGTGTTTATAGTTGGATATGTTGAAAAGATCAGGTAACAAATTGTATAAATATTCGCTGAATTAATTTGTAGGTACAATGGAATATGTCGAAAACTCAAAGCAACAATTAGTATAAACAATCGCTGAATAAATTTGTAGGTATAGTTGAATATGTCGAAAATTCAACTCAACAATTGATATAAACAGTCGATGAACAAATTTACTATTATAGTTGAAATACGTTGAATAAATTAGTTGCATACGTCGTACAAATGATCGTTTAATGAATTTGTAGTTATAGTTGCATACGTTGTAAAATACGCAGAAACCATTGATAAGAACAATCGTCGAATAAATTTACAATTATAATTGAATCCGTTGAAAAAAAATACGCAGCAATAATTGCTATTAATAATCGTTGAATTTTTTTTTTTTTTTTTTTTTTTTTAAGGCGTTCATGCTCCTTGTAGGAGCGTTGCCAGGTTAATCAGCTTTGAATATTCACCACGGTCATTCGCAACAGCGACATAATTACCATGGCAGCCGATTTTTTTAAGGTCGTTTATTACGTCAGTCTCCCATTGTAGTCGTGGTCTACCTCGCGGTCTACCACTCCCTGGGGTACTAACGTACATTTTTCTAATCATTCCAGACTGTGAATCGGCTCGTAGAACATGCCCAAACCAAGCAATCCTATTAGAACGGATACAACCTATTATATCAGGACCCTCAAGAAGGTCTCTGATCTCAAAGTTATACCGGGTTCTATACTCTCCATCGTCTGTCTTAAGTGGAACAAAAATGTAGCGTAGGATCTTACGCTCAAATACAGATAAATGCGATTCGTCATTTTGTGTAAGGGTCCACGTTTGTGACCCATGCATCACAACCGGTCTAATCAATGTCTTGTATAACTTGAGCTTGGTGTTAGTTGATACATACGGTGATCCAAGGAGAGGTTTAATTGAGTAGAAAGTTCGATTACCTGCAGCGATTCGAGCTTTAATATCTGTAAGTATGCTGTTGTTTGAGTCAAGCATTGATCCCAAATATTTAAAAGATTCAACTCCCTCAATTCGTTCATCGCCGCACATCAAATCTTTCTTCTCAGCCTCTCTTGAAACATTCATATGTTTGGTTTTATTGTAGTTAATTTGAAGACCAATTTTCCTAGCACCACTCTCAAGCGACTTGAAAGTCTCACTCATAACCAGTGTTGCCAGATCGCGGGATTTTTTCCCGTTTGCGGGATATTTCATATAAAACGGGAAAGCGGGAAAAAAACTTGGAAAGTGCGGGATTTTTCACATTTAATAATAGAATCGTTTTAAATTAAAACTTATTTTAAAATGGTTGCACCAATCAAAAATGGTTGCACCAACCAATTTTTTACCAGGCTTCAGAAAGATGTCAATCACCCGATAATTTTACTTAAATGCATATGCCATCTATCGGCTTTAGAATTGTCGAAACCGCGATGGAATTTAAGCCTTCTGCTGTTTAAAAATTTCTTAAGGAGATAGGTACGTTTTGAAAACCCCAACGGACCACTATGTTATCTGAATTTCAGGAATATTTTGATGTTATGATGATATTTTGATGCTGCAAAACGAGAAATGAAATCACCTGGAACTACAAGTTGGCTCTCTATGCATCCATCCTTTTTAAACATATTAAAAAAATTGGAATGTTTGGCATTACTATTTTATTTCTGAGTAGTTGCTTACGTATCGAAAAAGAGCTATTACAATTTTAAAATTTTTTGAAAATTATGAAATTAAGACATATTTATTTCTTTTAAAAATGTCCTTCTCAATTTTAATAGATTTAATTCTCCATTTTATCGCAGTTCTTTCTTATTCCACAAGTTGTATGGAGAATCGAAACAATAGTAATATATTGTGTAAGTGTTTTATGCAATATTTTATTTTTCAAGGAAAAGTTTACGATGTGAGCGAGGCACAAGCGAGCATTTCAAATTTTGGAGAGAATAAAATTCATTAAAAACGCATCCAATACAACGTTTAATCCTTTCGATAGAGTAACATTTATTAATTTAAATTGAATTATTTTAAAATTTGCTGATAAATCGAAAAATGAAAAACAATGAATTTTATTGTATTTTTTGAATAATTAATTCCAAAAAATTGATTAAATTTGATTCAATTTCTCAATTATTTGGTATTTTGAAAATGAAAAGTCTATAAAAAGCCTAATGAAAGCCCTACCTGATGAAAGACATCAAATTTTATACTAATGAGAAACCAAAAAACAATCTTTTGGAAATTTAATTCAATTTAATCATAGTAGTCTTTGCCTTTTTTAATATTCGAGAGAAGAACATACGCTTCAGTTTGAATTGACTGCTTTTTAGATAATCAGTGCGTCTATTCCGGCATTTCTTTGGGAATTGTGAATTGATAAAAAAGTGCAATAAATGAAATAACGAAATATTTTCTAATACGAATTTGTTATTGCCCGCGGCACAGAATACTAGTTATAAAAAATTGCCACAATTTATTTCCCAATTCCTATTTCACGATGTACCGGAATAGGGCTACAGGTCGAAAATGTTTGCTTTTGATTTTTTATAACATGCAATCAAATTTTTATAAAATAAAATAAAATTTATTTCAGCATTCAATACAATCAAATAATAGAATATTAAGAAACTAGTTTCATAATCGACGATTTTATGGCACGCAATCTCTTTAGAAAACGACCCGCGCAGCGGGGAGTTTTCTAAAGGAAAAGTGCGATAAAACGTCATATGAAACGAGTTTTTTACAGTATTTTTTCTATTTTGCATTTTTTGTCTTGAAATTTTAAAAAATGTGTATTTTATTAAAAAATAGTCAATTTGAAATTTTGTTATTATTACTAATTATTTTAATTAATTAAAATATTTAACACTAATTTAGATATTCTTATTAATTTTATTTACATAATTATTCGTTTTGATGTTCACTGACGTTTGTATGACCAATGTGACCAACCTTGCAAGACAAAACTTTGCGTATCGTAATGAAGGCCATTTCGATACGCATTTGGGTATCGAAATGACTTTATTTTAGACCCAAAATAGAAAAATTGTTTTATTGTGTTTCGCCACATTCGCGGTACAAAATAAAATTAACAGCTGTTTGTTTCATTCTATATATTAAGACTATTAACGTACACAAATATAGTCGTAAAAAACAGAGATAAACCTATATTTATAGCTGTCGGAAGGATAAATATTGTTATAATTGTGGTGGTTTTTGAAGTTTTTTCAATAAATAATTGAATTTATTTGTATATTTTTATTGAAAACTTGATGGGAATTTCTTGGGGATTTTTTCCTTAAAAAAACGGGAAAAATCGGGAATTTTCGATACGTCAACGGGAAATTCATTTTTGAAAATCTGGCATCACTGCTCATAACAGCTTCACTTCGGCCGAGGATGACAACATCATCAGCGTAGGCAATCATCTGTACTGAGTTTATTGACAAGATATTGTTATTAGTCGGTAGTTTCTTTTGACGGCACACATATTCCAAGGCTAGATTAAAAAGTATAGGAGAGATAGCATCACCTTGTCTTAAACCGGAGTCGACTTTAAAAAACTTTGATATTTCGTTCTCTACTCGTACACAGCATTGAGAGTTCTGTACTGTCATTTTGCATAGTGATACCAGTTTACCAGGAATTCCCATTGACACCAGAGCAGACCATAGAGTCTCTCGTTCGAGAAAGTCGTAGGCCTGCCTGAAATCAATGAAAAGTTGGTGCACAGGTATGTTGAACTCTCGACACTTTTCCAAAATCATCCTTATCGAGAAAAGTGCATCGGTGGTACCTCGGCCCCGCCGGAAACCACACTGATATTCTCCAAACAGTTGTTCAGCAAAAGGATTGATTTTGGATAGCAAAATGTAGGAAAAGATCTTATATGCTGTGCAGAGGAGGGCGATTCCTCTGTAGTGTGCACATTGTAGGCGATTACCTTTTTTATGGATTGGTATCAGCATAGCTTTGTTCCAGTGCTGTGGCATGGTTTCAGTCCTCCAGATCATTTGAACAAGTTCAAACAATCTTGAGGATAGAGTTTCGCCACCATGTACAATCATTTCGGATGTTATATCGTCGATACCAGGTGCTTTATTGCATTTTAATTTTGACAGCGCCGCATCGAATTCCTCTCTGGTGGGTTCTTCTACATGTACCTTTGCGCACGAATAAGCTTAGCTCGTCGCCCGACTTGTTGCTGGTCACTTAAGTTGAGAAGATTCTCAAAATAAGCGGCCCAAGTATCTAAAATATTTTTAAGGTCTCTTTGTAGCTCCCCATTTTCGTTTTGAATAGCAATCGATCTAGTTTGAGGGCCCTTCTTTAAGGTTTTAACCTGTTGAAAGAAGTTACGCGATTGATGTTTCTTATTGAAGCTTTCAATCTCTTCACACTGTCTCTTACACCATTCTCTCTTCGTTCGTCTACATAGCTTTGTAACGGCTGGTCTTGCCAGTTTATAATTCTCCTTCTGGACCTGGTGTTGCGTCCTTGTAGACACTTCAGATAGCAATCTCTTTTGTATTGAATAGCATCAAGGCATGCTTGATCCATCCATGGCTTCTGGGAGTGGTTCTCTGGTCGTCCAAGTATTCCCTCAGCAGCGCTTAAAACAGCATCTTTGAGCAAATACCATGACTTATCGACGTCTCCATTAATGGTTTCTGATTTCTCCAATGTTTCGGCAATATGGATTTGATATCTCTCTTCTGTTTCAGCATTCTTTAGTGATGAGATGTTAAAACGTTTCCGTTTATTGAATTTTGGAATGCCTGGATTTGGGAAGTGGAACCTTATCGTTACACATACAAGGACGGAATCGTTGAATAACTTTGTATTTATAGTCGAATACGTTGTATAATTTAATGTAATAATTGGCACCAATAAACGCTGAATGAGTTTATAGACGCAGTTGAATACGACGAAAATTCAATATAATAATCAGCATAAATAATCGGTGGTTCAGTTTGTATATATAGTTGAGCACGTTGACAATTCACGGTAACAAACAGGATAAATAGCCGTCGAATAAATTTGTAAATATAGGTGAGTACGTTGAATAATTATATGATTATAGTTGAATAGGTTCAAAAAAGAACTACAAAGTAACAATGTATATAAACAATCGACGACTAAGTTTGTAAGTACGGTTGCTTAAGTGGAAACTACTATGCAATAATTCGTATAAATGAACGTTGAATAAGTAGATGATTATAGTTGAATATGTTAAAAAATGCAGAGTAACAATGTATATCAATAATCGTTGGCGAAATTTATAATTAGCGTTGATCACGTCAAAAACTCAATATAACAATTGGCATAAATGATCGGTGAATAAATTTGCAATTATAGTTGGATACGTTGTATATATAAACGTTAAGTCAATTATAATTAAAAATACGTTGAAAATACGAGGTAATAATTGGTAGATAAACAAAATACGTTGCCAATGGTGCCAATGATGAAGCAAATATTGTACAAAAAAGAATCCGATTGCGGATCAGATGCATCAAGCAATGCCCATGGATGGTTGAGACAGATAAATTCAGCAATCGTTGTACGCCTGTTGAATAATTCTCACGAAATACGTTACAAAGATGCAATCGTTGCGTTTAATAGTAAGTTAATTGTTGTCCAGATACATATAGCACATCCCGCATTCCGTAATAATTATCATATATTCTACCTGTATCAGATGTGATTAATTCAGTTCGCGCATCAGAACCTCACACGACGTAAATTTTCGTTTTATACTAATCCTCAATCACACTCCACAGAAGATAGTTTTCTTTCCTTTGGTTTAATTGAACGGTATATCATACCAAGTTTATATAAATTTAATTTAATGAGGCAACAGGCACCAATTGTGTTAATCATCGAATAATATTAGAGGATTCATCCCGAGTTTGTATATAACCCAAAACATCACGAATTTTTAGTTTTGACACTAATTACATTCAACTATTTTTATTTAAGATATATTTGAACTATTCTTTAAATTACAGTTTAATAATTTAATAACAAGGACGACACAATTTATCTAAACACGGTAATAGTTATTTACAACTCATCACGCAGTCTCGTACATATTCTTATAATTTATATTTACAGATAATGATTTTTGTTTTCTTTGTATTTATATTTAATATATTAGAAATATTCGCTAGACTAAAGTTCAATAATTTAAGAACAATGACAACACAATCTAACTAACACGGTAATAATTATTTTAAATTGATCATGCCAGTCCCGTACATTCTTGTAATTTGGAGTTACGGTTAATAAATTTTTCTTTTCTTGCAGTTATATTTAATATATTTGAAATATTCACTATACTAAAGATCAATAATTTAATAACAATGACGACACAATTTATCGGAACACGGAATAGGTATTTAGAACAGAAAACTAATTCGTTAAGCGAATTATGCAGGTCCCTAATAATTTCTCATGGTTTTATAAAATTTTTGGTACCTTTACTAATCCTTTTTCGCACTTATCCAAAATGTCAGCCATGCCCAAAAGTTCGACGTGGTATTTTTACCCAAATTTGCACAATTTCGCGAAATGCAGGACCAGACGTCCATCAAAAGAAATATATATCACAATCACTCACGATCGTCATCTTCATGGTGAATTTTATTCCATTGTTGAGAACTGCCGACGTAGAAAAAGAAAAACACTCCTCCAAAAATCCAAAAATCTCATGCACGACTGACAGCCGTCCAAACACCAAAAAACAAATGTAATAGAACTAAGAGAATGAAAAAGTTACAGTGGCTCATTATATAGCCAAAAATTTCAATATCGAAAAAACTCGAATACAGGGTTTTAGATGTAAGACAATTAATTTACATCAAGCATATAATTGTTAGGAACTTTTATAGTTACACAAAACTGTTTATGGTTTGGTAATATTGCACAAAAATAATTTTGCGACACAAATCATTTCCGATACATTAATAGCATTTAACATTGAATTTAAAACGAATTAAATGCAAGTTCAATCGACGTTATGGTGTTTAGGTATTACAAAACTACAATCTACAATAGCAGTACAGTGAAGTTCAGTTCCATAACGGAAAGATTGTTTGAAGTAAAATATTCATACAAAGAAAAATCGAATGTTTAACAAAGCAAGATAATAATTCTTTGTATGTTGACGATTGGACAAACACGCACAGCTGTTTTGAGGTTTGAAAACTTTGTTGTTTAATCGCGGTTAGTAAATGGAGAATCCAAATTCAAATAGTATGGTGAAATTAAACGAATGGAAACGTAGTGTGAGTCAATTTTAGGGGATTGTAAAATTAAATATTAGTGTTTATGTAATTAAATGAAAAATAACTATGAGTTACTGAGATTATAAGAAAAATGTGTCTGTTAATGATGGATGGATGAAAAACTATTACAGGCTACTTATGTTAATCAAAATGACAACCAATGAATCAGAGACCATAATACACTGTGTTCAGACGTTAGTCCAGGCTATCCATTACATGTTGTGTACTTAGTTAAGTGTACTTAGTTAAGCAGTGTTATTTTAATTCAACCCAATGCTATTCTCTAAAATGTAATGTCATCATTCAATTTCACCAATAACATTTGAATTATACTAATAACAAAAGAACGATGAATTATCAAAGGGTCAATCCATTTGAAATCACCCAAATCGAATAAAATTTGTTGCTCAACATTTTTGATTCTCTTAATTTTTTTACCAGTTATTACCCAATACTATGTGAGCTCAAAACTGTAATAAAAAAATCTTTAGGCTCATGTTTTTTTTTTGGTGGCCATTTTAAGGTTGCTTCATCACCATTTTTCGGCCGAAAACGAGTTTTCTGTAAATGTATCTAACTGTGTTAATTTTACAGATATCAAGACAAAATAGAAATCAAAATGATCAAAAAGATGCTCTATACTTTTTATCCTTACATAATATTACTTAAGTAGTAATCAAAGTGAAGAAAAAAAATCATAACTATAAATTGATAAATTGGCTTAAAATGGGAGTTTTAGTGCTGTAAAATTATTAAAAGGAAGAATGACTCACCTCAAATTTTTTTTCTTGCATAGATTTATTATAGGACTACTTGCTGTAAAAGTTTCAAGCTTGAAAACTGTGTACTTTTTTTTATATAATTTTTCAAAAATACCCAAAATTGCATTTTGGCAATAATTCAAGTAGAATATCTCGAAAGGGACAAAATGAAAAATTATAAAATTAATACAGATAACACCTCTGTATAATATAAACATGTGATAAAAATTTGGTGACTGAAACTCAACTAGTATCAAAGTTATAGTGCATCGAATTTGGCCAAAAATTGCACTATACGCACACAAAATTTAACAGCAATTAATGATAAAAACTTTTTAAAAACTCTTGAAAGATACTATAGAAAATTTTAAACACTTCTTTGCCACTTGTTCACTCAGAAAGAAACTAATAGCTGCTGCAGGAGTTTGTTCATGCTTAATATGCAGTTCATGTCTGTTCATGTCTTAACATGCAGGATCCATATATCAGCAGGCAAAATATAAGATTCCACATAAAAGTTTTAAGAAGTTTGATTGTAAACTCTGGACCAGTATGCATTAAAATGGAAATTTCCAACAAATGTCTAATTAAAAAGTTGAAATTATATTACGATTAAAAAAATAATTATTTTAAATTATATTATAGTTGATTTTCTTTGTCATGCTATCTAATTTTTTGTTAATGTAGGATATATGTTTTGTGCTAATTTTTACTGCTTAAATTGAAATTATTGCATGACACAAACATTTTGTTGTTATTATATCATATATATATATAATACAGAAGAAACGAAAAAGCTTAGCCATATCTTAGAGAAAGTGCGGTCCGGATAAAATGCAAAGAAAGAAGAGTCAAGAGAATATAAAAAAATTAAACGATTAAAAAAAATAAACGAAACAACAAACGAAATTTAAATTTTAATATTTTCAACTTAGTTTATGCTTTGCTTGTGGAGTGGATAGACGTATTATTTTGGATTTAAATTATTTCAGGCTGAAAAAATATTTGTTTTAAAATTTCAGCTGTGTTTAAATTAATTTTTCACTTTCTTTTTTTTTCGGAAAATTAAAAATAAAAATAAAAAATAAATAGGGAAACATTTAAAAAAATTATTTTAAGTTTCCTTTCTTCTGAATCTTAACTTTTATTTTAGTCATAATTTTCTAAAGAAAGAATTCATAAAATTGATTTGTTCTTTCTTTGCAAAACAAGATAGAGAAATATTTCATACTAGCCGTGTTCGATTTCACTGAAACAACTAAATTATCTGAAAAGAATATGTTAAGCATAATATGTAAAATGTATTTTAGTTAGAACATAAAAAACGTTTCGTTGTCATTGTCGATGTAGTGGGTTATGAGAAAGGTTCGGGGTACAACGTGGACCCTATATTTATTTTTTATTGTTTTTGTCTATTTTTTTATAGAACATTAAAATTATTCCTTTTTATTCATAAAAATTCCACTTACGGCATTTAAATTTTTCGATAAAGTAGTGTTTTAAATAATATTTTTATTTTTTTATTTATGGTTATTTCAACATCCCAAATAAGATTTTGTAACTAATATATTATAGTCACAAATTATTTTTGCATAATTTACGGAACACATACTGTACTTAAAATATGTTGCGGTATCTATACTTCAACAAAATGTTGTTTCTAATTGTACACAGTAAAGATGCAGTGTTGTAGTAAACTTATATGTAATACTCATGATTGTGTACTATGTAGTTGTATGTGTACTTCTAGAAAATGAGAACATTGTGTAGAATCTTTGAGAGTCTATGGCTACTTGGTATATTTACTAACGTCTCAAAACCAAATTAAAGGAAAACTTATTAAAACATTTTTAAAACATTACAATATGCAACTGAAATAAAAAAAAGTCAGACAAGTGCGAATAAAATTTGCTCGCCAAGGGTTCCGTGAATGTAAAAGAACACAGCATCAAAAATTATGGACAAAAAATTGTGTTGTAATTTCTTTATACTGCCCGATCATGACGCATAACAAAACAAATGTTTAATCGTAAATGTCAATTGTAAATTACAATCACATATATACATATAAACATCAAAAATCACACCAAAAATGTTGCTTCAGGTTAAATCTTATCCATAGCTGTTTATGGTAACTCAAGAAAGATTCAATAACACAAGTTTGTAAATGGTTTAAATTTGATTATTTTTTCGGTCAATCAAGTATCGAAATTTAGGTGGTGGAGAGACTATATACTAAAAATATTTTTTTTACAATAACACAAAAACTGTGCTTTGCAAAATTCTAAAACAAAATTGTAATGCTTCTTATATTAAGTGCTCCCTCATATGACACCCCACTCATTTCGATCAAAAATGGGTTTTTTACTCTCCTCACACCCATCCTCTAAACACACAGAAATATAATTATTTGAGACTTCACCATGATTTTCATTCAAACCTTACCAATCTTCCGATCTCTGTGAAATTTTTCAAATTTTTCTGTCATCGTTGAAACGTAGAGGGCGGAACGGTCTGCAAGTTGCACTTTTTTGACAATAACTCAAAAACTGTGCACCCCGAAAAATCTAAAAAAAATTGCAATGTTTTCTAAATTAGATGTTCTTTCAAATGACACCCCATTTGTTTGGGTCGAAAATGATTTTTTTTACCCGCTTTACCCCCGTCCCCTAAACACCCAGAAATATAATTATTTGAGACTTTTCTATAATTTTTATAAAAATTCACCAAATTTCCTAACTCTGTGAAGTTTTACATATTTTTCTGTCAATCAGTGTCGAAACGTAGAGGGAGGGAAACGGTCTGACTACGTTTTAAATAGTGTTTTTACCCTTCCTCATATCCACCCGCTCTATAAATATAGTTATGAGTCTGTGATTCTTCCTATATTTTCAATAAAAACTTACTAATTTTTCTATCATTCAAACAAACAAACATCAGTTAGGTTCTGAGCTAATAGAGATAATAAAACACGAAGAAAACGTCATTATTCAATATTTTACAAAAAATAATGAGGTGCAAAATCCCCAAATTATTTTTTAAGGAATACTGAAACAAAGCCCTTTCATATGATACCCTACTTGAATCTATAAAAAAATGTATTTTCTCAAAGGTCCCACTCACATCGTAGCCCTGTAAACCAAACGAAAATAACTTTAGTTTTAGTTGTATCTGTCATTTATGTGGACAAATTGGTTTTATACGCACCTCAAATTTCAGATCCATAGCATTTATAGTTTACGAGATACTCGATATAATGTGAAAAACTGGTTTTACTCTCTCCAATAGTGTTCCGTATAAAAAACGGAACCCCAAAAATATTCGTTGTTTCATCTTGTTGCGTACAAATTTTTCATTATCAGCAATTGCTTTGAACTTGAATGACGCAGATACATTAAGCTCTGTCAAGGGAGACGAGCACTTCCTTTACCACAAAATATTATAGTCAAATCTGGCTAATTAACTATATGTTAAGGGACTCAGATTCGATCACATTGCACGTATTGTTATAACATTGATGTCATCTGCCATATAACAACATCAGGGTTAAGTATAATAAATCTCTATGTCACAGTGTTACTTGAACTAACTATTTAATTAGTTCAGCTTCGATACCACCCCAATGAAAAAAAAAAATTATATTAGCTTGTACAGTAATAAGACCGTTTGGAGAACGGTAAATAGTCTGAATATGCAAATAAATTTAGTCGACATAATATGAGACGCTAAACCAGCAGCGATGAACCATCGTATGATTATTTTGTATGGCGTCATTGATGTTTCTAGGGTAAGTCATTGGCAATTGTGACGCTCAATAAATGCATGTTTTTACTTTCGACTAATTGTTCGCAACACATATTAAGTATCGTTTTTTTAAGAATCGGGCTGAAAACGTGGTTTTTAAAAATTTTTTTGACTAGATTTTGTGATTTTGGTATCAAACGATCGGGCTTAGCCGTCTCCCGTAAACTTTATGAGATTGGGGTGGTAGGACCCACCCCCACCCCTATACACCCTCTTTAAGTTTTAGCATATAAAAATCTATATAAAATAAATGGGAAGAGATAAAAAAAATTTAATAGCACCATTATATTTTATTCAGACCGGCGCAACTTTTGAGTCCAAAAATTGGTTTGCACTTCCACCCCCAACCAACCCCGTGGGTGGGGTTGACATCTTAAATGATTAAAATATGTCATGTGTGGTATCGTTAAAATCAGAATTTTATAACAAATACAATCTCTTATATTACACCCTGATCGGTGACACAACCATTTTATACTCCCAAGAGGCCCTTATCGTAGAAAAAAATATTTTTTTGCATGTCATGTTTGGTGTCGATTTCAATATAATCGGCGATGCTGGGTTCAATGATGATGATATAAATGGGGGCTGGACTCGGGGTAGTCAAAAAACCGGTGGAGGTTGGGGGCGGTTATGAAATATATCGAAATTATCGTCATAATAAAAATTGGGGTCGGACTCAGGGTAGTCCAATAATAGGTGGCGGTTGGGGAGTCGGTTATACAAAGTATCGAAATTATTGTCATTATTATCGATTCTTGCATAATCGAGGATGCTGAGTTTAATTGTGGTGATAAAAATGTTGACCGGACTCAGGGTAGTTCAATAAGGGGTGTGGGTTGGGGTCTGGTCATGAATAGTATCAAAATTATCGTCATTATTATTGATTTAAACATACTTGAGGACTTTAAATTAGGATCAAAAATATAAGGGTGTCACTAAAGGGTAGGAGTTTGGGCTGAAAGCCGAAAATATATTATGGGTACCGATTTTGGATCAATTGAGGGTACTGAATGCAATGGTGATGCTGAAATTAGTATTTGGGGTCGAGGAAAGAAACTAGAGGATAAGAGTTTGGGTCTAAAATTAGGGAAATCTTCAAATATACATAATAAATATTGGTTTTTCTATGAATTGAGGATACTGAATCCAATGGTGGTTTGGAATATGAGCAAAATCAGAAGCTGGAGGATGGGGTGAAGAATAAAAAAATGTTCAAATATACATTATACACCAAGGCTAGAGTTACTTAGCAAAGGAGCCCCTTAAAAGTGGGTTATTCTTAAATGTTAGTTGAATTATATCGTCAAATTGATGTATCGTCGAAACATGGCAGAAAAATATTTTAAAATTATTAAATAAGAAAAATAATAAACAAAAATAGCAAATTCTTTATATTTCTTTTATTTTTATTATTGAAATATACAAACAAATGCCACAAAATTAAGGTTGCATCAATTTGAGTGCTCATCATTTTCTTGTATAAATAATTGAACTTCGTCTTTAAACCATATTGAGTAAACTAAACGGAAAAAAATCTGTTCATAAAATATTTAATGTCATTTATTCTTTATTTTATAAACTTCCCATTTGTAAATAAACACACAAAATATTCAAAATAATTTTTCAGAATCAGTGCTATGAACTCTGTCAAAACGTAATCATACGGTATAATACATAAATAAATATTAGTTTCACATTTAGCATCACCATTGAATTCAGTGCCCTTGATTTATCTAAAATCAATACTCATAATATATATGTGAACATTTTCGGCTTTCAGCCCCCAACTCTCACCCTTTAGTGACGCCCTTATATTTTCGATCCCAATTTAAACATCACTGTTGGACTCAGCGTCCACAAGTTTGTTGAAATCAACACTATTGACGACAATTTTGATACTACTCATGACAAGACCCCCAACCCCCCCCCCCCCCTTATTGAACTACCCTGAATCTGGTCACCTTTTTTATCATCACCATTGAAGTCAGCATCTTTGATTATGTTAAAATCGAAATAATGACGATAATTTCGATATTTTTTATAACCGACCCCCAAACCTCACCCCTTATTGAACCCGAACCGAACGACAATTTTGATATTATTCATGACCAGACCCCAACCTCCACCCCTTATTGAACTACCCTGAATCCGTCCACCTTTTTTATCATCACCATTGAACTCAGCATCTTTGATTATGTTAAAATCGAAATAATGACGATAATTTTGATACTATTCATGACCAGACCCCCAACCCTTACCCCTTATTGAACTACCCTGAGTTCAGTCAACATTTTTACCATCACCATTGAACTCAGCATCCTCGATTATGTAAAATGGATAATAATGACAATAATTTTATAACATAATTACATAATAATTTCATAGCATTTCAAGACATAACCGACCCCCCCAACCTCCACCTCTTTTTGGACTACCCCGAGTCTGGCCCCATTTTTATCATCATCATTAACTCAGCATCCCCGATTATATTGAAATCAACACCCATATTACCCCCTGATCGGATTTGTTATAAAATTCTGATTCTAACGATGTGGAGACATGACATATTTTACTCACGGGTTTGGTTGGGGGTGGAAGTGCAAACCAATTTTTGGATTGAAAAGTTGCACCGGCCTAAATAAAAGATAACAGTGCTATTAAATTTTTTTTATCTCTTCCCATTTATTTTATATAGATTTTTATATCCTAAAACTTAAAGAGGGTGTAAGGAGGTGGGAATGAGTCCTACCACCCCAAGTTCTCGGGAGATGGCAAAGCCGGATGGATTGATACCAAATTTGTAAAAACAATTTTGAAAATTTCCGCGACTGTCCGATTCTTAAAAAAAACGATAGTTGTTAAGTGAAATATCCCGAAACAAACATTATTTGAATGAAATAAAATATTTGAAATAAAATTGTAAACTTTTTCGAACCACCTTTTTTTGTCATCTTTATAAAAGTTATTGTGTTAAATTTTTGTGTGTAGTATGCCAATATTAAAATTTTTTTCCACATTTTTATCATACAAATAAAATAATAAATAAAAAACGTACAAAAACTTTAAGAAGATTTACATATTTACAGATAAAGGAAAAAGTTACTCTAATAAAACCATTTTCTAATAACTTATTTGGAAAGCACGGGCATCACCGTGCGAGGACCTTCTAGTCTCATAAATAAATAAAACAAACAATGGTTTTTGTTCATATTAAATAGTTTAGGGTTTTTTTTTCGTTTATCTTATTTAACTTTTATTTTAATCAAAACATAAATTAGATTTGTTATCCATGAAAATCATTGGAGAATGTTATTATTATTCATGTACAATATCTATAGTATACAAGCAGTAAATTCGCGAATTTAAGAAGATTAGTTCAAAGAATATAATTAATTCTTTTTAATTATATAATAATTTGCAGAAAATTGAAATAGTAATTTTTTGTGTTGCCTAATATTTTTTAATTGTTGTTGTTTTATGGATAAGTTATTTTATTTAATGTACTTTTGTTTATAGACCAAACTACCTTGAATTATGTATTTACAGATAATAAACCCACCCAGGTTTAACATTATTTTCTAGGTATGAGCATATTGGTCTTATATATCAGATAAATGTGCACAGACTATAGCTTAAAAAGTCTTAGTGATTTTATTTAAGATATCACCGCTATGTTTCACATAACCATAGAACAATTCTAACTCCCTATAATCATGAACATATATCAACAACCAAGATCAATTTATTTTTCTTACTTCATGCATGATCTTTTAGTAAATAAATCAAAAATAATTTAAGACGATAAAATAATTAAATTTACTATAAAGTTTTTTTATCCTTCTAATGCATTACTATAAATGCAATACAGTAAAATGCTTGGCATTGAAATTAAGACATAGATCATTCCGTTGTCATAATGCGATGAATAGCTCACGAAAGAAAAATAACTTTAAATTGCAAGAAATTTTATACGTAATTGTTAATATTTTAATAGGTTTTGCGTGTTGTGTAACGAAGAGGTGATTATTTGTGAATTATTGTTATTCGTCTGAATTAAAAATGATGTCTTGTTTGGAATAGAATCAACAGTTGAGTTAATGTGAATGTGAGTTATGATCCAAGAAAATGTATGGATTTTAATAATTTCTGAAAATAATAATAGAACAAAACTGGGGTTAAAAAATTAATATATTTCAAAATAAAATTAAAATGAATATTTTGTAAATATAATGTTACTTACTCACGAAAAGGTGTGTGCTGTTTAATTTAATTGAGAATCGAGTGAAAAATGAGTGTTTCGAGTGGAATTAATCGGTTTTTTCTCCTTGATGTAGATCACCGAGCATCGAGAACATTGCTTAACAATAGGCAATAGCTCAATTATTTGCGTGAAATTAGCCAAAGTTCATCAAAAGAAACTGATTCTCACGTTGAAGCAACGAATGTTTCAGATAATATTGGCTCATCTTCAGGAAGTAACAGCCACAATGCAGAATTAAAAATGATAAAATTATCATTATTAATTGACAAATCAGAGAAAAACATTGGAATATACCCGTCTCTGATAAGTTCGCATTGAAATCATAAAAAAAGAAAGTGAACATTTCCAAAATAGAGAAGTGCCATTTGCTAATGTCTCTAAACACGGGTTAAACATAAAAGGTGATGTTCGCCATCTTTCAAAAGAATGGTTTTATAAAATGATGCCTATAATGGTAACAAAATTGTTTATTCTCCTGTAAAAAATAACCTATGTCCTGTACTGATTCTGTTGTCATATATTTGCTGTCACCAATAGTAATAATACAAAATCAACATTTACCACTGGATTTCAGAAGTAGTGGAAGCTAAATTCCAAAGTGGCCGACCATGAAACTTCAAGTGAACATCTGGAGAATTTTGAAAAGTGGAAAACTTACGAAATGAGGTTAAAATTTCACAATAAGATAGGAGAAGCAGCCTTGCAATTAATAGATAATGAAAAACAGCAGTGGAAACATTTTTTTTAAAGATTATTGGATATAACTTTGTTTTTATCTTAGCTAAATCTAGCATTTCGTGGACATGATGAATGCAATTTTTTTAGAACTAGTCAATCTATGGTCAAAGTATGATGTAGTATTAAAAGAACACATCTTGAACTTGGAACATGGTAAAATACTGAAAGCACCCTATTTGTCACCAGATATGCAAAATGAGTTCAATAATGTTTTAGCGAATCACGTGAAGTTTAAGCTTGTCAACGAAATTAAATCGGTTAAATTTTTGGAATTATGTTTGATAGCACACCTGACATTTCACAAATTGATCAAATGTCAGAAGTGATTCGTTATGGGAAGATTGATGATAGAATAGTGGAAATAAAAGAAGCAGTTTTTGGATTTTTTCCTTTACATGAAAAAAAAAGCCGCTGATTTAAGCGATGCAATTCTTAAAAATCTCGAAAATGACGGTTTAGATGTTATGAATTTCCCAAGGTTATGATAATGCAGCTGTTATGAGTAGTAAACTTGGAGGAGTGTAAGCTATTACTAAAGCAAAACACAACAAAGCAATTTTTGTTGGCTGTATAGATCATTCAATTAATTTATGTGACCAAAACTCATTCGCACAAAATGAAGCTTGTGTAACATTTTTCGGAACAGTAGAAGCCATTTTTAGAGTTTTTTCTGCTTCGACTAGCTGCTGGGAAGTTCTTGTTAAACACAGCAAAACAACTGTTAAAAGACTCTCAACAACGCTTTGGAATACTCATTATTCTTCAGGTAAAAGTATTGGATGAAAATTTTAATGGGATTGTGGCTGCAATTGAGAAATTAAGTGATCAACAACAAAATGTAGACACTAGAGGCGCTGCACAGAACCTTTGAATTATGTTTTAAGGGAAATAAATTGTACTCAGATTGCATTGCAAAGCAAAGGCTTGAATATTGATCGATTAGTTATAAAAATAGAGTAACTTCGTCTTTATATTGAAAAAAAAACGGAGTCATATTGTAAAAGAGGCAGTAGATCTTGCTGTGAAAAAAAAACGGAGAACAACGATATTCCAATGGAAAGACGAAATCGTCGTAAAAAACGAATGGCTGGTGAGTTGCTTCCTCATGTAGGACTGACACTAAGAACTGAACTTAGGAAGGACATGTGTGAATGTATTGACCAATTGAGTGTTGAACTCAGAACTAGATTGAAGTCATTTCAAGATGTTGATGTATCATCATTGTTCGAGGTTGTGCAGACAAACACTTCGTTTTTGGCAAACAGTGAAGAGTTGAAATTATCTGTATCAAAATTTACCAGTTTTTGTGATGAGGTATCGGCAACAGAACTCCTTATAGAGATACCCAGGTTGAGAAGGCATTTAAAAGCGGCCAACGTTACATTTTCTAATTGGGTGTGCCTAGATTTTTTTAAATTCAACGTGGAATGGGGTTTTACAGAATCTGTTCCGAATCTTATTGTCGCACGAAACTTATTTATGACTATTTGCGTATCAGTGGCTTCGTGTGAGAGGATTTTAAGCCAATTAAAATTAATTAAAAATTACATGCTGGCAACAATGACGCAAACAAGGCTTAACAATCTAGGCATATTAACAATAAAACATGAGGCAACACAAAATATAAATTTTGAAGATGTGATTTCTAAGTTTGCAGCTGTTAAAGCTAGAAAGAAGAGATTTAAAATGTGTGTACATTAGGGTGGTCCTTAAAAACAAAAATTTTTATTTTTTGTACGGCACCCTTCCATTTCGTGTGAATACCCATAAAAATATTATTTGCAAAATCTGATATCAATCGGTCAATTCTAAGACGTGCATCCGGCCACTTAAAGTTGAGAAATTTTGTTTGGGACCTTAAAAAAAACTTTATTTTTTGTGCAACACCCTCTCATTTCGTGTCAATACCCATAAAAAAATTATGGGTAAAAATTGAAATCAATCGTTCAACTCTAAGGGGTGCCCCCGGCCACTTAAAGTTGAGATGTTTGGTTGTGGCAAATACAAAGAAAAATTTAAATTTTTTGTACGACACCCTCCCATTTGGTGTCAATACCCATAAAAATATTATGTGTAAGATTTGAAATCAATCGGTCAACTCTAAGGGGTGCCCCGGCCACTTAAAGTTGAGAGGTTTTCTTCTGGCCATAACAAACAAAATTTAAATTTTTTGTACGACACCCTCCCATATGTTGTCAATACCCATAAAAATATTATTTGCCAAATTTGAAATCAATCGTTCAACTCTAAGGGCAATTTGAATTGCAATTTGCAATTTGAAGGTTCCGTTGTGGCCATTACAAAGAAAAATTTAAATTTTTTGTACGACACCCTACCATTTCATGTCAATACCCATAAAAATATTATTTGGGCTATTATTTTGAAAACGTGCATCGAAAAAAAAACAGCTATTTTTTAAAAATCTCAAATTTTGATATTTTGTTGGTATTGACGAAAGGAAAAAAGTGATTTCTGCTTTTATTTTTTGTGTACTCTGAATCGGAGTTATGCGCGGTTGAATTTTGAGGCTTTTTCACGTAGTTTTTGGTAATTGTGGCAATGTTTTGTGAATAGGTGCCACAAATTTCATCCGACTTACGTATATTTTTGCAAGTAAAAAGGAAAATAATTGAATAATTGAAATAAGTAAGTTTAAAATTAATAACTTTTCTCTTTTCCGCTAGGCGGCGCGTAAAACCTTGGTTTACTTCAAAGCTCATATCTCAAAAAGTAGGCTTTTTTTTTTGTTTTTCACAAATTTTAAAGTTAACATATGCAGCTATGAAATTGAGAAATAAAAAGTCAGCAATTCAATATGGATTTTTTCTTACGATTTTTTAAAGTTTGGTATATGAAAAATTCACATGTGTTTTTTTATTAAGTTAATAATCCTGTACTAAATGTGGATCTAATAAATTAAACATTTCATATTTTAACACCTGCAATAAATTTGAACCATTTTTTGTGTATTTCTGATTGAGAAACAGGTTTTTATTCAGAATAAGAATTGGAGATCCCAATGATCGAAGATTTTGTTATAATTTCAACATCACCAACACTAACATTAGAAAAAAACATTAAAAAAATATTTTTCCTATAAACATTATAATTTAATCAATATTATAAATAAATACATTAAAAAATTAATTTATATATATTTTTTTTGCCTTTAAATTGAAATATTTATGATCATCAGAAAAAGAAAACATTTTGGCAATTATTTTATCGGGTGTAGTGTTATCCGGTAAAAAACAGTGGAATCCTTGAGTTCTTTGTTTTCTTCCAAGAACATTTCGTAGATGTCGGTGAGGTTCCATAACACCAACCGCTTTGATTTCTTAATTTTTGTCGATCCTTCTGTAATAGTAACAACATCTTTAAGGCCAGGCATTGTTCTACTAATTTCCTCTGATAAGAAGTATGTTTGAATTTGTTTTACTATATTTTGTGACAAACTGTGCACTTGTTTGCTTTGAGGCCAACTGTAAGGACCTACTGTTTCCAACGGATCCATGGCGAATTCTACCAGTCGTCTTGATGCATTAAATTCATCCTGGATACGTTGATTTGACCAAAATTTACGTGGTAGAGTTGTCAACAAAAACACTTGTTTTGATTTACAGCTGGCATCTTTAAACTCTTTTTTAAGGTTCATAAGCCATGATGTATATTCACATTCCTCGTTTGGTGATAACACTTTAACTGAATCTACTTGAAATATTCTTTGACTTATTGCCGATGTGACACTTGCAATTTTTTTATAACTTCCTGTTGTAATATGATTTTGTTTGATAGGAGATTCGGCTAACCTTCCAAGAACATTGTTAATATCTTCTAAAATGTCATTAAGTAGTTCAGGAACTGGTGGAGATATAGTATCAACCGAAACTGGTGATGGATCTAAAGATGCTGGAGGTATTTGAATATTTTCGTTCGTTGGAACATTTTCAACATCCTGATTTATAGAAATAATTTCACTATCGATAGTTTCCGAACATGAAAGCTGCTGTATAGAAAATATTAGTTGCATATGAATTTTTATTCATTTTAATAAAATAATTAAATTTAACTTATTTTTATAGATATAAGTGCGACATGTTTCACATATAAACTGGTCATCACGCAAAGTAAAATTTAGGGTCGCAGCTTTTTGAATAACAGCTGGTGTGACCAGTTTCACATTTTTTGATGTCCGCTGATGAGACCGTGCAAGTTACAATACTATTTGAAAGGCATTTCTATTATTATCTTTTCTAAACGTTATGTCTTCTAAATATTTTGGAATATAATTGATTATAAGGCAATCCAATCAATATATATATACCCTTGAAATAGTTTTGACATAGGTAGAATCAGGTAAAATTAGGTAGGTACAATTTAATATATTTTGATTGGATGCAAGTATAATTTGGTTAAAAACCGTTTGTGGGCGTCATTAGAAACTTTAAATGTTAAAATTATGAGCCTCTAATGAGATTTTAATTAGTAAAAAGGGGCTGAATAGACATTTTTTAAAATGAATAAACATTTTACACACCCTTTTAATAATTTAAATTCCTTTATTTTACCACTTAACTTAAATTAATTTTTAATAAGTTTTTAACTATTTAACCGCACAGAAAATGGTTCAAATTTATTGCAGGTGTTAAAATATGAAATGTTTAATTTATTAGATCCACATTTAGTACAGGATTATTAACTTAATAAAAAAACACATGTGAATTTTTCATATACCAAACTTTAAAAAATCGTAAGAAAAAATCCATATTGAATTGCTGACTTTTTATTTCTTAATTTCATAGCTGCATATGTTTACTTTAAAATTTGTGCAAAACAAAACAAAAAAAAGCCTACTTTTTGAGATATGAGCTTTGAAGTAAACCAAGGTTTTACGCGCCGCCTAGCGGAAAAGAGAAATGTTTTTAATTTTAAACTTACTTATTTCAATTATTCAATTATTTTCCTTTTTACTTGCAAAAATATACGTAAGTCGGATGAAATTTGTGGCACCTATTCACAAAACATTGCCACCATTACCAAAAACTACGTGAAAAAGCCTCAAAATTCAACCGCGCATAACTCCGATTCAGAGTACTCCAAAAATAAAAGCAGAAATAACTTTTTTCCTTTTGTCAATGCCAACAATATATCAAAATTTCAGATTTTTTAAAAATCAAAAATTTAAAAATCAATAAAAAAATGTACGTTTTCAAAATAATAGCCCATTTGCAAAATTTTAAATCTATCGGTCAATTCTAAGAAGTGCCTCCGGCCACTTAAAGTTGAGAAATTTTGTTCTAGACCTTAAAATAAAAATTTTTTATTTTGTGTGCGACACCCACCAATTTCGTATCAATACCCATAAAAATATTATTTGCAAAATTTGAAATCAATCAGTCAATTCTAAGACGTGCCTCCGGCCACTTAAAATTGAGAAATTTGGTTATGGACCTTAAAAAAATTTTTTATTTTTTGTGTGGCACCCTCCCATTTCGTGTCAATACCCATAAAAAAATTATGTGTAAAATTTGAAATCAATCGTTCAACTCTATGGCGTGCCCTCGGCCACTTAAACTTGAAAGGTTTTGTTCTGGCCATTACAAAGAAAAATTTTTTGTACGAAACCCACCCATTTCGTGTGAATACCCTTAAAAATGTTATTTGCAAAATTTGAAATCAATCTTTCAACTTTAAGGCGTGCCCCCGGCCACTTAAAGTTGAGAGGTTTTGTTGTGGCCATTACAAAGAAAAATTTAAATTTTTTGTACGACACCCTCCCATTTCGTGTGAATACCCTTAAAATGTTATTTGCAAAATTTTAAATCAACCGGTCAACTTTAAGGCATGCCCCCGGCCACTTAGAGTTGAGAGGTTTTGTTGTGGCCATTACAAAGAAACATTTAAATTTTTTGTACGACACCCTCCCATTTCATGTCAATACCCGTAAAAATATTATTTGCAAAATTTGATATCAATCGGTCAATTCTAAGACGTGCCTCCGGCCACTTAAAGTTGAGAAATTTTGTTCTGGACCTTAAAAAAAACTTTTTTATTTTTTGTGCGACACCCTCTCATTTCGTGTCAATACCCATAAAAAATTATGTGTAAAATTTGAAATCAATCGTTCAACTCTAAGGCGTGCCCCCGGCCACTTAAAGTTGAGAGGTTTGGTTGTGGCCATAACAAAGAAAAATTTAAATTTTTTGTACGACACCCTCCTATTTGGTGTCAATACTCATAAAAATATGTGTAAAATTTGAAATCAATCGGTCTACTCTAAGGGGTGCCCCCGGTCACTTAAATTTGAGAGGTTTTGTTGTAACCAATATAAATTATGTGTAAAATTTGAAATCAATCGTTCAACTCTAAGGGGTGCCCCCGGCCACTTAAAGTTGAGAGGTTTTGTTGTAGCCATTACAAAGAAAAATTTAATTTTTTTTACGACACCCTCCCATTTGATGTCAATACCCATAAAAATATTATGTGTATAATTTGAAATCAATCGGTCTACTCTAAGGGGTGCCCTGCCCCACGGCCACCTAAAATTGGGAGATTTTGTTGTCACCAATATAAAGAAAAATTTAAATATTTTGTACAACACCCTCCCATTTCGTGTCAATACCTGTAAAAATATTATTTGCAAAATTTGAAATCTATCGGTCAATTCTAAGACGTGCCTCCGGCCACTTAAAATTGAAAAATTTTGGAATCAATCGTTCAACTCTAAGGGGTGCCCCCGGCCACTTAAAGTTGAGAGGTTTTGTTGTAGCCATTACAAAGAAAAATTTAAATTTTTTGTACGAGACCCTCCCATTTGGTGTCAATACCCATGAAAATATTATTTGCTAAATTTGAAATCATCCGTTCATGTCTAAGGCGTGCCCCGTGCCCCCGGCACTTTATTATTTATCAATAATAAAACAGGGATGTAATTATATGCAACTTATTATTAATAATGCTATTTGTATTAATTAAATAAAATTATAAATTACGTTTATTGGCTTTTTATTAATTTTGACAGGTTTTATTCTTGGGGTGTATATCCGCACCGGGTGCCACCCATGCTAGCTACACCACTGCTGGTTCCTGTTTCTCCATTTTTTGTATGCATTAAACGTCTACATTATAGTTGCGTATATATATTTGGATTAATAAAATCTAATACCCTAATTTATTTGATCTTACTGTCTCCTAAAAAACATCAAAGATTAAAATCAAAGATAAAACAAATATTACAAACAAGCAACATAAAATTGTTGCCAACTTTAATCTGTATCAATTTGCCAATTAATCTCGTACAGATAAGCTTTCTCTACGCATAAATCAAAAACCAACAAATAAAAGCTTTACCCCTCCAATACGTAACTAGTTACTAATTATGATTTACGATAAAATAAATATTTTTTAATTACTCGAACCTTACAAAAATAAACGTACAACACACAACAATGAACATATCAAACTTACAGAAAATCATTTTACTTTCGCTAAAAAAACAATCTTACATAAATTGATTTATGTTCATGTCTTGTGAAGTTATTTTTTTTTTGATCCACAAAATAACTAAAAAAAAACATCGAATATTCAATTCATAAGTTTTGTTGTTGTTGTTATTATCTGATTGACCGTTGTGGTAAATTCAAGATACAATAATATAAAAAATACAATAAGTGCGTTATTTCTTTTAATTTTTTTTTCTTCATTTCTTTTCCTTTTTGGAGATTATGTTACCGATATGCGCATATATACATATTTTTATCAACAAATAAAAAATTATGCCCGGTGAATGATTAACGTGTACGAAATTATCATCGATATCTCCCACACCTCTTATTGTGTATTGTATTTATTGGAAGGAATTGGTTTTGTTACAAATGTTATGATTAATGTTATACATATCATATTGTCTTAAGGGGGTACGAAATGTTGTGTCCATTCGAAACATTTAACTTCATAAATATTAAGAAATCATTTTCTTAACTTATGTGAAAATATTATTTTATATCTTTGCATGTGCATATTGTTCGAATATCATTTCACTTTATATAAATGGATTGATAAAAGCATGAGATTATTTTTACTTTGTTTTGGAGATTTATGCTGATTGCATTTTTGTTGTAATTGTAATTTGTAATTTGTTGATTAAGATTTGATTTGGGAACACCAACCGGTTAGATGATGAGTTTTTTATTTCAAATCAAAGAATAAGGTTCAAATTTTTATTTATCAATTATATAAACCTGTTCAGGCCAATATCCAATTTCTTTAATCACAGGCGTTGTAACACAGTTTCTATTTATCCAAGGGAATTAATTATTTTAAACAGTACATGAATGTACGGATAATGCGCGGACTACTAAGGAAAAATATCTAATATAACACGAATAATTTAATTTTAATTTACAAGACCATGATGGTCTAAAACAATTCAAAATAAAATGGAAGAATTTAAAAATTAGAATATGAAAATAAACTTAACTTAATTTGTTGAGAGCTGACTTCATGTGTCGATGCCCTGATAATAAGCTAAAAAGGTCCATTTATTTTTCTATTAATGTATAAAAATTATCAGCGATTTCTTGCAGTGCTTTAATTTTTATATAAAAGTACTAGTTCTGTTACGTTATTCGATCATCCAGAATCGTGATGATTTTGTTTTCTTTTTAACCCAAAATGTGCTTTTTCTTATTATTTATCAACGAGCACGGTTGACAAAAAAACAATTAAATATGTAATGACGTAATTAAGAAACAAAAAATCCATTTTTTTCCTTTTCTTATATTATAATTTTTTTTTTTTTATTCATTCTATTTTTATTTTGTAGGCATTCCAACCAAACATAAAGGACACGAAACCTTATTAAAATTATTTCCATTTATAAACCTTTTTATTTTCTTTTAAATTTCTTTAAAATCACATTTATTAACAATTATTATAAAAAAAATAAATATTATTCAACAAGAAATACAAATATTTAAATTAAAATGAACAAAACTATCAATACATATATATATTTGTTTTTTAAGTAATAAATCACATTTTTGTTTATCCATTTTTTTTGTTATATTTCAATAATAATTTGACCGGACAAAAAGATAATATTTATTAACAAATTAATTACAACCGTATCGAGTAAAAGTTCCCAGCTGACCGCCTATGAACTTATTTTAAATTTCAAATTACAACTCCTCTGAAATTGAAAAATGTTTGTTATTCATATATTTTTAATTACTCTAAACAAGAGAGAAGAAGAGTTGATTGCATATATTCTTAACTCGTCGTGCATATTGTTGTAAACAATACATTTATAACGAAACCAGTTAACAGATTGTTTCATTTTTTCTTGTATTCTGTTAATTCTGTAATACTTAACTCTGGAACGATCATATAATGGCCATGGCAAAGAGCGTGTCAAGAAAACTCGGCCTCCTCAATAGATGTAAAAAATATTTTACTTCGCATCAATTACTCCACATTTATAAGTCCTATATTCGTCCCTGTATGGAGTATTGTTGTCAAGTTTGGGGCGCTGCATCTGTTACTATCCTGACTCTTTTGGACTCTGTTCAAAAGCGAGCTATACGAATTGTTGGTGATCGAGATTTAACATTAGGTCTTGATTCCCTGCAACATTGTCGCACTGTTGGTGATCTCATTTGTTTTTTATAAATACCGTCACCAGCAGTGCTCGGATGAAATCAGGTCCATAATGCCTCAGACATATGTTTTTCCCCGTTTTACTCGTCAATCGGTTTGTGCGGGCGGTCGAACTGTCGAAATTACTCACTGTCATAGTAATAGAATGCAAAGAGATTTCTTTGTGCGTACATCGTACACATGGAATGCTTTGCCCGAATCAATAGTCTCGAGTGCCTTCAATCCACAAAGATTTAAAAAAAGCGTCCTTCTCTACCTCAAGACGTATGTTGTTGTGGGACCTACGTCTTAAAAGGTATCTATGTGTTGTTGTGACACATTTTGTAATTCCTACTACAAAAACAAAAAATAGGGACCACCCTTTTGTTAACAAATAATCATATCATATCATCAACAGGTTTATTACACACATCAATCGGCAAACAAAAACAACTCACACATCGAAATGCTTCATAAAGTTAAAATGAGCATACATACTTCGAGTTTTCCTTCTTATATGATTTAATACAACAAAATTATACGAAATGAGAGTTGATATTATTATCTCTTTTGGCTTCGTTTTATTTAAGCAAAGAGATAATGAAAGAAAACAAATAAAATTCGAAACGTTTGTAAAGAGAATGTAAGTATATAACAAAAACTATTATAACCTTGATGTTTCGACAGTGAGCAAAAAAATTATATATGCTGACTGATTGTTAATAAAAGTGTTATTTAAAAACGCAATGAGGTAACATCATAGATGAAAAAATAGGAAAGTATGTGTTGCTCCGGAATTAGTCTTTAGGTTAGGTTAGGTTTAAACTACAAAGAACTAATTCCTTTACTACTTTATTCCTTTACTACTTTACACCTTTACTTAGAAGTCAATTGGTTCTTATTAGATTGTAGACTTTTTCAAACGATACATGTAAGCAAATTGTGGGCACAACATAATCAGCTGTGATACATGTTATGAACCGTCCTTAGGACATTTGTTTTATACTGAAGACTGTCTATTCTCGGAGATGTGAATGCTCACCATGATATATGGCACTCACACCTGAACACTGATTCACGAGGTGAAAACATTTCTGATCAAATTGACAATCCTTAACGAACCATAACCAACAAAGTTGTCAAATAACTCGTATTCTTCTCCAAATGTCCCCGTTATTAGCATGTAGCTAATGCCAATTGCAGAATGGAGAACAGGAATTTCATTGATATCAAATCACGTGCCGATCATAATCACTTTATCCCGTTCCATAAACCAATTAAATACGAGAAGAAGGCATAAATTAATTTTAACAAAGCAGACTGGGATAATTTAACAAATTTTACTGAAATTGAATTCAGTAATCACTTTTCTCAAATGTACGCCCTCTCTGGGGAAGAGAAATCAGAGATATTTTCAATAAAGCTCGAACTCGCTACATTTCAGGTGGTAGAATTCAAAAGGTCAAACTTAACTTTTAACAGGAAGCGTGAGCGTTTAGCGCTAAATGAGATGGATGACATTGGCAAGTCAGATTTAGCAAACACCAGAACTCTACACCTGAATAACAGAATTAACAATTTCGTAACGGAACATAAAAGGAACATATGAAGAGAATCAGTGAGTCAATCAAGCCTTGGCACAAGTAAAACTCTTTGGAAGATCATTACTCATTGTCGACAAACTCAAAATAATTGCATGATCTAATTTAATGATATCACAACCAAAAACCGCAGGAAATGCGCAAAAATATTTAACATACAGTTCACAGAAAAACAACGTAAACACGATAATAAAATCAGATCACATTTAATGCATCGGCGAAAACTTAATACGGACTACCTAGGAGATATCATATTTTCCATAGAAGAAGTTAAGAATGCAATAATGAAAATATGAAGGGGCTGAAATCTCAAGCTCTGAGGTGTCAAGACTTCGGATTTTGATATAGTTTTTGGAAAAAAACTTTTATGAGGGCATGGTTTTTAGTTTTGGGCACCGATGTATATCAAACATAACTTTTTGTTAAAGTACATCTATTTTTTATCTCTGTCTAGATATGTATTACAAAACTAACACGAAACATCAATACGTTGTCGGAAAATTATAACAGATCATAAAAACATAATTTAGTAAAAAGATTATAGCAAACTACTCAAAAACCTTTCCATTAAGCGTTTCGAGAAAATATTACAAAATCACAAAATCATATTTCTTTCAAAGTTCCAAAAATATTCTAAAAATTAAATAAAAACAAAAATTCAAACTTTTTTCAAACAAAATTCTGAAACTATTTCAAAAATTATTACAAAATCAAAGATTAAACTTTTTTCAAAAACTCTAAAAATATTGCATAACTTATAACAAAATCAAAAGTTGTAACTTTTTCCAAAATTATAAAAATTATAATAAAATCAAAAATTTAAGTTTTCTCAAAATTCTAAAAAGATTGCAAAAATTCTTACAAAATCAAAAATTGAAACTTTTCCAAAAATCCAAAAGTATTTCAAAAACTATAACAAATTCTAAAATTTCCATGTTCAATTATATTTACGTAAACAACAGCTAAATTTTTTTTTCCAAAAAATTATCTAAAAAAATAAATGAAATCATTTTTTTGACACACTTGACAATATAATGCAATAAAATTCTCATTAATAATAATTTCATGTTCATTATACATTTCATTTCATACATATATAACTAATTTTATTTTTTTCTAAGAAAATAAATGAAAATCATTCTTTTCACACACTTGACATTATTTTTTTGTCTACCTTATAATTCTCAATAATAATAATAAAATTTCATGTCGTACAAATTATTAATTTTATTATCCCAAAAAATTGGGTAAAAATAGATAAAAATATTTCTTTTGACACATTTGACAACATTTTTTTGACAAACTTATAATGGCATAGTATAATTCTCAATAATAATAATAAAATTTCATGTCATACAAATAATTAATTTTATTTTTTTTTTAAATTGGGTTAAAAAATAGATAAATATCTTTCTTTTGACACACTTGACAACATTTTTTTGACAAACTTATAATGCAATAATCTAGTTTTTGATCTCACATATCAATTCCGACCATCGAGATTTCTCCAAACTCTTTGTTCCTACTTATTATCACTTAAAATGAACGTTTTTTAAGCAAAACATATGCATATTTCCTTGTTTTGACACACTTGATGATTTTTTTGACACACTTCCGGTACAGTTATCGAACACATCGTCCTTTCGGCTCTTACCATTGAGTGTACCTATTTTTAGAATTCAAAGTTTATCAAACCCCTTAACCTGTTTTCTACCTTTCGTCGGTTGTGACGGTCGGACGGCCGGACGGCCGGCAGACAGACATACATTTTTTTTTGCTTCTTTAGAAACAGTAGGTCCTAACACGTCGAGAAATGCCAAAAAGGGGGGGGGGGTAAAAATTTCACTTTTACCTCATGAATGTAATACTTAGGTCTTTCAGACCGAAGTAAATGTGCAGCGCCCATATGGACACTCATTGGAAGAAGTTACAAACAACACAAAACGTAGCTCTGCCAGAACCAAAACCATACGTCGTTTGATGATCCACGTTTGATGATAGTGCCGTTTGATGATATTGCCGATCTGTGAAAGTAATAAAATGCTAGCCAAACAATATCTATTGGCTTTCGCAAAAAGCAACATCCTTGTAATGACATAGATATAAGGGGACAGCAAGATGCTTCCGCATGGTGTTAGAGACAACCCAGTAGCTAAATAAGGAACTACGACCAAATCAAGTTCTTAATAGAAAACTCTCTAGAATTGTTGCTGAAAAGGTCCAACCACTCCGTTGCAGTAGATCCATCCTAGCTCAATAATGATCGGGTTGGTCACGAATCCTAAAGCACTACATGAGCAAAGTTGATCTCAAAACTGTTGACAAGTGTCCCGCAAGAAATGGCATGTTGCACAATGTAGTCTACATCAGTAACAAAGCTCAGTAGCACAGCTCCTGAACATAGACATGGAGCCGGAGGATTAGCACAACACTCGTCACTACACCAACAACAACAAGAACTCTAGATCTTTTTGAAGGGATTGTGACATTTTTATTATTACCTACTAGACTCATTTTTGCTGGCTAGTGATGTTAGTTAACTCAATATTTGCATGAGTTTTTTTATATAATTCATCTTCAAATGATATGTCCATGGATTCAATTGTTGAATCTACTTTAGGGCCTTCAAAGCAATTAGTAGTTGAGTGAAACAGATTCGTGAAAATTTTCATCCTCAAGCTTCTATTTAAATAATTTACCTACTGATTTTGAATCACGAAACTCGAATGTATAGGGTAAATTTTCGGACTTTTACAATGCAACACAGACACCCAGGTTTACATGAAATTGCATTTTCTGAATTTTTTCTATATAATTTATCTTCTGATGTAATTTCAGTGAGGTTGAGTTTGAAATATTGCATTCATATTATATGTAATGGATTATAGCCAGAATGTGATCCCATACCACAGGCAAACACATAATGAGGGTCCAAATTTAAGAGGACTATCAACTGTGCCTCCATTGTGACCCTGGAATGGTGGAATTGAGAATATTCTACGATCATTTACACAAAATTTTTTGGTATATAGACGGCTCCCAAGCTAACAATTATGCTGCTGCAAAAGTATTGGGTCTTATAACTAAAGGGACGGTAACACTTGGGTTACAGTGTTTAAAACCCGATTTATCACCGCTAGCCGCGCTATAGTGTGCTGAAAAAAATACAGCAACAAAGATGTGTACATTATTTTTGATATTCAGGCGACGCTCTTGTCTCTGAAACAGACTTATTTAAACTCAATGTTGGTATAGGAATTCTAACAAAATCAGAAAAAAATTGCAAAAACCAACTGTGTTACACTTGAGTATAAGGTGATACAAATAATGTAGAAGTAGATTTTCTAGTAAAAAAAGCCAGTACAAAATTGGTCCAGAAGACTGTTTTGGACTGAAAATCTCCTTCAAATGCGTTATTCAAAGTTAAGAACAGGAACAAAACAAACAAATTCTAAAAAGTTTTTAGGCTACTTCTTCGTCATTCCTAAAAAAATAATTTATCTTAGGGGGGAGGAAGATACTCTTTGAAAATCTGATAGAACAATTTTTGAAGAATCATCATCTTAACAAGGTAGGGCTGGTTTCATCTGACAGATGAATATTCCACAGCTTGTTTGAAGAAACAATGAAAAATATTATCTGTAGATAGTTTCAGTAGATGTTATGCAAAGAATTATAATTTCTAATTCATTAAAGCCTATTCTATCAAATTTTTCTCTTATAACTTTTATTTTGATGAACTTGCAATTAAGCGTTTACCGATCACATCATAACATGAAATAATTTTTTTTCTCTATACCAAGATGAACTTGCAATATAAATTTAATTTTTAAAATTTTTAATTACATGAAAATTTCAATTTAAGGAAGCAAACCTGATAGCATGCCGAGCCGAATGGTTAATTATAATGAAATATTTTTGTTTAACTTTTTAGTTTTTGGTCAAGTGGAGAAGAAACAATTTTATTGATTATTTGATAGCAATTTAATTTATGGAGTTGATGGATTTATTGTAAATTTTTTTGTTTTTTAATTTCAACTTTCAATTGTAATTAATTTTAATTGTTTTGATTCGTGGTTTTTCGAATATAGTGATTTGATTAAATCAAAAAAAGTAAGTAGCTACAAACAACGTTGATTAATGGGAATATATTGAACTTGATTTTTTAATCCAGGAAATGATTTGCGAATATACCTATAGAGTTTGATGATGCTGTGACCTGGTAACCGGTTAAAATGGAAATGTAATTGTTAAAACAGAAAAAAACGTAATGAAATAATTTCACATGACTTATGATTACTGGTAATATTATATTCCAATCCGGTATTGCTGCAACAAGGTAATGTCACTCAACTACTTACTTATATCGCAACCACGTTAAATTTATGGAGATGGTTATAATTTAGTGCTTAAATTTTATCTTTAATGATGACTTTGATGAATTCCTTATTTATATGTCAAAATAGAATGTACTTGTATGCAGGTTGTTTATTGTTGTAGGTTTTTGTTGATGAAAAGTAAAAACGACAAAAAAACATAATTGTGATGTTTTAAGGTCGTACAAGTGATTAAAAATAATTTTATTCCAATTTAATTTATTTTAACAAAGACCAATGTTTTATATGATGAAATTTTTAAAATTTATTTTTGGGTGAAGAGGATGTTTTAACTGCTTTTTAAACTCAAATCTATATATGAAAAAAAAAAATAAATTCCAGTGCCTTTGTCGCAAATATTATTCAATATCATTACATAAATTTAGTTTTATTGTTAAAGAAAAACTCAAACTCAATAAAACTGCCAGCCATCATTTAAACTTGAGATGAATTTATTGATATGATCTTAATAAAACCAAAAATTAATTTAAAGATTAAAAAAAAATATTGGTCTTATTTGGAAACATCAAAAAATAATTTATATGTCGTTAAAATATTTTCGGAAAGTAACCTGTAATTGATGTTATAAAATTTTATGTATATTTCATGTTTTTCTTTTAATGTGACCTCATAAAAATTATTCGTTAAAGTTTTGGATAAATTTATCGAATTTGTATAAATTACTTGGAAATAAGATTAGTCGAAAAATATATCTCTGCAAGCTTATGATCTTAAAAATAAAGCTTTTGCTTTATTATTTTTATAATCTGAAAAAATTTACCATACATAAATTAAAATTTTTAACTACTATCGAGTGGATAAGCTTTGCGTCATTTAATATTCCTCAGGTTTGGAAGTAGAAATACTTGCCAACCCGAGAAAATTTCAAATTTTTGTCTTACCTGCAAGCTATCAGAAAAGCATACTGTAACGACTCTTAGTTGGTTCTTTTCGATTATTGAGCAAATACGACAATAAAAAGACAGATCTCTAGTTAACAAAATCCCAAACTTTATTTATCAACCAGTTACAGCAACTTCCGATTTTAATTACAATGAATTCCAGGGTCTCCAATTTATGCACGATGAACTTCACTGCTTTTCCACAATTTGAATCAATAGTACTCGGAATCGTAAAATCTGTATTTACTATTCCACTAAGTTCAAATTCTTTTACTATTAGTACCCAGGCTCAAGTACCACCGATTATTCCTTATACTTTCGAATATTTATAACACTTTTAATTGCAAAATTAAAACTGACTATCTGATATTTTTGTTTGCTTATTTATATCGAAAAATAAATAAATCGAAACTTCTATAATCCACTAGAAATCAAAACTACGTAGTCTGTACATCTTGAATAGGCCACACCTGTTTTCATTCATACTTGCATTTGTATTAGCGAACTCAAATTTAATTTATGCAAAATGTATTAGGTAACTCCTTTTAATTCATTAATGTAAACATTTGTATAACAAATTTAATTTACATTAATTTATGCAATACAATTTGCAATACAAGTAAAAGATTGAAAAAGGAGTTAACTTTTAATTCATGAATGAGTAAATAAAATTAACCCATTCTGGACGAAGTATATTACAATACTTTTATTTTTATCTGAAACAAATTTATAATAAAATATTTTGGATATAATCGAGCTTGCTCTCAAAAACTATTTGTGTCAAATCGAACTAATAAAATGATTTTCTCTGATAAATTTAATTAAAAAATATTTTTTGGAAACAATCGGCATCTGCGGTGATAAACATATTTTTGCTAAAGTGATTAAGAATTTGCATAGAAATTCATTAAAATGTGTGACTAGACCACAAATAAAATTCGCAGATTCGTGAAGAAATTCGTGACAGTATGATATTATGGCCAAAATCAATATTTTTGATCCGGTAGACTTAATTTTGCTATTGGTCAAAGATCTTAGACAAGTATTCATTTGAAACTGAATATTAATATTTGAACTGTCTATTAACGGTTGAGTTAGTAACAATAAAAGAAAAGGTACAGAAGACTAAGTAGACTGTAGTAGATCTGTGGTGTCCAGTAATTTTTTACTTTAGATTTACTTTTCGAAATAGAACTGATTAGCAATTTGCCAAATGCAATTTTAACTTTCATAAATTATTTATCAAAACAGCCAAATTATAGGTAGATTTTTACCGACAGTAAATAACACCACATGCATCCACCAACCATCTATTTCAAAATGCTCCTATGAATATGAAGAATTTTTTTGGATTCGGGCGAAAATGACCATTATGTGGTGCAAAATGGTGACCCTTAACCTGAAATCAGTTTTAAATCGTTTTTTTTAATAGAAATTTATTATCACTACAAAATTATGGGTAATCAATATTTTAAATTCGGTAGTTTCTTTTTTTCCTCTTTAGAGAAGGATGTGAAGCAACACTCCTGTCTTTAATTCAGATACCTTGAATTTGATTTGCTTGGAAACGTAGCCTCAGTGTTTGTAAACTGGGCCTTATGAACTATGAAATTTGGAGGGAATTTCTCATTTACAGTGTCCTGTAAAAAGACATTTTTCACTATGCACTCTTTGAGTTCAACAGGAACTACAACATATGTCACAACAAAACATAAAAACAACCTCAACTAGAAATTGAACTACGGTGTGTCTAAAGAGTGTCGTGTGAGTACAATCCTGACATGAAACACACAAAAAAAATTCTAAAGGAGTTTTTTTAAGAGTAAATAAAAAATGGTTTCAAATTGGAAAATTTCAATAGTTACATAACCTAAGTTTCTTACAAAATCTTCCCAAATTAATATTCCCGTAATTTTGTCTATATATGAAACCATATATGGCCATAAACTGACAGTGTGTCAGAGATTAGTTTTATATTGTTTGGCAACAATCAATAATGACTCTACACTCGTGAATTAGTATGTTGACTAAAATTTAAATATTTTCATCTTATGAATTCACACGTAAGAATGTTTATAGAAATGTAATACAGAAGACTCCAAAAACCCATTAAACCTTTCAAGACATGGCATATGCGAAAAGTGTGTAGCTGTCCGACAAAAAGAAGATTCTCTTGTTCCGATAATTTTGCCTAAAGCTTAAGTCAGATCATCGTTCGATTACCTAAATTCTGACCATCTAACTTAGGCATGTATTTCGTTTTTGGTTCTTAAGTTCTGTCCATAAGACTTTACAAACCCTGAAAGTTCTTTTCTGTTTGGTTTTCACTGGTTGTCCGCAGCATCTCAAAGATTCAATCAGTTGTGGTACTATATCAACTTTTTTTTTATTTTAAGCCTTCCTGGTCGTCTTATTGGATGTGCTCGAATACTAACAATGCCTTAAAAGGCAACAATCACTACTTTCTTATTTTCCCTTTTGACATTCTCTAGTCAACTTGTACAAAAAAGTTTTCGTTGGTGTACCCATTTTGAACGTGTTGACTATCTTTCATATATGGTCTTATTCGAGTACAGCTGCGTTTTTAGTTTTCGATCCTTTATGTCATCGTTTTCAATATTAAATATGTTAAACTGATCGTCTTGCGATATTTTGGGTGGATGACATCATTTTTTTTATTTTTTAAATAAATATCGTATCTGCTATTCTCTATACCGCTGGAATATACTCAAGCAACAGACTTTTTGAAAGTTTTTGCACACACTCCAGTTTCGTACAACTAATTATTATTACGAGATCAGTATCAGCTGCAAAAGGTTTACACAGATCTGTAGCCTTTTATTACAACAACAGAAATTAAATGCGTATGATCTAATATTTCCCTCTGCGTAAAAACGAGACCGCTCTTACGTCATGCTCACTATAAATTTAATAGAAACAATAACACAAAACAATTATATAAAGTAATAGATATAACATGCTGATTATAGATATTCGACTTTATTACTTGAATTTTGATTATGATTTCTTATTATCATTAAGTAAATTACCACCAATTGTCTTCCTCTTCCATTTTTTGCTAAGCAATATCAGAAAAATTTGTAAGTCACGTTTTAGAATTATGGTGAAGTTGGAAACACTAAATATATATTTATTTTTATATTATATTCATTTCATCAGCCATTAAAATATATAGGCGACACCTGATATTCTCAACGAAATATTCTTAAACATCGACTGAGGGTGCAATGGTATCGAAATAAGAGTTTCAATGAAACTAATGATTTTCATTTTATTTATTTTACTATTCTTTACATTTATGTTGATTCTCATATTTATTTAATTTTTTTTTATACGTCGGCAATAGTGACTATTTTTTTCGTTGTGAAGCACCACGATATATATCCCTCCTATATCGCTCCTTCTCTATTCTTTATGAATTTGTTTTACCATCCAGCATTTTTGAAAGTCTAATTATTTTGCAGATGGGATGCAGACTCTACTTTTAAATATGTTTGTCTAATACATGAGGAGATATATTGAAGTCCACCACAGTTTATTTTTGACAAGCGTCCAAAAATTTAATTTGTTCATCTAGTGATTATATAAGATTTGTTCCTTATTATACAAAATATATTACATATTCAGTTTAACTTTCATGCAAATCAATATGCCATGCTTCTCCCATGAGTGGTTTTAAATATTTTTCACTTTCAATGACTAATAATTCCAAATTATATGCGTTTCCATTGAAATCTACACATATTTTAATTTTCGCCAATGTTTTTATATGTTGACCTGAAACAATGTATAAAATATTTGAAAAAGGTTCAATTTTAGAATTAGATAATTTAGAAAAATACTCATCTTTGCCAATTATACTCGAGCAAGCTCCTGTATCAATCTCCATAAGCCGTTCTTGATTTCTAACTTTCAGCAACTTAACATCACTTTCCGAATTAATTGCATTTATGTAAATTGTCGTATATTGGTTTCAGTTAAAAACACGTGGTAGATATGTATGACCTCTATTTTTACAATTGAAACAAGTAAAAATGTATGGCTGGAAAGTTTTTTGCATTATGGTTTCTCAAACATCTAAAACAGCTATTGTAATGTTGTTGACCTTTGTTGTTACTACGGTTTTGTTGACCACTGAAAATTCGATGATTTGACCTTCGTTGAGAACTGGTACTACAATGACAACCTTCCTTCCTTTATACTATTTTGTGCAGAAGGGTTAATGTCTCTTGACTAATTTTTAGACATTTTCATATTTAAAGCAAAGTTACAACAGTTTTCGAAATTTAAAGTTACATTATGTAGCAAAATTCGGTGAATTTCCGCACTACGAAATCCAAAAACGAAGCGGTCTGTAAAGGCGCCACCAATTGCTAAATTTGTGTTTTGAATAGGTGGTTTTTCTGTTGCTTCTGTTTATGGTACTATGGAAGTTTTTCATTTAAATATTCGCCACATGTTTGGGCGAGTGCCGTTAGTTTTATTATGAATTCTGTAATAGAATTACCTTATTTTTGCACAGCTTTGTTGAATTTAAATCTTTCTGCATGTTTGTTTAGGTGCAAAAGGAGGTGCAAAGATAATTTATTTCCAATTAACGGATGATTACAGCTTTAATTAAGTTGATGAAACAAAAAACAATTCCTTTGATGTTTTCGTGCTATATGCCCAGTTTTCCTCGTCGTCCTTTTGTTGTGTTTATTTTCATTAACTTTTTCAATTATTATAAATTAATTAATACACAGAATTTACTTTAAATATAATTTGTTTTATTATTCAATAATTACAAACTTTCAACTTTATTCGATGCCGTTCATGACGAGACTTAACTAAAAATGATTTCTCACAACATATTAAAAAACTGTAATCGTTGAATTAAGAATATTTCATGACTTAATATTAATCAATTCTTTTATAATAATATTGATTAGAGGAATTCTTTTTTATGATTCGTTTTTATGATTCATTTTTATGACAACAGAACTGATCAATTTTAAATACTTCAAACCAGTCGCTCGATTAAGCTCAAACTTCAAAATCCCCTTTGGATATTTTGCGAAATTTTTGTCAAAAAAAAAACTAAAAAATATGCTGGCAGGAATCTCTAGATATGCATGTAATCAGAATTGGTCAAAATACTACGTTTGCTCGTTAAACTAGGCATAAATCGAAAATCACAAATTTTACATATACAAATCGAAAGTTAGTAGTATGGTAACACTACCATTCCTAAGCCCGTCGCTCAATTAATTTCAAACTTCAGCACTCTGTAAACGTTTAAAATGGTGTTGAATGTGTTGACGATGAGAATGATGGATTTCTTTCAATAAATCGAGCTCCAAACCAAGCTCCAAAGAAATCTTTATTTTAATTTAATTTTAATAAAATACTTTAATTTTTTTTCTTTCACTTTACAAATTTGATGTTTATTTCCGAAAAACTTTATTAAGACTGAATGTACAAGTCAACAAAAAAGTTACAAAAAATTAAGTTTAAACAAAATCAAATTAATGCCATCTCTTATTCATTCAAATATCAAATTGCTACAATCATTTTGGTAGCAAATTCAAAACAAATAATAAACTTAAGGAATAACAAATTTACATTGAAATGGCTTGTTGTTATTTTCTGTTTACATAAATAAGTTTATACTCCATTCGAATTCAAATGATTAATTAAATAACAATTACTAAATCCTTTATCTTATATTTTAGTTAACCTGAAACATTCCGGGCGCCTTGATGTAATCAATTCAATGGATAGGTAGCAAACATAATTTTTTTTACAGGACGTTTCAGTATTCCATTTTTTGTTTTGATGGATGCAACTCTGACTAGTCCATCCATTCCGGGATGCACAGCTTCGACTTTTCCCAATAAATACTTCGAAGGTGGAAAATTTTCTTCCTTGATCACGACAATATCGTTAATTTTTAGATTGATGTCTTCAAATTGCCATTTGTTTCGTTTCTGTAATGCAGTCAAATATTCACTTTGCCATCTCATCCAAAAATGTTGAAGCATTTGCTGCACCATTTGCGAACGCGATAGTGTTGAAATTTTTTTATTCGTCAAATCAGGTCCAGGTACAAAATATGGATGACCAATTAAAAAATGTCCGGGTGTTAGGGCATCAATTTCTTCAGTGGATGTTGAACAAATTGGTCTTGAATTTAAGACCGCTTCTATTTGTGCCAATAACGTCGACATCTCTTCATAGGTTAATATGGAATCTCCTAATACTCTTCGTAAGTGAAATTTCATCGATTTGACCAGTCCTTCCCAAAGTCCTCCAAAATTTGCTGCTGTAGGAGGGATAAAATGCCAATTGATTTGATCCTTCAAAAGATAAGTAGAAATTTTATTATTATTTAATTTTAAAAAATTGAAAAATTCTACTAAAGCCCGATTGGCACCAATAAAGTTTGAGCCATTGTCACTGAATATGTCAGTGCATAAACCTCTTCTGGCTACAAATCTTCGAAGAGCCCCAATAAATGACTCTGATGTCAACTCATTCACCAACTCAATATGTGCTGCCTTGGTACTCATACAAACGAAAATCGCAACATATCCCTTATGTGATCGCTGCCCTCTGCCCTTTGCGTTTTTTAACATTATTGGACCAGCATAATCAGCACCAGTGCTCAAAAAAAGGACGATCAAATTTTACTCTCGATTCTGGTAATGAACCCATTTGTTGTTGAATGACAGATTTTTTGTATCGAGTACAAATTACGCAATTATGAACAACTCGTCGTACAGCATTTCTGCATCCCACAATCCAAAATCGTTGTCGAAGTGTATTGAATAATAAAGTTGCTCCTGCATGATAATTTCGTATATGTTCTTCCATTATCATTTTTAAAACAATTTCATTGTTTCCTGGTAGAATTATAGGATGCTTAGTTTCAAACGGTGCCAAAGAATTTTGAATTCGACCACCAACTCTTAAAATACCATTTTCATCAATTATTGGTGATAACATTTTGAGACTACTGGTCGTAGAAACCATTTTGTTTGTTTTTAACATCTTTAATTCTTCAAAATAATATTGTTTTTGGATATGTTTCATCAAATCTTCTATAACACTTCGCAACTCCTTAGAATCCAGTTCATCTTTTATTCGATCTTCTTTTTCGCAGAAATAATTATGTAAATATCGCTGTATCCATTCTAATATACGCAGCATTTTATTGTATGACGACACCCTTGATGCTAATTCGTCATAAATCGATATTTTCTGTTCCGCAGATAGTAGTGATACAGGATTTTTGACTTCCTCCAAACATTGCTGTTTATCTTCTTGATGTCCTTCAATTATCCAAGTAGATTGAGATTCAGAAAGCCAATTCGGACCATGCCACCATAACGTAAACGATTTAAGACCCGACGGAAATATACCGCGCGACGCACAATCGGCTGGATTATTGCATGAGCGCACATGATTCCATTGATTTCGAGACATTAATCTGAGAATTTCACCAACACGATTTGCAACATATGTTTTCCAACGACGTGGATGTGATGAAAGCCATGATAGAACTATAGTTGAGTCAGTCCATGCATATATATTGTTCTCTTGTATGTTCATAGCATCTTTCGTTGTTGACAACAGCCTTGCAAGTAGAACTGCTCCGCATAATTCCAATCGTGGAAGTGATACCTGCTGTAGTGGAGCCACCTTTGTTTTTGCCGCGACAATATTCACAGTAAACGATCCATCTTCTTGTTCCGTCCTACAATATACAACAGCCGCATATGCTTTCTCCGATGCATCAGAAAATCCATGCAGTTCTATAGGTTTGTCTTTGGTATTCAACCATCGTGGTATAAGAATTTCCTGTAGCTCTGGAATCTGGCTTCGCAATTTTCTCCAATTATCAAGGGTCTTCTCAGGCAATACTTCATCCCATTCCAGCTTCAACAACCATAACTGTTGGAAAAAGATTTTTATTAATATTGTAGTAGGAGACAGCCATCCCAAAGGATCGAAAATCCGTGCTGCTTCTGATAGTATTGTCCGTTTTGTAACTGCAGCCTCGACATCCAGTCTTATCTTAAATGCAAATTCATCTGACCCTGGTCGCCACTCTAATCCAAGCACCTTTATTGTAGAGTCTTCTTCGCCTAGTTCGATGGTTCCACATTCTCGATCTAACTCAGACATATTTTGGAGCAAATTGTTGTAATTCGACGACCATTTTCTTAAATGAAATCCCGACATCTTTAAAATTTCAATTAATTGACTTTGAATTTTCATTGCCTTTTCTTCCGATTCAGCTCCAGACAAAAGATCATCGACATAAAAATCCTTCTCAATTATCTTAGCCACTTCTGGATATTGATCTTGAGAATCCTTTGAAATTTGTTGGATAACCCTGGTTGCGAGATAAGGAGCACACGCTGTTCCGTAGGTGACAGTGTGTAGCCGATAGTGTTTTATTTTTTCCAAAGTATCTTCACGCCATACAATTCTCTGAAAATTCGCATCTCTTTCATCGATCAAGACCTGCCGATACATCTTCTCAATATCGGCTGTGAAAACTACTTGGTGAATTCGAAATCTCAGTAAAATATTTAAAAGACCAGGTTGAATTGTCGGTCCGACCATCAAATTGTCATTAAGAGATGATGCCCTTTTTGTTTTTACTGACGCATCAAACACTACCCTTAATTTAGTAGTAGAACTTGACTCCTTTACGACACCATGATGTGGAAAATAAAATCCTTGATTATGAGCAGTTTCAATTTCGTTGTCTGGGATCTGTTTCATATGACCAAGAGACTCATATTCTCTCATGAAATTAATGTATGACGTCTTAAAGGTATCTTCCTTTTCAAAACGTCGTTCCATCGCATAGAGCCTCTTTATTGACAATCCTAACGAATCTCCCAAATTTAATTCTTCGTTTTTAAACGGAAGGCGAACCATAAATTTTCCGTTGAGCTGAGAAACATTCTTCTGAAAATGATTCTCACACTCTATTTCTTCAAGGCTCCATATTTCCGCAGTCGGCATTTCTTCAACCTCCCAAAATTTCCTTAAAGTGCGATCAATATCAATCCCTATATGCATATTGATAGTCGATCCAGGACTCCAAGATGTGGAATTAGTGTGGAACTCCCCCGCTAAAACCCAACCGAACAATGTATATTGGGCAATAGGAAATTTATCCTTCACTATCTGACCACCTTTCAGAATCTTAAATATTTGATCGGCTCCAATTAAAATATCGATCGGCCTTGGGATGTTGAATTCAGGATCTGCCAATTCTAAGTCCTTGATAAAATTCCAATTGGTTTTAATAAACTCCGCGGCTGGTAAATTTGACGTTAATTTCGTTAGAATTAATGCAGAAAATGATATAGTATCTGAATCGTCAAATCAAGATGTTATGGTAAGTTCTGTTTTTCCTCTAGTATTAACGGCACTCATAGCTCCAAGCCCTGAAACAGACACTCGTGCATTTACTCGTGCAAGTCGCAATCTTTGAACGCATGATTCTGTCATAAAGGAAAATTGAGAACCAGAATCTAAAAGTACCCTACACAATTGAGATTCTCCACTGCTATCCTTTACCTTTACGACGGCTGTTGGCAATAAGGTTGTTTGAATTTGAATCTTGTTCACAGATTCAATAGTGTGCTCGTTTACACTATTGAGAGTCTGTAAGGTTTCAGTTTTTGGACTCTTAACTACATGTGAGGCTACAACATTTTCTGAATTGTCAGTTGTAGAATTTTCATCAATATGTAACAACGAATGATGTCTCCGTTTGCAGGAATCGCAATTAGTCTTAACCTTACATCGAAAAACAGGGTGAGACGTATTTAAGCAATTATAACATCTTCTGCTCTCTTTAATGTATTTTCGCCTATCTTCTATACTCATTGTTTTAAATTGTCGGCATTCGGGCAAACAGTGAGATTCCCGTTTGCATAGCAAACACATTTCTTCCGATTTGACGTGCATCGCTTTGACTTTAGGTGGGAAAGTAGATTTTTTTTTAACTGTGCTAGAATTTAAATTTAATCCGTCCAATGCATCTGCACGCTTATTCAAAAAATTTATAAAATCTTCGTTGGTCGGAAAATCTAAATCTGTAGAATCATTTGACCAAAGTTGACGACTTTCTTCATCTAATTTATTTTTGGCTAGGTAAACTAACCAAGGATCACGTTGTTCCGCCCTTTCTCCAAGAGCTTTTAATCCTCTAGTTACCTCACTGTATGTATCTGCAAGTTTTCTAATATTACAGGTATTTGCTAGCTTTATTGTTGGCTGTTCTAGAAACATCTCAATAAACGCATTAACTATAGGCTTTTTTCGGTTTTATCGATCTTTTAGTATTTGAAGGGCTTCACAATAATTTGCTTCCGTGACTGACAAATGCTTGACTTTGCTCTCGGCGTCACCCCGCAATAATCCCTTGAGATATTGAAATTTTTGAGCAGGAGAAAGATTGGGATTTTCATGGACGACTTTATTAAATAGATCACTAAATGATTGCCAATCACGTACATCACCATTAAATGAAGGCATATTGACCCTGGGTAATTTAAATTCAGACGAATGTGCTTGACTTCCAGAAGTATTGTTAATAGAGCTATCATTCAAACCCGGAAGAACGGTTGTGTTTCGTTGCCTGATTATAGTGCTCAATGAGGCCACCACGTGGTAATAATTCCTCTCAAATTCCTCCATTTCCGAATTTTCTTCATGGGATAATGCAAAAATTTTATCTTCCACGTCGTTAAACTCATGCAATAATTCAGTAGCCCGATCTACTCGCGTTTTCAACTGTTCTATGCTTGTTTCATCGTGAACCTCCACAATGTACTTACTTAAGCGCGTCATTTGCCCTTTAATAATAGAACGCCGTTTTTTAAGCGCCTGCATGATTTTTCAACTCTAAATTCAATCCTAATAACCGAGCTAATAACACTTAAATTCAATGAGCACAGCACAATATAACTTAAATCAAATCACTTAACCTGTATAAGGGTTGATAAATTCAAAGTTTATATATTTCAAAATAAAATTAAAGTTCACAATTTACGATTAAATCAATATATTTTATTTAATTAATAATTAATAAATGTTCTTTTTCTTATATTTCAGCGAATAAATGTATAAAATTCGATACTTATCGTTTTCGCAAAAATGGTGGATGGCTTGGCTTGCTTTTCGATGAAATTCCAGAATATTTTTCCAAATAGGGCACTGCCTTTACCTATTCGACTACGAAGGACCAATGTTGACGATGAGAATGATGGATTTCTTTCAATAAATCGAGCTCCAAACCAAGCTCCAAAGAAATCTTTATTTTAATTTAATTTTAATAAAATACTTTAATTTTTTTTCTTTCACTTTACAAATTTGATGTTTATTTCCGAAAAACTTTATTAAGACTGAATGTACAAGTCAACAAAAAAGTTACAAAAAATTAAGTTTAAACAAAATCAAATTAATGCCATCTCTTATTCATTCAAATATCAAATTGCTACAATCATTTTGGTAGCAAATTCAAAACAAATAATAAACTTAAGGAATAACAAATTTACATTGAAATGGCTTGTTGTTATTTTCTGTTTACATAAATAAGTTTATACTCCATTCGAATTCAAATGATTAATTAAATAACAATTACTAAATCCTTTATCTTATATTTTAGTTAACCTGAAACAGAATGCAAGAATGAAAATTTTATTTCTGATATTCAACGATTTCTCATTGAACTGATGGAGGTGGAAGTGACAATTCCAAGTTGCATCCAGGTTGCATTCCATTGGAAGGAGTAAGGCTTTCATCTATGAAAATAACATTGTAATATCAGTAGAACAATTTGCCGAATAATTTTTCGTTATTAAATAATTAATGCAATTTGTTGCATTAAGTTTCAAGTAATTAGTCAAAATGATTTGACTTTTCTTAATCTAATAATATATTTTCCTTTTTTAGGAATAATTTTCTTTTGACGCTACACTTTGATTTTCATAAATTCTTGAAAGATGCGGTAACAGTCTATTCCTCCCCTTTTTTGGAAAGACTGAAACTATTCCGTCCTTGATTTGTATAGTTGGGAGGTTTTTATATCTCACCTTATACGGTCGTCCGTAAACAGTGTGGTAGCCACCCTCCAGTCATGTAACCTTTGTCCTTTATTCCTTTTATTGTTTATATTATTGTCTATTACTATTGGACATTTATTACTGTTTCAAGAAAAAGTTTCGCGTCCCAAGCAGCCTTCAATTAAAGTCCTGGTCTCGCCAGCGATATGTAGGGGTTTATTCTTGAAACTTTTGAAGCTAATTGTGAAACCATTTCCTTCTATTAGTTTACAGTAGAAACTGGGTAACTGATTGTGTATACTTTGGTGATTTCAACGTTTGTGTAGTTGAACCTTCTAAAATTGTTGTCTAAGTCTCTAATGTAGTTGTGTTTTGTGGCGTATGGATGATATCTTTGCTCAACTGGTAGCTGAGGATATTTTTTACCACAAATATGGCCCTGGGCCAATCAAGCAAATAAGCAGGAGGGTTTTACATCAGTTTTAATAACTCCTGCAAAGAATACATGACATTTGTCCATAATTTATATTATTGTTTTGAATTCGACAATAGGAAGTTTTATTATATTGATATACTAGCAGGGCCCGGCGTGCTTCGCTACGCTTATAAATAAAGTTTTTGCGTATACATTTTATTTTGTTGACGTAGAAGCAATGATTTCAAAAAGTGATAATGAGAAATGCTAGCATATAGTTTTTAATTTTTCTTTTTAAATATATGAATGAAAAATAATCAGAACTCTAGCTGATCAGTTCGGATAAATGAAAAATTAGCGATCAAATAAGTTAGAGATTAAATAAGCTTACTTGAAAACTTATTTGATCGCTAATTTTTCATATAGCCGAACTGATCAGCTAGAGTTCTGATTATTTTTCATTCATATATTTAAAAAGAAAAATTAAAATTATATGCTAGCATTTCTCATTACCACTTTTTAAAATCATTGCTTCTACGTCAACAAAATTTCTACGCAAAAACTTTATTTGTAAGCGTAGCGAAGCACGCCGGGCCCTGCTAGTAAGAAATAAAGAAAACAAAACACTCACCTTTCTAATATGTCTTATTTCATAATACTTGAGGGTATTCAATGTTTTTTGTTGATCCATTGTCTGTGTGGATATAGAGATTGCCTGGTTTGCCAACTCTAAAACACGCAACATATAATTGTCCATGTAAGAAACAATCTTTATCTAGATCTAAACCACATACTTCCAATGTTTGGCCCTGAGCTTTGTTGATGGTGATTGCAAATGCCAATCGAATTGGGAATTGCAGTCTTTTAAATTGAAATGGCATATCTGTTGGTATCATGGGTATGCGAGGAATGAAGACATCTTCGCTTTTGAAAGGTCCATTCAAGATTGTTGCTTCTACTACGTTGCTCAATAATTTTTTTACTGGAAGTCGCGTGCCATTGCAAAGTTTTGGCTGATTGATATTACCCAACATGATGATTGGCACGCCGATTTTAAATTGTAGTACATGTGGTGGCATCCCTGGTAGATCAAGTGAATTCAAAAATTCTGTTGGATAGCTAACTGCTTCATCTGCTTCCATGACAGTGTCTACGGACTTGTATGTGACTTCCTCGCTTTGAATATTAGACATATAATTAAATTGTTAAATTCATTGACGTCTTTGTTTTTGGCCGCAAGAATGATTCGTTCACTCAGCCAATCGTGATTCTTATGATTAATTTGAATATCAGGAAATACTTTTTCAATTAATTCCTCTTTTGACGACACTAAATTGCAGAACTTATGAGGCAATAAAATTCATCCTGTTGTTAAATCGACCGGCACCTTTCCGTCACCAATTCTCAGCAATTGATATGAGAATATCTCAGCTGATTTATCTTTTTGGAGGAGAACACGGATGTTTGTCGATAATTTTAACCTTTTCACGTATCGCCACAAAGTAGAATATTTCAAGCAAGCAATTATTTCATCTGCCGGTGTTGATCGGGAAACTACAGCTAATGTTTGTCTGAAATCTCCTGCAAGCAATATTAATGCATTCCCAAATGGTCTGGTATTTCCACGCAAATCTTGCAATGATCGATCAAGCGCTTCAAGTGATTTTTTGCGCGCCATTGTGCATTCAGCCCAAATGATAAGTTTACATTTCTGCAATACTTTTCCAATTCCCCATCCTTTGGAAAGGTTGCATATGGGCGTTTCAATGAATTGCATGTTTAATGGCAATTTCAAAGCGGAATGACCTGTTCTTTTATCTGGTAGCAATGTCGCAGCTATGCCGGACGACGCAAGAGCTAAAGCTGTGCTATTTTACGGTTGAATTACTGCTAGAATCGTTTAAGAATCGTTTTAGAAACGTTTTGCCAGTTCCTCCTGGCGCATCCAAGAAAAAGATTCCTACAACCCCGTTATCAACATTTTGCATTAGTTGATCGTAAATTGTTTTTTGTTCAAACGTTAGCTTCGGAATATTTGATTGCACATACGACAGTTACTTCTGTAATCTTTGTTAATTGATTGGATTGTTGTATATATAGGTTTTGATTGATTTTTTGTATCCAAATATATATATTCAATTATATTTTAAATAAAAAACATATTCATTTAAAATAAATTAAAATATTTTATTCCGACTAGTTTCGGCAGTACTGGTTGAAAGCCATTTTCAAGGAAAAAAAATATTAAATGTATGTATAACTTAAAAAAAAAACATTTAATAAAAAAAATATAAATTAAATTGTCACCAAAGAATTAAATATTCTTATATATAATAAGAGTATTTGTTTTTTATGATTTGCGAATCGTCAAATAAAAATTTACCCATGATGTTAATGTCAATTATTGGTTTTAACAAGTTTTATGAAACAGGTGTATATTAGAACTAATTGAAAATAAAATTGTTATATGTTGAATCGACATAATATGAATCAACTTGTCTATTTAAATTATCAGGTTTTTTCTTAATTAAAATTGCTTCTTTGAGTTTACGTTTAAAAGTATTATTTTCATGAGAACAAATTCTATAGTCTTGCCAATCAATTCTATGTTTAGTTTCTACAACGTGTTGTGACAATCCACTATGAGCACCGTTTAGTTTCTTGGAGTGATATTCATGCTGTTTAATTCGTTTGTTTAAATATTGTCGTGTTTCACCAATATAAACACTTGTGCAATCTTTACATTTCACCTCATAACAAACAGATGATTGTTGTCCAATAGGAGTTTTATCTTTTAGCTTGCTAAAAACATGTTGCTGAAGAGTGTTGTTAGGTTTACCAACAACTCTAACATTAGATATGGCCATTCTATGTCTTAATTTATCAAATAAAACAGGAATATATGGTATGCTGATGGTTTTGTTGTATGTTGTAGTATTTGATATTTGATTAGATGAATGGTGATTTGATGCGGAGTTTTGTTGCTGTTTTAATTTGGTTATAGATGAGCAAATTTGTTGGTTGACGAGATTGATGGGATAATCATTTTCTTGAAGGGTTTTTCTCAAGAGTTTAAAATTTGATAATTTAAATAGACAAGTTGATTCATATTATGTCGATTCAACATATAACAATTTTATTTTCAATTAGTTCTAATATACACCTGTTTCATAAAACTTGTTAAAACCAATAATTGACATTAACATCATGGGTAAATTTTTATTTGACGATTCGCAAATCATAAAAAACAAATACTCTTATTATATATAAGAATATTTAATTCTTTGGTGACAATTTAATTTATATTTTTTTTATTAAATGTTTTTTTTTTTAAGTTATACATACATTTAATATTTTTTTTCCTTGAAAATGGCTTTCAACCAGTACTGCCGAAACTAGTCGGAATAAAATATTTTAATTTATTTTAAATGAATATGTTTTTTATTTAAAATATAATTGAATATATATATTTGGATACAAAAAATCAATCAAAACATATATATACAACAATCCAATCAATTAACAAAAATAAACTTTAAAACAAAATATGGATTCAAGAAATATTCTTGACAGATCCAGTTCTCACAACAGCACTACATCTAAAAAAATCATCAGATCAGTCATAAAATTAACCAAAAAACTTGCAGACATGGACAATAAGAAGAAATTCCTACTCAACTGCAAAAATAATGACATCATCCCCAAAAGTTTGCGCCACAACTTTAGAGGGTTTGGTCACCATATAAACAAAATTGATTTTGATAAAGCAGTGTATATTTTTCAAAAAACTCTACTAAGGATTGAAATAAAAACTCTTTTTAACAAAATATCCGTTATAGTCGACCAGTCAGTCCTTTTAAAAAATCAACTAAATAACATCATTCATCATGATAGATACAATGAACTTTTAGTTCGTTTTGAACAAATTTATCATCGTAGACTTCAATCACAAAAAGATCACTATATAAACATGTTTCAATCTTTGTTTGATGCACAGTATGGCTATTTAAATCAACGAGTAAGCAATGAAACACCAACCGATAAATGGTTAATAAACCGATCAAATACTCAAATCCCACCCATGGTGAAAAACACTTTATCTTTGGGACCAAAACATAATTTTGCTCCAAAACAACAACCACAATTCAGTGACATCATTGTGGATCTTGAGTTTGGACTCACCAGCATTGAAGATATCACTCAAAGATCATTAGTAAGGAATGATCTTTGCAACATAATGAAAAACTATCAACGACGCCCTTCAACGCAAAATGTTGAACAAAAATTTTTATCACGTGGGTTACGAGAATGTAAATCTTTCCTTAAGAACAATGAAGATATTATCGTAACTAGGGCTGATAAAGGTAACATAACTGTTGTTGTTAATCAAGAAGAATACCATACAAATATGATGAAACATTTAAACGACAATACAACATACAAACTTGTTTCCAAGGATATGACGCAATATATTCAAAACAAGTGTAACACTATGGTATCCTCATGGGAAAAAAGAAAATTAATCGATGGTATAACAGCAAAATATATCAGAACTTATAACGGAGTTATCCCAAAAATGTATGGACTTCCTAAGGTTCATAAACCATTATGCCCTTATAGAGTTATTGTATCATACTTGAATTCACCACTGTATAATATTTCAAAGTTTTTTTGCAATATCATCAACAATGTCATCGGTAAGTCCGGTAGGACAGTAAAAAACTCTTATGATTTTGTCAACAAGGTTAGGAATCTTGTTTTACCAGAAGGATACATACTGATATCATTGGATGTGGTATCTCTTTTTACAAACACCCCAAATGATTTGGTAATTGATTGCATCAAGAAAAAGTGGAACGATATCAAGATTCATACATCTTTACCATTATCTGAATTTATCGATGGTATAAAGCTCATATTAAACGGTTGTTATTTCACTTATAACAATGTCTTTTATCAACAAATACAAGGTTCACCAATGGGCTCACCAATTTCACCACCTTTAGTTGAACTTGTTTTAGAACATTTGGAAGATACAGTTTTATCTTCTCTAGATTTTGATCCACTGTTTTACTTTCGTTACGTTGATGATTGTATCACTGCCATACCTTTTGATAAGGTTGAAGAAATGCTTTGCAGATTCAATGGTTTTCATACCCGACTCCAGTTCACTGTTGAAAAAGAAATTGACAAAAAATTGGCGTTTCTGGATACTTTACTTTTACATGACAACGCAAAAAACAAAATAATCACAGATTGGTATAGAAAAGATACCTGGTCCGGAAGGTATATTAATTTTAAGTCAAATTTACCATTGTCATATAAACGAAATAAGATAACCATTCTAACTGAAAAAATTTTCAAACTTTCTCATAAGAAATTCTATAGGAAAAATTTTAAACTCTTGAGAAAAACCCTTCAAGAAAATGATTATCCCATCAATCTCGTCAACCAACAAATTTGCTCATCTATAACCAAATTAAAACAGCAACAAAACTCCGCATCAAATCACCATTCATCTAATCAAATATCAAATACTACAACATACAACAAAACCATCAGCATACCATATATTCCTGTTTTATTTGATAAATTAAGACATAGAATGGCCATATCTAATGTTAGAGTTGTTGGTAAACCTAACAACACTCTTCAGCAACATGTTTTTAGCAAGCTAAAAGATAAAACTCCTATTGGACAACAATCATCTGTTTGTTATGAGGTGAAATGTAAAGATTGCACAAGTGTTTATATTGGTGAAACACGACAATATTTAAACAAACGAATTAAACAGCATGAATATCACTCCAAGAAACTAAACGGTGCTCATAGTGGATTGTCACAACACGTTGTAGAAACTAAACATAGAATTGATTGGCAAGACTATAGAATTTGTTCTCATGAAAATAATACTTTTAAACGTAAACTCAAAGAAGCAATTTTAATTAAGAAAAAACCTGATAATTTAAATAGACAAGTTGATTCATATTATGTCGATTCAACATATAACAATTTTATTTTCAATTAGTTCTAATATACACCTGTTTCATAAAACTTGTTAAAACCAATAATTGACATTAACATCATGGGTAAATTTTTATTTGACGATTCGCAAATCATAAAAAACAAATACTCTTATTATATATAAGAATATTTAATTCTTTGGTGACAATTTAATTTATATTTTTTTTATTAAATGTTTTTTTTTTTAAGTTATACATACATTTAATATTTTTTTTCCTTGAAAATGGCTTTCAACCAGTACTGCCGAAACTAGTCGGAATAAAATATTTTAATTTATTTTAAATGAATATGTTTTTTATTTAAAATATAATTGAATATATATATTTGGATACAAAAAATCAATCAAAACATATACTTCTGTAATCCTTTTATTTATTTATGATGGATGATAGCATGCAAATTCGTATTGATGTTATCAGCATTCAATGGTATTGCTACACTCGAATCACTCAAATTTAATGTTTTTAAGTACTCAGAAATACAGCTAAACTTACCATCTGATTCATTGGCACTTTCATAAAAATCAATAAGCGCAAGTTGTTAGTTAGTTATTCATGCACAGTACTGTTTTATATATTTAAATTTCCTTCAAAATGGTAAGATTTCTGTAGCCAAATGCTTTATAATTTATAACAATCACAAATAATATGCAGATCAGCTATTTCATTTATAATACTAAGAACAGATAATTAGTAACAGAAGTTATTTAAAAAAAACAGATGTTTAACGGTGGATTGAATCCAAAATTGCTTAAACAATGGTTCACCACCTGATCGTGCGATATAGTAAAAGTAAAGATATTCACATATATTATAGAGCAATGTAAATTAATTGATATTGTTACCAACCTTGCAACACAAATTTTAATAATCAGTTACTTTGATATAAGTAAAGGTGCGATCCACGTGCGAAATCACGATTTTATATTTTCCTGATCCGTTTATTGGGAGAAATATGTAGCAAAAAGATCTATTTTGTTCAGTGTAAAATATTGTATTACAGATTGCTTCAAGGAGAATGTTTTTATAGTAAATGAGAACTGAGGACATTTTTGCTCCTACCGAGGACAGTCCTACCGAAAGGAGAACACGTTGCAACCTTATTAAATTGAGCATGAAGTTAAAATCGACCATAAAGTTGAGTGATTTGAAAATAAAGCAGGTGAGACACTTGTAATTGTTGACAGCCTACGTTATAAAACATATACATATGTATAACGAAAAAAAAAAAATTAAAAAAAAAAAAAAAAAAAAAACTATGTAACAACCTTCCTGTATTCAAATGCAACGTTGTCTCCAAATTTCAAAAGATTCGATCAAGTACTTTCGGAGATTACCTATTTTGAACACACGAACATTTACATTTTTATTTATATAGAAGATAGATTACTATTGTTCAACAATCACCCGTGGCTTTGACGCAATGGTTATTATTATATTGAATCATTACTGATATTCTACCTTCGCCGATACATTTGGCGCTATGGTATTTGGTATTGTTTTAATTCAAGAATCGCAGGTACATACTTTATTGACGTTATTATTCCCATTCAACAATCGCTGGGACAAAAGGTGCCACGTTTGGTTGTTGTACTATATTAATGAAGAGTTGGATCAACGGCCAATAATAGGGTGAAAGAAACCTTTTAATTTATTTTAAATGTCGTAGAAGAGTAGCATTGTTGAATAAGTGGTTTGTGTGATGGTCATGGTTCCTTCAAATTTTGGGGTCGTCAAAGTCCCGGTTCTTTGTTCATCTGAACCTTTCTTCTTGTGGAACTTTTTCGTGAAATTCCGCATTTGTTCCGGGTGGAGAAAAGGCATAATCGATTTTACAGACTGTGCTAGTCGGAAATTAAAAATCTCATGGCATGAAATTCCTCTTATGCTCCTGATAATGATGCCACTATTAGTAATCCACAGTTTCCATAACAGATTTCTCACTTTATCTTATTTGCTACATGTTTGTTTGTGAATTTGTTATAATGATTAGTTTTATTCATTTTGTTCCACGAGTATCAAATGGAGACATGGGTCATTGAGGTCAGATTCCTGATAACATGGCAAGAGAAATTACATTTGCCTGTATTTAAATGACTCCGTTTAGAACTAGATGATGGGTAGCATCAGTCCAAGCTATGATCTTTATTGATCTTTTGTTTCTACTGATGGATTTAAAAACGTCGGTCATCGTTAACAAAACTTGAAAAAAAAACTTAAATTTTTAAGTTGTTTTTTTTGCATTGAAATTTCTTCACAGTACTATTGTGTGAATTCATAGGATGTGTAATATTTCTATTATAGTCAACATTCTAAGTCACGAGTGTATAGGCATTATCGATTGTTTCCAATCAATCAATGCGAAAATCAATATTCGACACTTGATCAATTATTGTCATACATGCGCGCTTGCATATTTGCCAACATTTATATATGCGCGCTTGCATATTTGCCAACATTTTGGGGAATTTTATTTATTCGGGATTTTTGTGAACAATTAAACTCAAATAACTAAGGAATTAATTTGAATTTTTCCAATTCACAGGGTATGGTTGGAAGTATTTAAGAAAAAAGTCTGTTTTTCTCTTTTACGGGTTTCGGTTTGGATTCGAACTCGTAACCATCAGTGCCACAACGAGTTCAATTCCTTTGGCAGACACGTTTAACCATCATCATTCAAAATGAATAAAAATTTTTCCATAAAAAATTATGTCTAACTGACGATTGAGAAATTCAACTTAAGTAAGATAACTAAGTTTCAACTTAGAAATACATCGCCTTCCTGGCGTAGTGGTTAAACGTGTCTACCAAAGGATTTGAACTCGTTGTGGCACTAATGAGTTCACGAGTTCAAATCCTAACCGAAACACGTAAATATTTAAATTAAACATGCAAATGTCTAGTAAATAAATAATGAACCATATAATTATTAAGAAGTTACAATCCCCTTAAAATTGTGAACATATAGCACTTAAATATTGCAAAAGGTTATTCATAGCATTTTGGAAAATCTACTATCAACAAGCTTCTTTCTCTATCTTATAAACAATCTTATTTTCAAGAACAAATCAGTTTTAGTCTCACGTCAGTTTTTTTTCTAGATCGGTCGTTCATCATCAAAATACAATCCACAACCATTTTTTATTGTTGGGTTAGTCGTTCATTTTAAATCGGTCGTTAATTTTGCATCGTTCTTTTGTTCGATTTATTTTTAGACATTAATTTTTTTTATTTTGGCTTTAAATCGGGTTAAATCGGTCTTATTTTAAACGGATCGTTTGTTTTATGCATATCAAGTTTTCAGTTTTCGTTCTTCTTTTGCTTGATTCATTTTTTGTTTTAATTTTATTTGAAGGTTTTTTATTTTTTCCCTTACATTCAGAATCAACATTTGTTTAAATAGAAACCTTTCAAATACACAGTTTTGTGCGAAGGTATTGAAATGAATGAAAAAAAATTCAAAGAATTTCATTCAATACGCATAAAAATATTTATTAATTCATCATAGATAAACCGATGAACGATGTTTGTACCACTAACTGAACAATTGGTCGTTCACTGAAATTCAGCATCAGTCGCTCAAAACTAATACTTCACTCCTGGGTTATTTAAATGGATTTCAAGTCTTAAAGTTTTAAGTCTTGGCACTGGCCGCCAGACAGCAGGAGCCTGGTACATTTTCTAGTCATTTGGAGTTACCCACTTAACACCGAGATCATCTGTTTACTTCAACCATATACTGTTATCATGTTGTCCATAATATGCCGAAATACGTGTTAGAAGCACGTGTAGCTATGTAGCTGTATTTCGTAGTTTACACAGCAATGTAACAAGCTTTTTATTCACTAAGTAAAGCAAAATCTATATACCGATTTGCTACTTTCAACTGTTAATCACCGTTTCAAATACATTTCAACTAGTCTTAGAAATAACGCGTATTTTATTACGCGTATAACCTTTAAATTAACACCAATCACCTGTTTCCTGAGATAATAACTCTTTCTTTCTGACTTTAATTAAAATTTAAATAAATTTCCAATAACTTTAATAAAATTGAAGTTAATTTTGATTTAATGGATTATAATCGCAAAAAAAACAAACAAAAAAATTAAATTAAATAATCAAAAATATGTCGCCATAAATAAAATTTTATCTCGAAGCAAAATACAACAAAATACAAATCTTGATAAAAATCTTCAACCAGATGATTTAAACTCGAAGGCTTTACATAGTCCCTACAATCAATAAATCTTAAGAAAATAAAATTATTCTCTTGTTTTTTTTCGTTTTTTTTATTAATTAAACTTTTCTTTAAAGTTTGATTTTTGTTTCTTCACTGATGTGACAGTTTCGATGACAATTATTATGATCAAAAAATAAGAACAACAAAAGAGTTACATAGCTCATATAAGTGAAGATGAAAGATGATGATTGTTTATACATTTTTCTTACTTGGATGATATACATATATTTTATTTTTTTGAAAGTAAATTAGTTTTATGTGATGTTCGAGACGTTAATTAATAAAAATAAAATTAACAAAAAAAAATAATGTTGCAAAAGTTGATTTAATTAAAACTATATAATTCATTTTTTATTTTTATAACATGAAGTGAAAGCTTTTTTTTTTAATAATGTTAAAAAAAAGTTAAACATTTTTGGGAATTGCTTTTTGATGATGACGAGAGGCGATTTTATGATCGTCTGCAGTAGCTTGTTTGTTTTCCTCCGGCTGTTATGTGTTTGAGACCATTTTATAGAGGTTACGATTTTACAGAAGACACATAGGTGACACAAAAAAATGTTATTGGTTTGCTGTGAAAAATAAAATCAACTGATTGTCTTTTCTACTTGTTTCCGAAATAAAACTAATTTGATGTATTGGTAAATGTTGTTATAATTTTTTATATGTTATTTTAGCTTTATTTATAGGAAAAGTTCTTATCATTAAAGTATAAAAACGATTTGCCCGAAAGTGACCAATAAAAGGTTGGAATATTTTTTGTATGAATCAATCAACATGCTTAGCATTGAAACATATATCACTTTAACTCAATAGCTTTGAATATTCATACCATGTTAACTGTTTTTCTTTTATTATATAAGCATAATGATTAATTAACGACTAGGTCTAAACACACGTTCTAAATAATGTATGGTTAAATTGGCCTCCGTCGAACCGAACGTTGAACCAGCAACCTTATGTTACAAGGCTAGAAAACTATCAACTGAGCTGAAACGGATTCAAGTCTAGAAGTATTGTGCTTCTTGCAATAGCTTAAAATGCCTAGATTTATCGAAATAGGTTTACATTGTTGGAAATTGTAGGAGATATAAAAAATTGACAATCTGTGTTGCCTTAAACTAAAATTAAAGACACAAATTGGAAAATTTTCTTTTAGTAAAAGATTTGAGAAATAGATATTACAATACTTTGTTATGATGATCTATGTTATCAGTAGCGACTGTGTCTATTTACATTCTTTTTTCCAACACATAATTCGTAATTGTTGAAAACATGGAATACGAACGCATCGATTTCGATGTTTTCAAAAATTATAAATATGAGAATCTCACTAGTAATTGAAAGAGTTGTCACTTTGGAATTATACATGAAACATGTTGTGACTTTTAAATACTCGTTGAGGAGCTGTGATATTACCGTTGGCTGTGATAGTAATTAGATGATTGGTCACTTATGATTATACATGATACATGTTGTGACTTTTAATTACTCGTTTAGGAGATGTTATTTTAATGATGGCTGTGATATTGATGTTGGATGTTTTGTCATTTTTTGGATTGTATATGGATGAGGTTGTCAGTTTTGATTATCCAAGGATGAGCTGTAAGATCAATGTGGATGATTCGTGACTCTAAGCTAGAAAAAAACCAAGTCAATGTTAATTTATTTGTGTTGTAATTAGAAAAAAAAGTGAATCTCAGCCATGAAATAATAAAAAAAAAAAAAAATTCATTGTTAAGTAGCTCAATTGGGTTAGTATAAACTAAAATACAAATTTACAAAATGAGTGCAATCAATAAACTTAAGGTTAGTTTATTTGTTATAGTTTAACATATACAAATACGAAACACCGAGTAAGTAGAAGCAAAATATTTAATATTATTTATTCGTTTAGTTATAATAGTAAAATTTTAATCTCATACGAGAACTGAGAAACGAAAATCAATTAGTGTATGTGATGTCTATAGTAATAAAAAAAACAAAATTAAATTATCTGCGGTGTTTTGTTCCGAAGAGAAATAGAAATTGAAGGAACCCAATACATAACCTCAACACACGTGGTTTCGTTTTTTTTTTTGAATGTTTCATCTTTTTGTGGTGTGCGTTTCTAAATGTGAACTGATCCATTACAAAAAAAAACAAAAAAAGTCACTCATAACTAAGTGTACATTTTTTTATATCGACTATCGGTAATATACAAACTGTTTAAAAAAAAAGAAAAAAAATTTTTATTTGCTTTTGAGGTAAAGATTGTGAACGAAGTTCATTAAACGTAAATCCTATAAATATTCAACGATCATCCTAGAATTTTGGCGCAATAATTCCATCAATTTCACATTAATTCATGATTGTGGCTGATTACTACTGACTATTTATTTCATGATTTTGGTTCAACAATCGCCTTGACATTTTTTTAGCGCAACAATTCTATCGATTTAGCATCAATTCATTATTGTTGTTAATTGTTACTGACTTTACATTTCATACCTTTTAGTTCAACCATCGCCTTGAAATATCTTTTTTGGCGTAATAATTCCATCGATTCGACAACCATTCATGAAAAAACAATATATTGTTATACTATGATTTTGGCTCAACTAAAGTCGTTTCAGTTGACACAACCATTAGATCAATTTTTCATCGATGATTGGTTGTATTTTGGGATTACTGTTCCACAATTACTAGTGCAAGTTTGGCGCGACCAACACAAATCATTTCCAGTAGTTAAGATGCAAGTGATGATGGGCTGAGAATAAGGAAGGCGGAGAGAGGTGGGTTCTGCTAAAATCATGGGGTGAGTCATTTTCTTATATTATAATAAATATGTTCTGGTATTTGTTTGGCCTTTAATCCAACCTAATGTCTTACCAAAATATCATTTAATAATGGGGTGCTCGTGACGGTCGCGGCTTTTTTGTCCTTGAGGGTCGCCTTAATCTCTTTGCTTCTGATCTGCATGACTTTAGAAATACGTGCACACTGTTCATTTGTCCGTGGGTGGCAGGTACACTTTCTCAAACCCACGAGCTGAAGCTAGTTCATGGTTATTAACCCCGCTAGGTGCGCGGTCTGCCCTTACGGTTTCATTGGTATTTCTGATGGACCCAGTTCTCTATTACATCTTGTCGCAACAACACAAAGAGACCTTTTAGGACCTGGGTCGCACAAAAAAAGCTTTATTAAGTGGCGACAAACGGTGTTAATATATTTACTGGAAGAAAACTAAAACGTGGTTGTCAATATTTCATTTTCAATGTTGTAGTTGTGTATTCCTTTATTATGTAACACACTCCGTTCCTCAACAATTACACCACATATACAGAGTTTTATGGAAGTTAAATTCTTCGAGAAATCAAAAGCGCGACATCCTCAAGGAATACTCCATAACAAAGATTAAGGATCCTACGTTTGATTTAATAGAGATCATTCGTCTGAACTCTTAAAATATCATCTTGGCTAGTGATATATCAGTTCTCATTGTGCTATGTGATAACTCATGTATGGCAATAATAGCGACTGGAGTACATGGAGTTCACACTTATGGAAAATAAGGTAAAAAAAATTGTAAAGCAACAAAAACTGATCTCCCAATGCATCTAAAAAATGTTTTTTAGTAAACAATCTGACCATACTACAGCTGAAAGTAACTATTAATTCCATCAAATATCATTAGAGAGAGAGAGAGATGTCTATTCCCTTCACCTTAGTGTATCCTTTCTTTTTCTTTTCTAACATCGAAAATGTCCAGTATACGCCTCCTTTGACTTCTGTTCTGTCCATTACCTATGTCAGAAGCAATGAGGTCTTCTTCGCCATCAAGATAGTTTCATTAGATCCGCCATAGATCCCTACTGCCAGTAGTTGTCCTCTACACTCATTTCAAAATTGCTTATTTTCGAGCTCCTAAATAATAACAAGAGCTCTGTCAGCATCGTAGGCAGATTCTTCGAGAATGTCTAAAGAGAAATATTGCAGTCTCAAAACAGACCAGGTTATCATATATCTATCGCTCCACAGTACAAAACAACCTCAACCTTACAGCCAGCTGTTTCAAACCATTTGATTGAAAGCTTGCCATTGCAGTCTACAATATAAAGATCCAGAGATCTGTAACATATAAAGCAGACCAATTTTGTAGTCTGCCAGACATCCAAGAGGCTTCACGATACTTTAGCATTAATTTCCTTTCACATTAATCATTCTTGGCATACATTGATCCGCAACTTTATAAGCATATCATAGGAAATAAGTGATATAATTCGTGATTTGAACGATCGTCGTTGACCCGACCATTTCTAATTGACTTCATACTTGTCAAACAAGCCAACGTGGAATAAAAACGTATTTTCTGGACACCTTCCATAGTATGAACCTCTTGTAGTTTGTTTTCAAAGTTCCTCTGAGTTTGCATTTCTTTTCTTAAACTAAACACTTGTTACTTTGATATTATGAAAAATAACAGTACAACAAAACAACAGTGCCCTCCTTAAAAAATTTAATTTCTTAATATGTTTAACAACTTCAGTAAAAATTTCGTTTTTTTATTCAAAGTTAGGCATGTTTAGTGTTAATTATAATAAATTATAATTTAACGTCTCTAACTATCCGAAGATACCATGCTAACTAGGGATAAGAATTGAATGCAAAACTAAGTTTCTCTAAGAAATTTATGAACGCCAACTTTAGGCCTTTAAGGATTTAAGTTATCAGGGAAAACCCACGAAGGTAAGGTATTCCAAACATGAGAGACTCTGTTGAAAAATTGACGGGGGAAGACTACAGTACTACTCCTAAATATTTGAACCGTATATAAGGATGGGCCGCTACAGTTGCTTTGATGTGACTCAATTGGTTTGCAGATTGAGGTAAAATCGATTTGATCTCTTCAGAAGCTCTTGCATCCATAACATATTTGTAAAAAATAGTCAAAACAGCGACATTTCTTCTGTGTTGCAAAGAATCAAGATCGTTAGTAAGATTTTAGTTACCAATAAATTTAATAGCTGTTCGTTGTACAGAATCAAAGCAATTTAGACTACTCCAGCTCCAATGAAATAAAAACTATGTATTTTTTAGAAAAATTTCTAAGTGTTTGATTTGAGAACAGCATGGTGCGCAGGATTTCTGAAAACTTAAACCCAGAGTGCCTTTGAAATCAAATTGCAAGAGAACTGCTTACCATGATATCAACTGTTTTATCATATCAGCCTTGGCAAGAAAAAAACTAATACATGGAAAACAATAAACAACGGATTTTTTGTTATTCACATGTATGTCATTTTTATTATTATTGGATAACATACGCAGTAATTTACAATTGGGACAACATCCCAGGCAGAAATTTGTCAGGGCTTAATTACGGCCCTCAATGATCAGATTTGCCATAGTTTTATTGGGACTTAATCATGAGTGTAATGCTTATCCCAATCAAGCCTTGATTGGGATAGTTGGATAAGGCCCTGAATAAATTTGCTACATTAAATTAAAAAAAGGCCAACCTTAGTAAGTTATTATGTATCAGGAACTGATTAGATTGCCCAACTAGAAGTGGAATACGTAAACCAAATCAGAACCAGATATAATCAAATAAAGTTAACCATAAAAGGGTATTCTAATGCAGACCTGGAGCAGGCCTACATTAGATTGCCCTTATAGCACTTGCCATTGCTGGCCCTGATCACGCCTTACTGTATTCAACTAATTTCTGCTCGGGATATTATTATTGCACTTTTAGTGAGCTTCTATTGCCGTTTCACACTATTATATGACATATTGTTGTTATATTATATGTTAAAGGTTTTAGGAGCAATTAAACTCAAGTGCTTAAGGAAATCATTCGGATTTTTTCAATTTTACAGTACTTATTCACGGATCAGTGGTTTGTTTTTTTTTTAAACTTTTTATCTATGTGAGTGACAACCCCGTTTAGTCCAATCGCTGAAGAAACCAACTCATATGTTTTGCTTAGTGAAGTAGTCCACCGTATGAGGAGAGTAAACCTTGAGACCAAACTGTGTTTCGTCGGCCTCTTTGCAAAGCAATAAAAAAAAAATTGAAAACTGATTTATAATATATTTTTGCCTTGCGTAATACTGTCATAAATTAAAATTGTCGAAAAGAAAATCGAAAATCAATTTAAAACACCAAATAATTAGTTTGCATCGTGTTCAGTGATCATCAAATCAAACGATTATATTCAATTTTCAAAACCTTGATCAAGATAAGAAAATTGGATTATAAAATTTAAGTGTTTTTTTCTCATATATTCATTACGCTTCTTCATCATTATTATTGTTATTAAATATAAATATTTCTAAAGTGATACCAATTTATTTTTATAGTTTTGTTCAATTTTCTTTGCTGTACGTCAATTGTTGAGTTGTTGAATTTACATTTTTCAAAAATAGCTACAAGTGAAAGCCAGTTTATGTATTTTATTTGCACATCCTATATTTCATGCTGCATAAATCAATTAACTTTTTTATGCTGCATCTAAAGTGTTTATCATTGTGTTTTGAGGTTGATCTGATAAGAATTAATTTGTTATGGGATTCATGCTAAATTGATAAATTCACAACCAAATAAAAACTTATGGGATCTTGAACAATTTTTCATTTTTTTACATATAAAATTTAATGGGAAGAAAATTGAATTTCACGTTGGTGGGCCAAATTTGGATTATGGTTTTCTTCCATTAATAAGTATTAAATTACAGTAAAATTACTTGATATCCGCGTTAAGATAAGACATTTTTTCGGATTATGTATTATCATTCAGTGAAGAATATGAGTGAAATTTTTACACTTTAAATTGATTTCTTAAAATTATAAATTGAATTAAATTATTTCTTATGGGTTTACCGTGAATTTGTTTCAGTTGTAAATTTCACACTACGATCAGATATCTGATGGAAAAAAAAGTTTCAAAACCGATTAGTCTTCCTTACCATTATCGGAAGATTTCTTCTGTTTAATTTTATTTATTTGATTTTCTTAAAACAAAACAAGAAATTCTTAATTAATTTCTTCCAAAACAATACAAATCTAATTAAAATCTAACACCGAAACTAGCAAAACGGATCATCATAGAAATTAATCACGATTGCAATAATTATCTAATCTTAAAAATAATCATAATTAGTTTGCTTCTTAAACTTTACATAAATTAGAAAGAAGAGAGATGATGTCAGATGATTTATTGATATTTTAAGTGCAGCACGAGCTTAGACATTACAATATTTATTTTTTTAAAAGATCTTAAATAACAACTCAGTTTGACAGATGAGGTCAAAACAAATTGTTGCTTCCATAATTAATAAATATTCAAATAAAGACAAAAAAAGCAAAAATTGAAATTTCTTACGTTTATGGTATCGTTATAATTTTCTTTTTTTTTAGAGTAAATTCATCAATTTTATTAAGTTTATTTTATTTCATGGCGATTTCGACTTGTTATAGTTGATTTTTTTTAAGTTTAATACCTTGAGTTTATATTTGATATTAAAGAATTTTAATAGTTCGTGATATTTTATTAATTATTATTAACTGTAGTAAAAATAAAATAGTATAAATATGCGTGTTGTGGGAGTTGTAAGGTTAGAAGTCAATCGCGTGATCAGAGTGCTGTCTTGATGAAGGATCTAAGCACCTTAATTTAAACTAGTTGGATGAATTCATTTTGGTAAGATAAGGATGCAGTAACTGTCACCATAACACGTTATTAGAATAACAAACTAGAAAAATTTAGGTTTGTTTATTAAGTTATAAGATTTAAGTTATCTTTTGTGAAGATGTTGGCCAGGATTAGTAGGTAGGTACCTTAGCAACTTAAAAAATCATTGCAAAAGAAAAAACAAACAACAGTTGAATAGGCGTCCAGACCATTCGGTCATAAGGTATGATGGCAGTTTTGAAGGTTCCGTGCCAACATTCGATGAGTTTTGACATTTAAGATTGGAACTAAAGTTCGTTTACGTTCGAAACTGATAAGCTTAGACAACTCAATGAAAAGGTTGGATTCAAATTGGAAATTATAATTAGTGACGATTACTGAGCTACTTCGTAATGGGCTTGATTTGACTTGTGCTGGGTTTTGCTTAAAAGGAGAGATCAAAAACTTATCAGACTTTCATAAAATATAGACCGGTTGGAATCCTTGTGTTACACGCTGCACACAACATTGGTGGTGCCAAATACGATTATGTTATCATCATATCATTTTTATCAATCCTTGTAATGGCACTTGGCACGGGTTTTAAAATGTCACGAAAAATACAAACAGTTATATGCTTGTTTATTACAAACAATTTATGCGTGAGGTGTGTAGCGCTTAGTAACTATAAGTGGGTTATATTAGTGGTGTCTTGCGGTTCGTGCTAAGGATTAGCGTGTCTTATTCAAAAACTTTTGTCCCATAAACCCTCTTGTATCCTTGGTAATACTAAAGACAAAGAGTACTGTTCCCTATTATGTTACAAAACTCTTATTACTTGTTTATCCCGTCTGGAGCCATTATGGGACCAGTGATAGCCGTAGCAACACGTTTTCACTATGAACCACAGTCTTTAAGGTGCAAAACAAGAGCACTTACTATCAGTAGAGCAGAACACAGCGGTATACTGGACGAGAACGTATTGAAAAGTATACAAAATGTCCCATTATACTTTTATAAGGTATTCACACCCAACGAACGCATGGTTCACGCCCGAGAAAAAATATTAGAGAGTATATAGTCCCAATAAAATTTGGTTAAGAACACATTACATCAACCCTTTTAAGAAGTAATAATAAGCACCATCTTTGTTTGAAATAGGTCAGGTAGGATAACAATGTTGGTGAAATATTTCCCAAGACCATTTTAACTGCAGAATATATATTAGTTATAGATATAAACAGGTTGCGCGAGCCTATACTTATCCTGTTACGCAGACTTTACAGTCCATAGCGCCATGTCCAAGTTTGGTCTCACAAGGAACTATCTAACAAACCTTTTAGACTGATTAATGAAATGAAAAACCAGCTGTTTGGCAACAGTTGGATTGTTCTAACCTTTACGGTATTAAAGTTAAAAAATCTAGCTCTAATTGAGGAAAAGACTGGACGTACAATCAAAAAAACTCAAAGCCCTCCTCCTCTTTAAGATAACAGCCACAGAGAGGATTTTCTCTAGCTCCGATTGTAAAGTGGTGACACCGACCATGGTGCTGAGGACTTTCGTCCTTAGGCTTAAAAGCTTCATAATGCTATCGCCTCCAGCTCTACGTGCTCTTTCCTTGCACATTTGTTAATGATTTAGGTGTGGAGCGGGTCACGCTAAACGATTTCTTTTTCGATATATATTACTTTTATTTACTTTTATAATAATTTTATTTTATTTTAACAGTAAATTAACTCATTTTTTCTTTAATTTAATTATCTTTTTATCTTGTTTTAGGTAAGAAATTTTACATAAAAAAATTGTTTATTTAAAATTGAAGGTCTTGAAGAGTATACTGGAATAAAGTGTTTATAGCTGGAAAGTAATGCAATTTTTGAAATTTCTGGATTAGAAAATCAACCAGAATTAAAGTGCTTATATTTACAAAATAAAGAAGCTAAAACACACCAGAGGAAAATTTCAAGTAGGAAATTTCAAAATAAGGAATTGTTTTAAGAACATTTTAAGAAGTTGTTTAAGTTAAGTTATATTTTATTTGAATTTAAATTTAACTTTTAGGTTTCAATCATTTTGATGTGTATATCAATTTTTGCGTTTTATTGATTGTTTACCTTCCATTGTTGAATTGTTGTTTTCGATTGATAGTCTTGACTGGAAACTTAGTCATAGTTACAAGTTTTTCATTGGTCTTGACTTTTAGTTGAGTTTTTGTGAAGTTATATTATAATTGGATCTGGGATCCAGTTATTGCCAAGGATATTTATATTTATTTATTCAAAAAGGAGAAAAAAAAACAAGCGTTTTAATAGAATATTTAGTTTTTATTTATATATTAACAATTTAGTGTACAATTGTTGTACATAATCTGTTAAATTGGAATTGTTTATTGTAAACATAATATAATAAACAATTCGAAATATTCGTGGACGGTAAGGTACAATAATTGTTTATTGTTGACTTATGTTGAATTGTAGTTATTTTATTAGTTTCGTTGTTAGTTTTCTTGTGGTCTTGTTGACTCAATAACAGGTTTTAAGTACACTTTATGTATAGTTTCGTGTCTTTGATTTACATCTTGTTTTGATGTTTCTAAAATAATATTTTGTTTACAATTTCATAATTTTAATTGTCGATTTTAACAGTGAACCTAGACTTAGATTCAGGTTGTCCAGCTGTTGAAGTAGTCAATTGCAATTTCAATTTGAGTTTGTTTGTTTTCGCATTACTGTGGTTTTCGTATGTATGTTTTTCATTGATATTTCTCTATGAATTAAAATGGCAAAATTATCTATCAGCTATGCGAACATAAGAGGATTGAATATAAACCTTAATTCAGTCCATCTTTTTCTTGAAAATATGAAACCTGATATTTTGTTTTTAACGGAAACGATTATCAGTGCGCGTGCTGTGACCTTAGATAAAAACAGATACCTTTGTCCCAATTATGAACTTGAATCCTCTTTCTACATTAAGCATGGAGTTTGTGCTTATATTAGGGATACTATACCATATGTGAGATTAAATAAATTTGAATTAAATGCAAAATTTCACAATATGGTGTCACTAAAAATTAGTTGCCCAAGTCAAACGCTGTTTGTCTTTGGACTTTACCGTTCACCTAATTCACCTGAGAACTCTAATTTATTTCATGACTTATCTGAGAAGATAGATAGGTTGGTTGAGTATCCTAATGCAAAGTTTATAGTTCTGGGAGATTTTAATGTCCACAATAAAGAATGGCTTACATACAGCTCTAAAACTGACGAGGTTGGTAGACAGGCTGAGTTGTTTGCTCTTTATCACAATTTTACTCAAACAGGCTGAGTTGTTTGCTCTTTATCACAATTTTACTCAAATAATAGACCTGCCAACCAGAGTTCCTGGCATTCCTGGTCAAAGTAGTAATTTACTTGATTTATTTTTGACAAACGATCCATATCTGGTTCAATTTAAAATATCAGAACCATTGGGTGGTTCAGATCATAATTTGATCTCCACACAACTAAATATACAAATTCCAAAACAATTTAAAGCGAATCCTCGCAATGTTTGGGATTACAAAGCTGCGGATTGGCAAGGACTTAAAAGTTTTTTTAGATGTTTTCCTTGGAAACGCTATTGCCTTACCGGCCAAGACCCAGACATAGCTGCATCAAATTTTTCTGAAACTGTAATTGATGGTATGCACAGATTTATTCCTAATAAATTGATCATTCCAAAAACTGATCTATGGTTTTCTAGTAAATGCAAAAAAGCTATAAAAGTTAAAAAAAAAGCTTTTCGAAAGTTTAATCAAAACAAAACCGATGAAAACCTTAGACAGTACCGTAAAGAGAGAAATTTATGTCGTAAGTTAATAGATGAAGAGAAACATCTATTCAATAGGAAAAAAGCATCTAAATTCGCAGAAAATCCGACTGGTTCACGCAATTTCTATAAAGCCGCAAAGGCTGTCCAAAGCAACTTTTGTAAATCTTCCCTACCGCCTCTTGTTAATAGAGATGTCCCTATCATTGATCCAAAAGAGAAAGCTAATTTGCTTGGGCATTATTTCTCTTTAAATTCTACTTTAAAAGAACCTAATTTCCAGCCTAAACCTATTTCTAATGTTTCTTATAAAATGAGGCGGATAGTTTTTCGGAAAAACATTGTTCGAAAAATGCTTTTGAAAATCAATACTAACAAGGCAACAGGACCTGATTTTATTCCTCTGATTATACTTAAAACATTTGCTAGGGAGCTAGCACCAATCCTCACTAAAATCTTCTATTTGTCATATAAGAAAGGAATTTTTCCTGAAATTTGGAAAATGGCTAATGTACAGCCAGTTCCAAAAAAGGGCAGTAAGACTGATCCTACGAATTACAGACCCATTTCAATTTTATCGGTAGTTGCTAAAATTTTTGAGAAATATGTCAATTTTAATTTAATGAGCTTCTTAGAGTCTTCCAAATTAATTAATGAGAGACAATATGGATTTCGAAAAGGAAGAGCGACGGGAGATTTGCTGTCTTTTGTCACTCATATCTGGAACAAGTCGCTTGAAAACTTTGGAGAAACATTCGGTGTTGCTCTTGATATTTCCAAGGCATTTGACAAAGTTTGGCATAACAACCTAATATGCAAATTGAGATCCTATGGTTTAGACGAGCAGCTTATATCTTGGACACAGAGCTTTATATCTGAAAGAAAATTTCGGGTCAATGTTGACGGTGTATCATCGAATACTTTTTCAACTAATGCAGGAGTTCCTCAGGGTTTCGCTTTGTCACCAACTCTTTTTCTTATCTATATTAATGATTTGTTGGACTCAACGGTTCATCCTATACATAGTTTTGCTGATGATAGCACGCTTCATGCGTCTCATGAAGCACCTAAATTATATACACCCTTAGCGCTTAGTGAGTGTAGGTCAAAATTGATAGATTCCCTTAACACTGATCTTAAAACAATTATGGATTGGGGTATTGCTAACAGTGTTGAATTCAATACAAGCAAAACACAGGTTTGTCATTTTTCTAGGATAACGACACCCAATCCTTTTCCATTAACGTTTGGCCCCAAAAATCTTTTAGAGAATGAGTCTGTCAGACTTCTAGGAGTTGAGATTGAAAATAATATGAAGTGGAATTCTCATATTTTTAATCTGGCTAAGAATGCTGTTCAAAAGTTAGGTTTTTTGGGGCGATGTCGTAAGTTTTTCGATAGCGAACAACTTCTTTTAGTTTATAAATCTTTTATACGTCCCTGCATGGCATACTGTTCTCACATATGGGGTGGAGCTTACTTGAGTAGTCTCAACTGCCTTGATTCTGTATAGCGTAGAGCTATTAAACTCATTGGTAACCCAAGTCTTACTAACGGTCTTGATTCCTTGCAACACAGAAGAAATGTTGCTGATTTGACTATATTTTATAAATATATTATGGATGAACGAGCTTCTGAAGAGATCAAATCGATTTTACCTAAATCAGCAAACCTTTCGCGTCACACCAGAGCAAACGTAGCAGCGCATCCCTTTACAGTTCAAATAATTAGGTGTAGAACTGTAGCTTTCCAGCGTGACTTTTTCAACAGAGTCTCTCATCTTTGGAATACCTTACCTTCCTGGGTTTTCCCTGATGAATTTAATCCTCAAGGCTTTAAAGTTAACGTTCATAAATTTCTCAGAGAATCCTAATTTGCATTCCATTCTTATCCCTAGTTGGCATGGTATCTTCGGATATTCAGAGACGTTAATTTATAATTTATTATAATTAACACTAAACATGCCTAACTTTGAATAAAAAAAAAAAAAAAAGCAAATTGGCTGGATCAAGGTGTAATGCGATTCGTACCGTGCCGATGATCGTCTATTGATGATCGTCTATTGATGATTCAAATATCCCAATCATGAACGGAGCCGCCTGGATACCGGGCAACCTCTAGGTGTATTTTGCCTTGCCAAGTTAACAGAGCTATAACCTGGTCGAACTACTTTCTCGTGATTCTTGTGGGGATAAAATGAAACCAAATATTTATAAAAAAAATACTGACCACTGACGGGAAGAGGGGGTACAAGTGGCAGGCGCAGGAGCGAGTCTCTTCGCCATGCTGACGATGGGAGTGTACCTGCGGCAAGTGGTACTGTTGTGGCCGGGAGCAGTACAGCCTCCGTACCAACAGAAAGAAGCACTGTACTAATTAGAGTTGGTAAGCCTGGAGAGCTGGACGACCCACTGAGGCGGGGGCTCAGTGAAGCCGGTATCAGGTGGTACCTGAGGTTTCTCGCGGAGTGGATCTTTCTGAAGGACTCAAAGAGAGGGGCTCTAGAACGGAAAGAGACGGCCCCAACCGTCGGAGCAGAAAAACTGAAGCAGGCCAGAGAGTCCACCATGTCGCAGGACAGTGCACGAAAGAAGCCCAGGATAGCCACCCATCAGGACAGAGAGCAACACCATTTCAATACAAGCACCAGCTTTGCTGGAGTTATTAAGGCAAGCAAGGTGGTTATTATGGATGTGAATTATCCCCAGACAATGCTTAGTGCGGAGGAGCTGGGGTTAATCGAAGCAGGGCTAGTGAACCAACTAGCGATAGGATGTGCTGATCACAGGATTGGGTTTGTGGGTATCCACTTCAAACCTGGTTATGTGGTGGTAGAATGCGACGACGAGCAGACGCTAAAATGGCTTGTGTCTGTTTTACCTAAAGTAGAAGTCGGTGAACATATACTTGTGACGAAAATGGGGGATGAAATTCCGATTCCTCACAAGATTACCGTCTTTCTCCCAAGGAGTGCTGGGCATACCAGGGAGAAATCTCTCGCTTTGCTAGAGGGGTAAAACGCCGGCTTATTTGTTAAAGAGTAGAAGCTGTCAGGAAGTCATGATGAGGGCACAGGCCAACTCCTGACGACCCAAATTGACAACAGGGCAAATACAGCCTTATCGGGGTTGGGGAATACCCTCAACTACCGGTTTGACAAAGTCATTGTTCATGAACCTAGAAGGGCAACAGCAGAAGGTATGGTGGGAAAGGGGGCCGGTGGCGTCTTCGGGAAAGTACCTCAGTTGTCACCACAGCCCAGGGAGACCGTCGCAGCCTTAATGACACCCAGTGAGGTAGCAAATATGGTTATGGAAGAGGAGGAGCATGCTGCTGCAGAGGATTGCAGTAGCATCGAAACCGTAGGGATGGGGAGGGAGGAAAGGTTGTTGATGGATGAAGAGGCAGGTACGCTACTCTCCGACAACATCTAATGGAGGTGGCATGTAGATTGTGCGTGGCCCAAGTGAATGTACACCACGCCATAGCAGCGTCAGCTGTTGTGGTCAGAACATTCACTAAGAAACAGCTAGGGCTCACGCTGATACAGGAACCTTGGATCCATAAAAACAGGGTGTGGGGTCTTGCAAACAGCGAAGCAAAGGTAGTATGGAAAACTAATCCAAACTGACCTAGAGCGTGCATTATGATTAGGAAAAATATTAATTATATTTGTCTTTCAGATTTTCTTATCAGGTACTTGGTGGCCATATCAACTACCATCACACTCGGAGGCATTCGCCGCCAGGTAGTAGTAGCATCGGCATACTTTGCAGGGACGAGACACAGATACTACCTACAGAGGAACAGGGGCTGGTGGAATGGTGCAACAAGAAGAAGTTTCCTCTCATAATCGGGTGTGATGCAAATGCTCACAGCAAAACATGGGGAAGTACGGATACAAACCAAAGAGGAGAGTCTCTGTTAGAATTTTTAATTAAAGAAAACCTAAGCGTGTTTAACGTCAGAAGCACACCCACTTTTGTCACAAGGACGAAACAGGAAGTGTTAGATTAGGGTGGCTCAAGCCTTTTTGCGTAGCTTAACTACATACTGAAGAGATACAGACTTAGTGTTGCATGCAGTTTTTCCTTATTGGTATATATTATCACCCTCGATGTGAAAGAATTGATCGATAGCCCTTGCTGCCCAATGCATTTTGAACCACCCCATTGGATGCAATTTATGCAATGACGATTATACAGTCTTTTAGCTTGAGGCTATGTTAGCGAAGATTGAAGTAAAAACAATGGCTTTTTAATATGCCAGGATATTGGTTAAGAACGAAAGCCGAATCCACAGCGGGCAACATAAACAGCTACCACTATAAAGATATCACCATGATTTGTTGGGTGGGACTTATACCACCATGTTTGTTTCACTTTCAATAAACGTAAGTTACAAAAAGAATAAAATATAAAACCCAGAGTATGTTAGACATACTTATTATGAAGCACGATATTAAGTGAACTGTAGGTATACTTCAGCCATACCAATCACCGGAAGTGGATAAAATAGTACCAGCCTTACTAAAAAAATAGGGTCAAGTGGCTGTTACAGTAATTTTTGTTAGTGTTTAGACGGAGTCTGGGCTGATTCCATATTCCAGAACAATGAAGAGGTAATATTTATTCTAAAAGTGAGAAAAATATCTCACACAACCAAAATCTTATGGAAAGAACAGCATAACATCATTCATGTTAAAAATTATAGAAAGTATGATGGATAATTACGCACAGATGGATAAGACACACATAGCGAATGGAAAGATAGCGACTCAACGCTGGGCAGAATAAGTAAAATAATTTGTAGACACTCTCTTGTATATGCATTACCGGAATAAGAAAATGTTTTACTGCGTTATTGGAAAAACTGTTATTGTTTCGGCAGCGAACTAATTTTCTAGTTTGCTGGGCCATATAACACTTAATTTCAGATTATTTTACCACTTCAAGAAACACTTCGATCACAATAACCAATATAAACACTAAAGATTTATTTTGAAGTATTAACAATATATTTGAACAAATTTAAATTTTATTTCAACTTTAAATATTATATATTTTTGAATTAAAGAAATATAAAATAATATAAAAAATTTTGTATATTTATCTGTATTTTTTGGCGTTGTTCCTTGTTGTTACTTGTTGGTGAAAAACAAAAGTAAAGTAATGAATAAAAGAGATTACCAAGCAAATATATATAAAAAGGTGTTGCCTTTGTTGTGCAGAATAATAACAACCATAATGATGTTATGGTATCTTTTATTTTTTTTTTGTTTTTTAAGAGATGGCGCAACCATAAATTGTCCCCCAAAAAAAATAAAAGTTCTAACGCGAAAGCTATTGGTAATATTCTTTTCTTCATTATGAGAAAAAATTGATTAACAAATTTGATAAAAATCTAAATGAATAAACAAATAAATAAAGACTAAATAGGCAAGAAATTAATAGAAGGAACAACCCAGTTTACTTAATTAAAGTGCTGTTTTGGTGATTAAGTGATGAATTCTCTTCTGGCGTTGATTGATTGAGCTTCGTGTCATCTTGCATGGGTAATGGAATTAATTTTATAGTTGGTCTTTTTATTAAACCTCTTTTTGTTTTAACTGATGGACGCGAATTTGACCATCTTTATTTGGATATACCTCTTGAACTCGTCCAATAATCCACTGATTTGCGAAATGTGATCTTCTCGAACAATAACTAGTTGATCAACACGTAAATTTGGAATTCTATGTTGCCATTTAGCTCGTTGATTAAGTGTGCTTAAACAGTCTCTGGACCATGATTTCCAGAAAGCTTGAACTCTATTTTGTATGTTTTGCCATTTTGATAATCGGCTTGATTTTATGTGATTTAAATCTGGTTCAGGAACTGCAGTAAATGGTTCTCCAATAAGAAAATGTGCAGGTGTAAGTGCGTCATATGAACTGATGTCGTCAGATATACCACATAGTGGTCGAGAGTTAAGTACAGCTTCGATTTGGGTCAGTAATGTACTTGCTTCTTCGTAAGAAAATGGTGTTGGTCCAGAGACTTTTGTTAAATGAGCCTTGACGGATTTGATGTTTGATTCCCACAGACCTCCAAAATGTGGTGCGTTTGGTGGGTTGAATTTGAACCTGATTTTCTGTGGAGATAATAATTCATATATTAGTTTTGTGTGGCTATCAGATCTACACTGCTCGTATAAAACGTGCAATTCATTGCGAGCGCCAACAAAGTTGCTTTCATTATCACAATGAATTTGACATGGCATACCACGACGTGATATGAAACGTTTTAAAGCGGCAATGAACGCTTCCGATGTCATATCAGTTACAAGTTCTATGTGAATTGCTTTCACTGAGAGACAGATAAAAAGAGCGATATATGCTTTTGTGATTCGAGCCCTCCCAGGCCCCTTCCTATCTTTTAAATATATAGGACCAGCGTAGTCGACTCCAGTATTTAAAAACGGTCTTCCAGTAGTTACTCGTTCTTTTGGTAAGTCAGCCATCAACTTATAATTATTTACTCGTTTGCGTATGAAACACAACAAACATTTCTGAACATACCATCTGGAAACCTTGCGACAGCCTATTATCCAAAATCTCTGTTGAAGAATACTTGTAAGTAATGCTAGCCCAGGATGAATGTGATCACGGTGATATTTATCTACTAAGAGCTGCGTATAAACATGCGTTTGAGGTAGGATAATTGGATGCTGTGCATTAAAATTAGCAATAGAATTTGAAAGCCTTCCTCCGACGCGCAATATTCCTATGTCATCAATAAACGGCGATAGAGATGATAAAATGCTGTCTTTTTTAACTTCGTTATTCATTTTGATGTTTTTAATATCAACTGCAAATGCTTCATCTTGAACCCATTTGATATAACAATTTTCAGCCAATATTATTTCATCCACTGTTGGTGGAAGAATACCCTTGTCGATCTGCACTACTTCTTCTTTATATTTTCCACTGACCTTAAGAATAAACCTATAAACATAGCTTAAGACTCTGTAAATTTTATTCAACGAAGAATATTTAGCAGATAGAATTTTACAAGGATGAGGTCCTGTTAATGTAACGTGAAAGGCATCTAAATGTTGTTTTCGTACTTCAAGATCCTTTTCTTCAAATGCGTTGCCTGTTGAGTGGGCTGACATAATTTTAGGCCAATATTTCTCTTCTTTCATTAGCCATTCAGGTCCGTTCCACCATAATTTACTAAGGATGAGAGACTGTGGTGTAAGACCTCTGGAAGCCGCATCGGCTGGATTTTGTTTGGATGGAACATACCTCCAATTATCTCTTGGAAATTTCTCCAAGATATATGATGTTCTGTTGCCTATAAAACACTTCCATCTTCTTGGAATATCTGATAACCAAGCCAAGACAATCTGTGAATCAGTCCATGCGTAGACAGAACAAATTTTTAATTTGACAGATTGTTGTATATACTCTAGCAACCGACTTAAAAGTACTGCAGCGCAAAGTTCAAGGCGTGGAACAGAAATTTGTTTGATTGGGCATACCTTCGTTTTTGCAGCAAGCAGGTTGACAAATGTGTTACCAGCGTGATCTTGTACTCGTATATAGACTGCAGCGCCATAAGCCATTTCTGACGCGTCCGAAAACCCATGCATTTGTATATTTAGTGGTTGGTTTCTATAGGTATTTATGAACCGTGGTATGTGGATTGTTTGAAGATCTTGCAGCGATGATCTAATCTTGAGCCATCTTTCTCTGATATCACCAGTTAATTCATCATCCCAGTTAAGCTTTTGAATCCAGAGCTGTTGAAACAGGACCTTTATAAGAATAATGCTGGGTGACAACCATCCAGGAAGGTCAAAAATTCTGGATGCTTCGGATAATAGAGTTCTTTTTGATACTTTAGTGGTGTGTTCAAGTGAGACCCAAAAAGTGAAGCTGTCATCTTGTGGACTCCATAGTAAACCGAGAGTTTTAACAACCGCTATGTCATCAAATTCTAAAAATTTTGATTCATGGTCTGATTCTTGAAACCACCTAGCCAAAATTGGATCATTGGTCATCCATTTATGTAAATTAAAACCACCATTTTTTAGCAACGATATTATATCTTCGTAGGTTCTCGTAGCTTCAGCTAAGTTATCAGCACCTGTTAGCACATCATCAACGTAAAAATCTGATTTCAAACACGCTGCGGCAATTGGGTATTGTTGAGCATAATCGTTGGCCAATTGATGTAGTGTGCGACAAGCCAAAAATGGAGCACTCGATGTTCCGTATGTTACTGTAGTTAAACGGAACTGCTGAATTTCTTGGTCAGGTGAATCTCGCCAGAGTATCCGTTGAAAATCCTGGTCTGCATGATGTAACTTAATCTGACGATACATCTTTTGTATATCCGCAGTCACGGCAATTTTATGTGTGCGGAATCGTAGTAGAATCATTGCGAGATCGTCTTGTATGGTAGGTCCAACTCTTAACAAATCGTTTAGAGAGCGGCCGGTTGTACTTTTGCAAGAGCCATCAAACACTACTCTAAGTTTAGTAGTACTACTTTTTGCGTTCACTACACAATGATGCGGTAAATGATAGCCCTTATGATATCTATTTGACGTTTCGTCACTACATTTAATTTTCATCATATGCCCAAGTAATTCATATTCTTTCATGAATTCGATGTAATCATGTTTAATTTCAGGATGAATATTGAATTTTTTCTCTAGTCCATAGAATCTTTTCTCTGCTTTATGATATGTAACTCCCAGATCGACTTCTGGTGACGAGTGAAATGGAAGTCTTACCGTATATCTTCCATCATTGGCTCCTGTTGTGTTGTTAATATAATGTTCTTCACATTCGTGATTGGCTGATTTATGGTTCGTATTAGAGCTTAGGTCTTCGATATCCCAAAAATACTTGAGTAGCTGTAATAGATGTTTATTCTCGTTACGGGATAGAGTTGTGTGGCAAACATTGACAGAGCCTTTTGAACTTAAAATTTGTCCTCCAATCGTCCAGCCGAAAATGGTTGATTGTGCATACAGATGGTCCTTTATCTGAATTTTATCGGTTAGTATTATTTCATAAAATATATCATTTCCCAAAATAACGTCAATGACACCAGGAATATTGTATGATGGATCTGCTAAATTTAAATTCTTTATTATGGAAAAATCAGAATCATCAAACTTGTTCATAGGTAAATTCGAAGTTAACTTATTAAGTATCAATGCTCGTGTACTAACTGATTGTTTTGGGTTCATTATGGATATCATATGCAGGTTTACTTCTCCTTTAGTTACACCACTCTTTTGCGATGCTAGACCTTTGACAACCACGTTGGATCGCCTCCTTTGAAGACCAGTTTGCTTTACATAACTTTCACTGATGAGAGTTGTTTGAGAACCCGAATCTAGTAAGCCTCTAGCCATATGTTTCGTTCCAAATTCATCTAATATGTAAAAAACCACTGTTGACAGTAATGTATTTATTCTAGGTGCAGATGCACTATGTTGTGGTTGAATTTGAGTTGCAGAACAATGATAAGTCAGAGAGTTCTGTTGTGTTGCGGCAGTTGAAGTAAGGGAGCAACTGCTTGTTGATGGTGGTTTACTACTTGACGATGTAGTTGTAAGAGCTGATTCGTTGATTGTAGTTAGATTGTTGATAGGAGTTACTTTAGCGTTGATTGCAGTCAAATTTAATTCTTCGTTTAATGCAGACTCTGCACAAGTTGAGAAGTAATTTGATAAAACCTCCCGATGATTTGATGCTTTCCTAACCGGATCATATTTTTCACGAAAAGTTACATTCTCTTCATGGAGTAAAGTATGGTGTTTACTTCCACACTTAAAGCATCGAATGTCAGTTTCACAATTAGAAAAATCATGACCTGGAAACAAGCAATTTGAACATAAATTGTTTATTTGAATAATATGTTTCCTTTCTTTGGTATTCAACTTCTTGAATTTAAAACATTTGAATAATGAATGTGTAGTGGTGTTACACATAGAACATTTCTTGAATACAGTTGTACCCGCATATACCTTGGCATTTGAGTTTTGACGGTTTGACACTGGACGTTTTATGGATGAGCAGGTCTCCAAAGCATCACAACGTTCAGTGAGAAAATCTAGCAAGCAGGTTATTGTAGGAGACTCGTTGTCATTTGAGTGTTTTGCCCAAGCTTGTTGGGAATGATAATCTAGCTTCTTGGTGATTATTTGAATTAACCAAGGAGCACGTGACTGCCATTTAGTTCCCAGGGCTTCAATACCTCTCAGGACTTCATCGGAAGTATCACATAAACTTCGGAGTTGTTTATGTCCTTCACTGTTTATGATTGGTTGATTTAGAAATAGTTCAATAAGTTCCCTTACGGAGTATTTCTTCTTATTATATCGTTTCTTGAGTTTCTCCCAGGCTAGTTGATAGTTGGCATCAGTCAATGACATGTGCCTAATAAGGGCGGCTGCTTCATTTTTTAATAGACTTTTTAAGTACTGGAACTTATGAATGTTAGAAATATTATCCTTTTTATGTATTGACGTTTCGAATTGATCTTGAAAGGACTGCCATTTAGAATAATCTCCCGAAAATTGTTCGATCATTACACGAGGTAATCTAAGATCGGATATTTGATTAGCTGACCTTTCCATAGAGTTATCAGCAATTCTGCTTTCATTGTGACTAGTTCCAACAAAGCTAATGTTGTGAGAGCGAATATTTATCAACCGTTTTAAAGTCGTATGAAGTTCAAAATATCGATCTTCAAATTCATCAGCTTCTGATGTTTCAGGATCAAGCAGTGAAATTTGATGCTCTATTTCATGAAATTCCTTCCATGCTTCAGTTAATTTTTCTATTCTTGTTTCAATTTGTTCAATACTTGCAGAATCTGAGTCCCAACTAAACTTATCTGCAAATTTTTTTATATTGGTTAAAGTAGCTTTTACCATGCCACGATTTTTCGTTAAGGCTTGTAAATCAGACATCTTATAGAGTTTTAATTTTTCTTTATACCAAAGTAATTATAGTTGAGAATACGGTAAAGCAAAAATAACCGAATCGGCTCAAATGGTATTATTATAAACGTAAATGCAATTAATAGCAATTTTGAAATTTACAAATTAACGTTTATGTTGATTTATTTTAATAAATTATTTGATTATTAATTTTTAGTATAACCACCATGACTTTAATCAAACCAGAAATTGAAAATTACAATCAAATATGGTTGGCACTAACACGAATGTAATAGCAGTAATTGAATTCTACACCAAAAAAAAGCATTAGCACTAACGATGACGTAATCAATAGTAGCAATTAAAATGTATATTTAAAGTTCATTAGCAATATACAAATGTAATCAATAGCGGTAACCCCAGATTACAATCAAATTGAGTAATCTTTAACAAGAATGTAATTATTATCAGTTATTATCAATTACATTCACAACGACCTCAGTGCTAACAGTGACGTAATCAGCAGCGGCAATCCAAGATAACATTAAATTATCACTAGCGGTATTCCAAGATTACAATCAAATGGAGTTAACATCAATAAAAATGTAATTAAGTAATCGAAAATTACATTAAATAGTTTTACTCTAAACAAATGTGATTATTTGCGGCAATTAAAAATTATAATCAAATATAGTTAGCACTAACAAGAATGTAATTAAGTGATCGAAAATTACATCCAAAACAGCATTAGCGCTAACAATTATTTATTGATTTAAACAGTAGCGGCAATAAAAATTTTAATTTTTTAAATTTAAATGTCATTCGAACCAAACAAATGTAATCAATAGCGGTAATCCAAAATTACAATCAAATTAAGCCAGCACTAACAAGAATGTAATTAATAGCTGTAATCGAAAATTACATTCAAAAAAAATATTAGCACTGAAAATGACGTAATCAATAGCGGCAATCCAAGATTACATTTAAACAATTCAACTAGCACTTATAAAATTTTAATATTAAATATCACATTGAGTTTTATGTTTTTTGTTGATATTTACAATAAATCAAGGATATACTAAAAAGGTTATATCCCGGGTTTCGGCACCATTATGTTTCGGCAGCGAACTAATTTTCTAGTTTGCTGGGCCATATAACACTTAATTTCAGATTATTTTACCACTTCAAGAAACACTTCGTTCACAATAACCAATATAAACACTAAAGATTTATTTTGAAGTATTCACAATATATTTGAACAAATTTAAATTTTATTTCAACTTTAAATATTATATATTTTTGAATTAAAGAAATATAAAATAATATAAAAAATTTTGTATATATCTGTATTTTTTGGCGTTGTTCCTTGTTGTTACTTGTTGGTGAAAAACAAAAGTAAAGTAATGAATAAAAGAGATTACCAAGCAAATATATATAAAAAGGTGTTGCCTTTGTTGTGCAGAATAATAACAACCATAATGATGTTATGGTATCTTTTATTTTTTGTTTGTTTTTTAAGAGATGGCGCAACCAGTTATAACTGCTCACTGAATTTTTAGGTTAAAAAATATCCAGAGAGTTTCTTGACCTTGAGGTCTAAAATTATCGAAGATTGTTGGATATTCTAGCCACTTAGACTCTAAGTGCATAAATCATTAAATCTAAAACAATCGATGACTTTGTGAGAAAGTTTTAGTAGCTTGGTGATGATAACATTGTAACAGAACCCATAAAATAATTATGCAAGTATTTTAGGTAATGGCATCTTTTGTCCTGTTGTCGGCTTTGAATCCTTTTTTAGATTAAGTCCAAATTCCATATAAGAAAGGATGGAAAACCATAGTTAGAACAAATAATTAATTTTCCCGCATGGAGGGATCAGTTTTTATTGTTTTGAAATTTTCTTTTATTTTTGATCTACGGGTGTGACAACCCCGCGTACTCCAGTCCCTGCTATTGACATACGAGTTAACGTGAGATATCACATACCACTGGCAATAGCAGTGAGATATCACTAGCCAAGGTGACATCTTAGGGGTGATGGCGGATGAACTGTATTCAGTCAACGGGAGCACCCTCAATCTTAGCTGTTAAATAATCCTTGATGATGAGACGCTATTGCTTCCTTGAAGAAACGAGCCTTCATATAACTATGTGTGGGCTTTAATCTTTAAGAAAGACGGTGCGTCACAGGATCAAGGAATATGCAACCGGCTGGATTATTGGCAACTACATTTTTGTTTTGTTTCAGCAAATTTTTGTAAAAATTTGCTATTTACTTTTTAATTTACTTTTATTTTCTCTATTCTATCATAAAATATTGGCCTATGTCATATTTTATCAGTGATAGGATTTTTTGTTTAGTTATCCATTCTTTAACAAAAAATATAAAAAACCAAAAAAAGAAAGATTTACGTCCATCAACACCTTTGAACGTATGTTGTTGTGGGACCTTGGTCTTAAAAGGTTTTTATGTGTTATTGTGATACATATTGTAATTCCTACAACACAACACATTTTATTAAAAAAAAAAAAAAAAATAAGCTGAGACCTAAAACAATGCCAAAAATCTCAAACTAATCCAAAGAGTAACTAGAATTTTTAACTCAGAGATAGCAAAAATATACTAAGAATTGAGTAGGAACAACCTAAGAATACTAACAGGTGTTGTCCCAGGACACTGAAGATTTGGAATGCTCCCGAAGAATATTGGCATTGATTCTGTTAATTGGAGCAAGCAATCCTAAAATAATGTGAAACAATGACTCATCATAGGTCATATTTTTTGGGTGTGCGTTAATGCATTTATTAAATCTTTTTCATATTTCATATTTCATATTTAAAAATTCTCAAAAAAGGTCAGCTTAGACGAGAGTTAGATTCTCTAGCTGTGCATTTCCTTGGAAGAGCTTGTATCTTATCAAATTTCAAAAAAGCAATTTGTCATAAGAGTCTGTATTTAAAACCACAAAGCCAAGATTGTGCCTCTTAGAAGAAAAACGCATTTACAAAAATGTAAAAAATTCGCAAAAATTCAAGGTCTTGTACTTTGCATCACTTTGCTCAAGTATATCAGATTGCTTAAAAATAATATGATAACAATTAACGTAGACTAAACTAAGTTTTTTGAAACACTTCCATCTGCAAAATCTATCTATTAAATTCATGACTATATTTTTAAGATTTAAGGAGTCTCACAATAAGAAAAAATATATATATGTCTGCCTGCTTTCCAATTTCAATAAATGTTGTTTCTATAAATCTGTAAGTACTAGAAATCTCTTCGACTTGATTACTTAAAATTTTATTTTTATTTAATCAAGCTTTCCTAACTATATGACCTATCATGTTTTAGTAACTGTACAGTGGTTTGTCAACCTCAATATGAGAAAATTTCAACTATTTCTCTAAGAACTATTTCTTCAAGAAATTTAAAACCCAACATAAAAATGTTTATTGTAACAGACAATGAATCTGGTTTTATTCAACACCATTTTGAAAATAAGCAAATAAATATTTCATATTTAACCATAAAACCCAACTTCAATTCACATAAATTCTTTAGTTATGAAAACTTCATCATATTACAAGTAACCACAAATTCGAATCAATCATATTTTTAGTCGTGAGATGTAAAACCTTAACATGTAACTTCTTCAAATTCATCATTTTTGATCAAAATTAAAACTCTTAAATTTCTCAATTTAGAGGCTTGTCTTTTGACCTCCTTCTATAGACCATAACAACCATACCATAAAAATTAGTACCCCAAGAAAAAATTTATGTAACGAAATTCCAAATTAATTCACATTAATTACTTTTTTCATTTAATGTTTATCGTATAATTAATATTATTAATATTTTACAATTAATTGACAATATAAAAATCACTTTTCGTTTTTCAAATCAAAATAATTAATTTCATCAAAATGACTAACGTCCAAAACTTGTCTAGCTTTTCAATTAAATTAAAAAAAATAATGCCAGACACAAAACTTATAATCATTTTCAAATCAATTATCTCCTGTAAGCCTTCCAGGCAATGTTTCATAGAAAAAAAACAGAAAATAAATTCAATTTTCTTTATGATATTATATTGAAGTGACGAAAGTCAAAAAACCGCATTTAACTAATGCTAATCTCTTCTTAATTGTCCAATCACTTTTTAAAAATAAAAAAATTTTTTTCAAGATTTTTCAAAAAGTAAATGTTTCGTAACTGTACGGTATCCACCTTCATCTGGAATTATTTTTTCTAATTTGTTTGAGGTTATTATGGGCTATGGATATTTACCTAGCCATCAATCTGTTAATATAATTCAATTTTTGTAGATACTGATATATTTCAACATTTAGTTGGCTCGCTACTTATCGGTGGTACCTCACAATGTTTAACCAAAACATAAAAAATATAACCAATTCTTGTTCTTGTTTTCATTTGATTAAGTTAACTAATCAACCCTTCCGACAAAGACATATGTTTTCTGTCACATTTCTTTTTTATTGTCATAATTTTGATTTGATTAGTTGTTGGAGTTATAGTCGATTACTTAATAGCGCAATGTTTCTATTGATTTTTTTGGTGAGTTGCTTTATATTAAAGTTATCTTGAGATAACTGATTTAAATTATAAATTTCTTGAAATTTACACGAGATTGTTATTTGACGCTATATTGCTGTGGCAACATATACAAATGTGACATAATAACAAAGGTTGAAACCATCTCAATTTTACAAATTTTAGTGTTGGGTTATTGATTTTTTTTGGGAGTGTAGGAGTGGAGTGTTGTGTCCCACAATAAACATTCGAAGAACATTTCGAATCTCAATATGTTTTTTATTCAAAATTCGATAGATGTTACCGCTGGCTTATGGCGAAACATATTGAACAAAAAACTTTTTTTATGTTAACTTTTGTGAAATAAAAATAGAGAATTTTGATCAACAACTCTCTGTGTTTTATCAATTTTAAGAGTGAATCATTTCATCTCATTAAATAATATTAAAATTTTAGTTCACTTGTATGATTTTGTTTCATTCCAATTCAATCTACTACAATTGTGTCATTGCTTTTCTGTGAACAACATTGTCGACAACGAAAAAATGCCAAACAATACTGCATTACCGACAAACAAATGTTTGTCGGTTTTACTTTTAAAAGCAATTTTCTAAATAAATTTGAAAATATTTTATAAATATGTAATATTTTTTGATAAATATTCCAAATTGCTGGTGAGTTTGACGTTTATATAACAGATCCTGGTTTGCAAACCTCTATTGCCTAAATGTCAGTTCTAGTTACTATAATGTAAAATTTAAGCAGTTTGTCATCACATAGGAACGACTATATTACAGTCCCCATTTAAGGATATTAGTCTTATGTTTAACTCTCATTACTCATTACGTATTTTGTATTTCTTATAACAAAACATTTCTACTTAATCTTTAGATTTTTGTTTTATTGTTTTAAAGATTTGTGTTGGTTGTCATTTGGTTCAGTCAATCAGTTTGAACAAATACATAATCTTTAAAAAAAAAGTATGATACATACAAAAATTATATAATAACTAAAAAAATATGATAAATGCATTTTATTGTTGCCTGAAGGTAAGAAATCTTTTAATATTTATATTGTTTTTATACAATTTTCAAGTTTTGCTATATTAATTTTGGTTTTGTTTTGTTTTATTTTTGCTGCCTAAGTTGCGACAGCTTGTCAAATTCAAATAGTAAATCATTTTTATATTATTTTTTAATATTTCAAAGGAATAAGATTTAGATTCTTAGTCTTGGTTGGTTCAACTAAAATAAATTATATTGATTTTTATTATATAATCAGTTAAAAAATATCAGAGTAAAAATGTTTATCTTCACATTTTTCATTTAGTCTAAGTCAAAATCAAAGATAGCACATGATTCGATAAACTTATTCAAAGAATTGATTTAGGTGAGTTACAATATAATAATCTTTTTGAAACAAACTTTTATCGCTATGAATCTTTTTCTTTTTAAAATTACCTTAAGGAATAAATTGTTTTATGTATTCGATCAACATTAAATTTTATCATATCATTTTTATTGATCATCCAATTTTATAACATCAAAATATTAACTTCAATTTAATCTTTACCTTAAAAAAATTATTTTTTTAAATATGGCTTTAAAAAAATATTCGAATGTTTTGCACTTTCACAGTTCAACTCATTGTCTGAGAAATATTTTTTTTAACCAAAAATAATGACATAGTATCAACAGATACATTTTATTGACCAGCATAAATTATTATTGAAATGAAAGAAATTTGGTTGTTAAATTTTACAATAATTTGGATGTTCTTGAATTTCAATGTTTTGTTAACTATATTTATTGCGATAGTCAAAAAATTTAAAACATATACTATATGTTATATATTATATTATAAATATATATTTATGTTTTTAAAGGATAACCCTATCCTACTAGCTAAACGCATGGTCCGCCAAGGTAAACACGAAAAAGGACATACCATATCACTAGAATAATACTATCTACCAAGAATTGATTAAAAATAGAATCTGGTAGATGCATAAATAGGAAAATTTGTCGATTTTTTTAAGTAAATTTAGCTTCTAATTGTAAATTAGTAAATTTAGCTTCTTTTATTCTAGCAGCGGCGATAATTTCTTTAAAAAAGAAAGTACATTTCTTAAAAATTTGTTCAGAAAGCTTCAAAGAATAAGTGATGATGCAAATAGTGAAGAGATCCCACACAATTTTGATAATAATTAATTACAATCCCAATTTAATTAATTAATTACAATCCGAAAATGATGTATTAAAAATGGAAAATATGGAGGGGCTGAAATCTCAAGCTCTGAGATATCAAGACTTCGGTTTTGGTTAAGGATTTTGATATAGTTTTCGGCAAAAAACTTTAAATAAGACATGGTTTTTAGTTATCGGCAGCGATGTATAGCAATCATAACTTTTTGTTAAATTACAAGTATTTTTTTATCTCTTGTAATGAAGCGCTGCTTCGAACATTGAAGTGGCATAGCAGGCCGCGTACCTAGCGAGATGGTTTTAATAGCCCCAAGCTAGATTTAGTCCGTGGGGACGAGAAAGAAATCCTGCTACTTCAGCACAAATAACTGTATAGTACGCGTGAAACATGAAAAGAACGGATATGAGAAAACAGGCAAGTGAAACAAATAGACTCTGGCGACCCCCTTATGCGAATGAACCGCGATCACCACGTCCAACCCCATAATTTAATCCAGTCACACACTCGCGCACTTCACCCACTCCCACACATACACACCATCCATATCCACATACACTCACGCTTGCATACGCACTTACACACCTACATACATACGCACCGGCATCCATGTCCCCATACACTAACGCATACGTATACACATACAGTCGTCTTTCATACCCAAGTTTACTGCGTACAAAAAACCATCGAATAATTCCTACTATCCGACATACTTATATTGAAGGCCGAATGCTACTTTCAGAGATATACCAAATAAAGACTTCGATATCTATTTCCAACAATAATCTCCTCAAGAACATATTTTAGAGCATATTCGGATATGTTCTGTATTAAAGGTTTGGTATTTTTGATGTGATCTAGTGATCCTACAAAGGCACCATGTAAAGTTGTCATTCAGAGGCTTCATCCTTACTACAATACGTCTTATTAGTAACAAATAACCAGTTGATCCGGCATTTTGATTAGCTGACATTTTCTTGCACTTATGTGCGAACTTTCTGTTGTGAAGGTTATCATTTAATTTGAATTAGTCCCGATTGATAAATACATATATATTTATCGCGACTTTCCCTTTTATTATGTCAAGAATTTTTGTACAATTCAATTTGCAGTGTAAATTTAAAATGAAATTATTTTGATTTGTATTACTTATCTAAAATCAATGTAATAAATATTAAAGTTGTTTTTTTTACATCTCCCTGTTAATTTATAATGTAATCAAATCAATTTGAAAGAGTAATTATTATATTAAAAACAAAGGAGAATCCAAACACAATAAAGAAAATGACATCAAGAGACGCAGTAGTGTCTTGCGCGCCATGTTTTGAAAGACAGTACTAGTATATATACTAGGTCATTCAATAAGTCCGTAGGATGACACATAGATGGCGTTACTAGAATTTTTTCCATATGATTTTTATTTAGTACTAACCTTCAAACGATACGTGTATAAATTTGACAGCAATCTGACTATTTACTCGTGAGTTATAGCATTTTGTGTGAAGCAACTTTTGTTTTTGAAAAAAAATGGAAAAAAGTGAATTTCGAATTTTAATAAAGCATTGCTTTTTGATGAAAAAAAAATACAGTGGAAACCAAACAATGGCTTGATAAACATTATCCAAACTCTGCTCCATCGAGACAAATGGTAGAGAAGTGGATGGCTGAATTTAAATGTGGTCGTACCAGCAAATGAGGCTGTTATTACAGAAAAGATAAAAAAATCCACAAATTGGTTATGAACGATCGCAAATTGAAGGTGCACGAAATAGCTGACATTGCTGTTACTGTGCACCGAATAGGTTTTAAAGGTTAGAATTTTCATTTCGAATAATTTGCATTTTTTCTACAACTGTATTCAAAGTTATCAATAAAAGTATATCTTATTTAACTATATGTTTCTCATTAGTAAAAAAAAAGTCAGCATTCATGCTTTTTTCTGAAAGTTTATAAAATCAAAATTTTGCTTTCCCAAACTTTTAGTAAAATTAAAATGTTTTTACAAATTTTTATACCACGTTGGTAGCATTATTATGAATGTAGTAATTTAGTATCATTTTGGCGAATTTTCAAAAACCAACCAAATGTACAGAATTGAAAAATACAAAATTATGCGAATTGAAATTTATTATCCCTCAATATTGGTAATATTTAACAACAGTTAAAAAACTTAAACACGAACCCAGATTAGTTTGCAAACATATAGTTGTTTTCGATAAATGTTATGTTGTAACATAATTGTAAAAGTAACATATTATGTAAAACCCATCAAATGTTTTATTAATATATTAAATGGAAGTTGGTAATTATAAAGATATTAGGAAAAAGAATATATTTAGACTATGCTTTCAGTAAAAAGACCTATTATTGATGTGTTAAGAAAACGATGTTGTGAAAACATGTATTTGGTCTATTATGTAAATTTGTTATCTGAGAGAACCCAACAAATGTTATATCGATAATAAATTTTAATTTTTATTTCATTTTATTTTAGAACGTTGGTAGTTATTTTGAAGTGATGAGATTAAAAAATAATTTAGTAGGCTTTAAAATTTTGTGTTTTTAAGCTTTATGAGGTATAAAGAAAATAATTTGAGAAAATTTTATTATTATTTTAAGGGTTCCGTACTTTGAAAAAATAGAACATAACCCTTATAGTGAGGACTTGATTGCTTATTATCCATTATTCACAACGACTTTCTCACTGAAAATGAAAATATATGTATTTACGTATATTTATGTGGTAAGATAAGGCGAAAATGACAAATATGTGTTGATTTCGACATTGAGGTGATATATAACTGTAAAAACTGAAATTTTTTAAAACTTTCAGTCAATCATAGACTATAAAGTTTATGGAAGACACCAATGGTACTTGACTGAACATAATCAACAATTTTTAAAAAAAATTGTTTGATTGCGAAACACTTATAGCGTTTCCTTTTCCAAAAAATTCTGCATTTTTTCTGCCCTCTTCCTGAAAGTTGCATTTTTTCCGTTCGTTTCTAAAAAAAAAGTCCGACCTGTAAAATTAGTCATGTTCGATTCTAAAAAAATTTTACATTTAAAATGCAAAAAATGTAGAATTTTTTGACCCGTAAAATTCGAAGGTGCAAAGAATTCTGCCTTGTAAGAGCTACCAACTGTAGAAAAAAATTAAAATTTTTTTTGTTTTGAAATTTGTCAGTTAATAGTTTGATATTATTATTCGCGGTAAATAATTAATTAAAAACGTAAAGAAAGAATTAAAAGAAAAACAACTTCAAAATGGACAAAAAAACTGCATTTGGTGTAATCAATTTCATTAAAAATGAATTAATTATAAGTTCATCATCATCCGATGAGGAAGATTTTCTGCTTTTGGTTGGTAGAGAAGCAGGCCATCGTGTGAGGAATTTTATACAAAAAGTCGTCAAAAACTATTCAACAAATCAGGTAAAAATTTGTTTGCAGTTAAAGGGCTTTTTAATTATTTGCTTATAATTACTATAATTGTAGTTCAAGGAGAATTTTCGTGTTGAAAGAGGCAGCGCATATTTCTTAATAGAGAGGTATGCGCTCAGCATTCACTACCGCAAAAGAAAGTACAAAGGTGGAAGGAAACAAAAAGACGCTGAAACTGAAATTTTGTCATTTCTCTGGTATGTATACATATGTTGTCCTGAAAAGAATATAATGTTTAATATTCAATTAAATCTCCTAAAGGTTTTGTAGCAACAAAAGCAGCATTAGAGAAGTTTCAAATCTTTTTGATATGAGCTTTTCAGCATTCCACAACAGTGTAAATAAAGTTTTAGACTTCATGGTAGAAGATATCGCAGCGGAAGTGATAACATTTCCCAAAACTGAAGTTGAAAAAGAAGCCGTTGCAAAAGACTTTGAAAAGGTTTGATTTGAATTTGTTTTAATAGTGATTGCATTTGTTATTATAAAAAGCCGACCAGAAATTAGATAAGGTAGTCTTTATCATGATCAGGCCCGGGAACGAACGATTAATGTTTCAAGTCAGCAATTTTGTGGACTTTTGACAAAACAACTTAACTCTAGATAAGACAATCCTTCAGAATTTTAGTCATTAATATGGAATTTAGATACGCTTCTTTTGGTATAATCACCATATCCGGTTTCTAGTTCCAGAGATATAAAGATATCCCATAATTTACGCAAAATTTGAACTTAAAATTTGATTGTAAAATCTTTTTATCCTTTTAGATATCGGGTTTTATAAACGTTTTGGGTTGCGTTGATGGTTCTTATATACCGATAAGAACCCCAAAGCACAAAATAAAATCAACGTACGTCAATAAACATGATTGTCCATCAATTACTTTGCAAGCAATTTGTGATGCAAATTTAAAATTTTTGGATGTATATACAGGAGTACCTAGCAAAATGCACGACTCCAGAATATTCAAAAATTCTTTCATTTCAAAAGATCTTCCATCTATTTGTGGATCAAAATATCATATCCTGGGAGATGCTGCTTACCCTATAAGAGAGTTTTTATTAACTGCCTATAGAGATTATGGAAAATTAACAAGATCGGAAAAGGAATTTAATTTGAAATTTTGCCAGACTCGTGTAAAAATCGAAAACGCTTTCGGCGTATTGAAATCTCGTTTTCGGCAACTTATGAGACTAGATTTTCACCAGGTTGAAACTGCAGCCAAATTTGTAATAGCTTGCTATGCATTGCACAATATCTGCATAGACAAAGGTGACACATGGATCACAGAAGAAATTCTCGAAGACAATAATATACCAACAACGGATTTTGATGGTTCAACAGACAACGCTAGAGATAATTTGTTGGCAAAGCTTGGAAAAGATAAGAGAAATTCTATTAAAAATATCATTTGTAACACTTAAATTTATTATTTATGAATAGCTCTACGTATTTATCTAAATAATTTTGTAGGATTGTTTTAAATTCATATACTATACATATATACTTTGACATTTCTATTTTTTTTATGTGATTAAATAAAAAAAAAATAATAAACATAAAAATCAACTCAATTTTTTTTCAAGGATACAAGGAAAAGGATTATAAATTATAGATGAGTATTATACACCGTCACCTCAATACTACAACTAGGTCACTCTAATTTTCATGTTTTGATATATTTAAATTTTAAGATTTTTAAAAATTTGAATTTGCACTGATTTTCGACTTTTCTTGTTTTGTTTTTTTTTCTTATAACTTTACAATTTAGAGAAGTCTTGTTCGACAGGATTGTGCGCAAAACCATGAAGAAGATAACAGGGTACTTTTCCCCAAGAATGATGATTTAGGAGTTACCTAGTTGTAGAGCATTTCATACATTGTTGAATTTAATTCTTTTCAGCAATATTAAGGAGCAAACTTTCTAATCGGTCTGCTTTTTCCATCTTTTCTCGATGTCTTCGTTCCTTAGCTCCTTCTCGTTCCCTTAGAAATTCCAACATACTTTCTTGTGGTGATTTTTGAGCATTTCATACAATGTGGAATTTAATTCTTTTCAGCAATATTAAGGAGCAAACTTTCTAGTCGGTCTGCTTTTTGGATCTTTTCTCGATGTCTTCGTTCCTTAGCTTCTTCTCGTTCCCTTAGAAATTCCAACATACTTTCTTGTGGTGATTTTTGCTTTCTTATAATTTCCTTAGATGTTGTAGCCTCTTCCTTTTTTGTCTTTCTTACAACAGCTTGACTGCTCATTTGAACCTCTGGTTCAATGGAATCATCGAGCTGACTGATAGCTGGTAACTCATCTTCAAACTCTATTTTAGCCCTTTTTGCTCCGGTACTGAAATTGTTGTCAACAGCCGATTTCTTCCTTTTCAGCACTGTTTTAAATCGCTGTTCGCACTGCTTCCAATTTTTGTTTCCTACATCGTTTGCTATTTGCTCCCACATATCTTTTTTTTTTTGAATTTCTTTAATGGCCCAATTTGAGGCAAATAAGCCGCATATTGATCTAGCAATTTTTTGGTTTCACCATCGGACCAAACTGAAAGTACCAGAAACAGTTGAATTAAATACTTATTTACATATACACAGTCAACCTGAAGCAGTCATGCTGAAAATGTACTCAAGAAGTGGAGGATGTGGCAATGCAATGTGACAACTGCAAACCGGAGAAAATTTAGCCATAACGTTTATGAACCTCATAATGCCATCTTTAAATGGTCATTCCGGTTTGCAGTTTTTAAATCTATAAATCAATCACACAATTTTCTGCATACTCACTTCTTGGGTCAATTTGAAACAATTTATCCGGATTTAACAATATAATCGGATCTTCCGATGGCTATATCTCCGAAGGCTATATCGGATCATGAATTTAAAGAAAAAAAGGAGACAGCATGCGTCGTTAAACTTACGGTTGACTGTTTTCGTATAGTCTTCATTATTTTCCACAGAATTCAGAATGGTTTCATCAAAAAGATATTCTATAAAATTTTTCACGATTAATTAAGTTATTAATTTTTATTAAGGATTGCATAAGATGCAGATATTTACCTTCAAACATGATTTCCTGGTCATACATTTCAAGCGTTGATTTTTAAATGGAACAAATGTTTTGACTTCGGCAAAAACAATTTTTTAAATTTTAAGTTTGAATAAAAAAAATATGTCAAATAAACAACAGTGTAGCCAACATCTAAACATTGAAAAAAATGTTGCATTTTTTCTGATCTATTGTAAACTTTAACAGGTCAACATTTTTTGATTTCAGGTCAAAATTCAAAAAATTCTGCATCTTTAGAGGGTAGAATTTTTAGAGAAAAGAAAACGCTATTAATTTCACATCTTTTTTCGCACAATGTTGTTTTGTTTATTATTTATTTTGAGTAAATAACAATCGATTTAAGCTTTTATGCTATCCTCAAGAACTTTTATAAAATTGTTATGTTAATTTTTTAAAATTATTAGTCAAAGACTATAGTTTTTATGTGTGTGTTTCCGTTGTATGTAATAATTTTATTAATTTTCGAATGCATTGCTTTAGACTTATTTTCGAATATTTCTTTTACTTTTTCATGAGTTGTTCATGTCATGAGTTGAGTGAGACCTGTTTACATAAAAACGATACTTTTATTTTTTAAAATATTGCACCTAGGTCCTAGATTGAAAAAAAATCGAGAGTAAAGTTCTCTGTAGAAAACATTTTATATGGATAATAATAATTTGATTCTCCCATATTATATTATAACTTTACAAAAAACAGTCAAATCGTCGCAAAAACAACCAAAAGGCTGTAAAAAAGCCACGCCATGTTTTTCTTTAGCTTGAAACTATCATTTTAACTATAACAAATTAAATTCTTGTATCTTATTCTTTACAAAAACTTCTCAAATCATACAGCACTAGTTATAAAATTTCTTTATGGCATTTTGTTTTCTAAACATCTAGCTATATTATATAATTTAAGTAATACTCTAGAACTACATATCATAATTCTAAAATATATAATAAATATGCACATATATTAAAATTTATTTAAGCAGAGGAAATATAATTTATTTTTGTTTTCTATAAAAAACCGCTCACTTTCACTTACATATTTCTTGAACAAAATCCTTGGCGCGACCTTTTCTCAATTAATTTAATAATGTCATTCCTAAGGTCTATTTTCAGACGACTGTGAAAAGCCGATGAATTCAACAGTGGACTTCTAATTATATTAATTAAGTCAGTATCACATTTTCTACAATTTTCCTGAAGTATAGTAATCTATTTGAAATTCCCTTTATATTATTACGGTATGCTTAATTTTATATAAGACATGATTCGCTGTAAGAATATCTAGCAAATGGCAACTATAACAATATAACGATGACTATGAAATAACATTATCAATAAATTTCTTTTTGTACTGAATTTTAACATTCATTGATATTCATTTAAGATTGCTATTTAATCAATGGTTAGTTCAATATAATGTTTATTATGAGTCAACCATAGTGACTATGCGGTTGGCTTTATTGTCATATTAAGAAAAGGTCGCACCAAGGTTTTTGTTCAAGAAATATGTAAGTGAAAGTGAGCGGTTTTTTATAGAAAAAAAAAATAAATTATATTTCCTCTGCTTAAATAAATTTTAATAAATGAGCATATTTATTATATATTTTAGAATTATGATATGTAGTTCTAGAGTATTACTTAAATTATATAATATAGCTAGATGTTTAGGAAACAAATTGCCATTAAGAAATTTTATAACTAGTGCTTTATGATTTGAGAAGTTTTTGTAAAGAATAAGATACAAGAATTTATTTGTTATAGTTAAAATGATAGTTTCAAGCTAAAGAAAAACATGGCGCGGCTTTTTTATAGCCTTTTGGTTGTTTTTGCGACGATTTGACTGTTTTTTGTAAAGTTATAATATAATATGGGAGAATCAAATTATTATTATCCATATAAAATGTTTTCTACAGAGAACTTTACTCTCGAATTTTTATCAATCTAGGACCTAGGTGCAATATTTTAAAAAATAAAAGTATCGTTTTTATGTAAACAGGTCTCAACTCATGACATGAACAACTCATGAAAAAGTAAAAGAAATATTCGAAAATAAGTCTAAAGCAATGCATTCGAAAATTAATAAAATTATTACATACAACGGAAACACACACATAAAAACTACAGTCTTTGACTAATAATTTTAAAAAATTAACATAAGAATTTTATAAAAGTTCTTGAGGATAGCATAAAAGCTTAAATCGATTGTTATTTACTCTAAATAAATAATAAACAAAACAACATTGTGCGAAAAAAGATGTGAAATTAAGTGTTTCGCAATTAAACAATTTTTTTAAAAATTCTTGATTATGTTCAACCAAGTACCATTGGTGTCTTCCATAAACTTTATAGTCTATGATTGACTGAAAGTTTAGAAAAATTTCAGTTTTTACGGTTATATATCACCTCAATCTCGAAATCGGCACATATTTATCATTTTCGCCTTATCTTACCACATAAATATACGTAAATACATATATTTTCATTTTCAGTGAGAAAGTCGTTGTGAATAATGGATAATAAACAATCAAGTCCTCACCATAAGGGTTTTGTTCTATTTTTTCAAAGTACGGAACCCTTAAAACAATAATAAAATTTTCTCAAATTCTTTTCTTTATATCTCATATAAGGGCGATGATACATGTAAAAGAAATATCTTTCAGACATAAAAAAATTTGCATTTAATTGGTTGAGGGGCGGTAACATTTTTTAAATTTCAAAAAAATATTTTTGACTGAAAGACAGAAAAAATATCTGTAAGATATAAAAACATAACCTAAAAAGATATTGTTTGCTTGACAGTTAAAACTGATTAACTGAAAAATTGATTTTAAAAGTAAGTTTCACCAATAATCAATTACAATTAACTTAATTTGATGATTTAGCTACAATTAAAATAATTTGTTTACTTATTCATTGTTCTAGATACTGGTGGTTGATGTTCACGATTATGATTCTTACGGGCACTCACTAATCAACTAAAAATTCTTACACTTAAAATTAATTTGATTGATAGATGTAAATTTGAAATTATTTTGGAAGAAAGGGATGTTTTTGACTGGTGGTTTTAAGAATACTGACTGATCGGAAAAATTATATTTTTTTTGAGATCCTTATTTTTTGTTTTTATATTTTTTATAATTTCAATTGTTTTAAGGAAGGGATATTTTGGGTTTTTATTTTTGGAAATTTTGGAATTTTTAATAAAACATCTGTTTTTTTAAAATAGGAAAAGTGGATGGATTAGTTATTTTGAGTTAATAAATTGGATTTTTTATGACGGAAAGTTTTTGGATGATGGTAGAAATGTATTTGGTGTTTTGATAGGATTTATGATGTCTGGCGACATCAAAAGAAGGTAAGGATTATGGATGTTATAAGAATGGAAATTTGGGTTTTATTGTTATGTTATATTTAATTATTCGTAAATAATAAATAGTTTGGATTTGGGATTATTAGTGTCTGGCGACATCGAAGGGATGTTGGGATTATGGAGATTAAGGATGTAACTGAATTTAAATTTTTTTAATGTTTTAACATTTTGATATAATTTAATTGTGTTTTCACACAACATTAGTGCCTCCCCATGAAAAAAATTAGAATTTGATTACAAATTCTAATTTGGTATTATTCTTATAAATCACCATATGTGTTTTTAAATAATTATTTGTTTTTTTTTGTGGTGTTTTGTTTTTAAACTAGGTCGGGGTTTGAACTGAATGCGATTGCATTGGATTATTCAGAAACAGGGTTGGATAGGATTAGTAAAGGAAGAAGTAGAAGGATTTTTGATAAAGGATTGATAGGGATTTTATATTGATAATATTGAAAAAATTGTATGCTATTAAAATTTGATAACTAGTTGATTGTTTTTGCTGTTTGCTGGATTTATTGAATATTTTTGATTTGTAGTTGTATAACTGTTTCTTGATGATTATTTCTTTGATATTACTTGATGATTATATGATTGATGTTTTTTTATGATTACTCGAACTGTTTCCTAATGATTCTGATCTTCTGGTTGATGGTGGTTTTGTAGAATTTTTGGATTTGTTTTTTTGGCAGGTTACTTACTTAATCTAGATTAATTGTATTTTTAATTGTTATCTATCTTTAATTATAACTATTTATTTATTAGTTAAAAAAATTAAATGTTTTGTGTTAGTTTCTTATTTTTAGATAAAGGTATGATTTATAAAAAGGTTATGTTTAGTAATTATAAATTTTAATATATGTTTGTATAATAATTATGGTTTTTGCACATGCCGACTTAATTTTTATTTATTTATTACATAAAAATATTTTGATAGACACGGATAGATAGGCATATGATTTATTTGTGTAGTATTTTTAATTTAATAATTTGTTATTTGATCAGTTTTTTTTTTGAGTATTACAAAATAGCAGTATATATACATTTTTGTTTTACATGCATTAATTTTATTTTATTTATTGGTCGTTAATTAAAGTAAGATTTATTGCGAGAAAGATGTTAAATATTTTGTGTTATATAAAATGTTTATATTTATTTGAGAACTAATAGATAATTTTTTAGACTTTTATGGTAATATTAACTAAAAGCTAAGGAGTTAAAATGAGTTGATTGTTTGTTACTTATATACATGTTATTTTATATTTCTTTTTGTTATGATTTTTTTTTAACTAGGATATGACCTAAATGGATGTGAATTAAATTTGTTTAAATTATATTATGAGATATTATTAAATTTTTGATTTTTATACTTTTTATAGAATAAAATTTGAAATATTTGAATTTTTTTTGGGCATAACTTTCATGTTAAAATTATTTTTGCTTTAAGGTTAAAATGTTATAAAGGTTGATAGGGTAATTGAATTTTAATTAGAGATGGGCCTGGATTGTTTTCTAAATAATTAAAAAAAATTGCTTTATTTAACAGTTGGAATTTGTTGCTTTATGTTTTGTTGAACTGAACCTAGGAGCAAAACTATGTTAATATTTGATTTACATGAAAAGGAAATTTGGAAACAAAATAAATATTCTTTTTAAATTCAGGAGTAAATTTAAAGTTTATTTTAATCTTTTTTTAATCTATTGTTATGAACTCTTTTTAATGACTTGGATATTTTTATGGTTGTGTTTTCTGTAGTGTTTATTTTGTGTACGGGATATGAACCTGTCCATAAAGGATCTTGTTTGGTTTTAGGCATTTCATGTTTTTGTTTGTTTAGTTCGATTTTGAGGGTTTGTGGGAGTCTATATCGCTTGATGTGTATAGGTGCCGTATCGGTGTAGAGAGGTATCAAGTGAGTTACTCCTTGAATGGTGGAAAGTTTTTCGTTTTCTTTGTGAAAAATATCAGTATAATCAGAGCATATTTTAATTATTTTAAATTTTTCTTCGATGTTAAGATCTTTGTCTAGGTTATCGATAATTGATTCTAAATTACAATCTAATAAATTGAAATTATGATCGGGTTTTGTTATCATGGATGTGATTTTAGGGTTCGTTGCATGGTAGTTTTGGATTGGAGAAACATTAAGTTTGAAATTTTCTATAACAGTAGGGATATTGTTTGTTTTTGCTATGCTAGTGACTGCTTTAGAATTTGTTTGTTTTAGTATATGATTGCTAATAAAAATTGCTGATTGAATTTCTTGATTTACAAATATTTTTTCTTCCGGAGATGATAGTTGAACAAGAACGTTTGTTTCGCACTGTGGCGGTAATGAGATGGGTTTGACTTTTGACGTAGTTCGCAAAGTTTTTTGGGGTTTAGAATGATTTTGTGTATTTATTTTTATTTGATTTGTACTATATAAGATATCAATTTTGTGGCGTTTCATAAAATCTCGTCCTATAATACCGTCCGTATTTAAGTAAAAGCTCTCGGGGACTATATGAAATTCGATTGGGAGTTTATTACTGTCTGGAAGAATTATGTCCGTCATGAAGGTACCCATAGTTTCTATTTTGTTATTTGTTATTCCGTTAAGGATAGCTTTATTTTGGAAGTTAATGTTAGCATTTTCAGGTAAAACGGTTTGTTTTAGAAGACTTATATCGGCTCCTGAGTCTCGTAAGAATTTTATTGATTTTGGGATAGGTGTTTCAATTGTGAAATCGATTGTGTTTTCTATAGTAGGTAATGTAGAAACAACAGAGATATTATAATTTTGGATTGGAGTGCTGTCGGCTGCTTGAAAGTATTGTGTGTTATTGGGATTGAGCAAGCGTGGAGTATTGTCCTGATTGTTTTGATCATTTGTTTGAGTATTGGTATGTGTTGGAACAGCACTTGAAGTTGATTGTTCCATATATTTTAATTCGTCGTTAGATGGGAATTGGTCAGCTAGATTTTTTTCAATTTTACTAATATTTATTTGATTTGCTTTTTCTTGGAATTTATCGTTTGGTTTTTGGTGAATGTTATTTTGAAAGTGGGATAAATTCGTTGGGTTGAATTGGGGTCTAGGGTTACTATACTGGATAGGGCGAAAGGGAAATTTGGGAAAATTGCCGTTGTAGTATCGTTCGTCAGATTGTTTTTTTAAAACGCATTGAACAATCGAATGGTCTGTTGCTTTGCAATATCTGCAAAAATTATCTTGAAGTTTATTTATTGGATGGCTAGAAAGTGTTGGGTTGTAATATCGTCGCTTTAATAATGAAATGACGTATACGCAAAAGTATAGTTTCGAGATATTTGAGTTTAAAGTTTGATGTGCGCATGCATTTGCATGGACGTTAATTCATAATTTATTAATTCTTAACCCCAGTCATAAAATAATTCGAAAATGTAAAAACGCCAATTCAAAGATACCCTTATGGAGAATGCAGCGCACTTATTATATAAAAACAACGTATAAATAGCATACGTTGTTTCATTATTAAAGCGACGATATGTATTTGAAATTTGTGCTGATGGTGGGATTTAGATTGTTCTTTGGTTTGCTATTTGGGGGCAGTTAATACTATTGTGTCCGTAATTGTTACATAAGGGGCAGAGTGGAGTATTTTTTCTAGTGAAACATTCCTCCCAAGTATGGCTTGGTCTATTGCAAAAACTACAAAGACCCTTAAAAATAACTTGTTTTTTGTCTGTATTGTATTGTTGGATTGAAGAAGTTGGTATAGCTGTGGAATTTATATTTTTGTCTGGGATAATGTCGTAATATTTCAGTTTTTGGGAAATTTCCGAAGCTATTGTTATAGCTTCCGCTAGAGAATTGGGGCTTGAAAGTAAAAGGTGTTGTTTCAGGTTTGGATCGCGAAGGCCTTTTATAAAAATTGTGATGGCTTGATCGTGAAGGTGTCTCATTTCAACGTTTCCTTCAGTAACTTTATATTTGATCTTAAAAGCTGTTTTAGATTGTTAAGAATGGTCTCGATTCTATTGCCAAATTGAGGAATGGTTTCTGAGAATCGTTGGACTGCATTGTGAAAGTCTTCGTTAAGATCATTGATAGAGATAGTGGGTAAATAGGCTTTAGAAAGAAGTATTTGGATATCGTCAATGGATTTAAAGTTTTGACTTCGCACGAGAGAATATGCGTCGCCAGAAAAACGTTGTTTTACTAACGTAAGAAATTCGGTTTTGTGGTCATTGTCGGGGAGTTTGGAGAATATTAAATAGCAACTATCGATAAATTTATGGATGTTATAAGAATGGAAATTTGGGTTTTATTGTTATGTTATATTTAATTATTCGTAAATAATAAATAGTTTGGATTTGGGATTATTAGTGTCTGGCGACATCGAAGGGATGTTGGGATTATGGAGATTAAGGATGTAACTGAATTTAAATTTTTTTAATGTTTTAACATTTTGATATAATTTAATTGTGTTTTCACACAACATCATGTAGATTTAGATAATCGCAACAAAAAAATAAAAATTTGGTGCAATGTGAAAATGCCTAAATCTATATGAATAAGTAAACAAATTATTTTAATTGTAATTAAATAATCAAATTAAGTTAATTGTAATTGATTATTGGTAAAACTTACTTTTAAAATCAGTTTTTCAGTTAATTAGTTTTAACTGTCAAGCAAAAAATATCTTTTTAGGTTATGTTTTTATATCTTACAGATATTTTTTCTGTCTTTCAGTTAAAAATATTTTTTTGAAATTTAAAAAATGTTACCGCCCCTCAACCAATTAAATGCGAAATTTTTTATGTCTGAAAGATATTTCTTTTACATGTATCATCGCCCTAAAGCTTAAAAACACAAAATTTTAAAGCCTACTAAATTATTGTTTAATCTCATCACTTCAAAATAACTACCAACGTTCTAAAATAAAATGAAATAAAAATTAAAATTTATTATCGATATAACGTTTGTTGGGTTCTCTCAGATAACAAATTTACATAATAGACCCAATACATGTTTTCACAACATCGTTTTCTTAACACATCAATAATAGGTCTTTTTACTGAAAGCATATTCTAAATATATTCTTTTTTCTAATACTTTTATAATTACCAACTTCCATTTAATATATTAATAAAACATTTGATGGGTTTTCTGTATGTTTGTATCCACATAACAAATATTTTTATCGAAAACAACTATATGTTTGCAAACTAATCTGGGTTCGTGTTTAAGTTTTTTAACTGTTGTTAAATATTACCAATATTGAGCGATAATAAATTTCAATTCGCATAATTTTGTGTTTTTCAATTCTGTACATTTGGTTGGTTTTTGAAAATTCGCCAAAATGATACTAAATTACTACATTCATATCAATGCTACCAACGTGGTATAAAAATTTGTAAAAACATTTTAATTTTACTAAAAATTTGGGAAAGCAAAATTTTGATTTTATAAACTTTCAGAAAAAAGCAATGCTTTGAATGCTGACTTTTTTTTTACTAATGAGAAACATATAGTTAAATAAGATATACTTTTATTGATAACTTTGAATACAGTTGTAGAAAAAATGCAAATTATTCGAAATGAAAATTTTAACCTTTAAAATCTATTCGGTGCACAGTATATATACTAGTAGTGTCTTTCAAAACATGGCGCGCAAGACACTACCGCGTCTCTTGATATATTATATTATAAATATATATTTATGTTTTTAAAGGATAACCCTATCCTACTAGCTAAACGCATGGTCCGCCAAGGTAAACACGAAAAAGGATATGGTATCACTAGAATAATACTATCTACTAAGAATTGATTAAAAATAGAATCTGGTGGATGCATAAATAGTAAAATTTGTCGATTTTTTTAAGTAAATTTAGCTTCTAATTGTAAATTAGTAAATTTAGCTTCTTTTATTCTAGCAGCGGCGATAATTTCTTTAAAAAAGAAAGTACATTTCTTAAAAATTTGTTCAGAAAGCTTCAAAGAATAAGTGATGATGCAAATAGTGAAGAGATCCCACACATTTTTGATAATAATTAATTACAATCCCAATTTAATTAACTAATTAATTAATTACAATCCGAAAATGATGTATTAAAAATGGAAAATATGGAGGGGCTGAAATCTCAAGCTCTGAGATATCAAGACTTCGGTTTTGGTTAAGGATTTTAATATAGTTTTCGGCAAAAAACTTTAATTAAGACATGGTTTTTAGTTATCGGCAGCGATGTATATCAATCATAACTTTTTGTTAAAGTACAAGTATTTTTTTATCTCTTGTAATGAAGCGCTGCTTCGAACATTGAAGTGGCATAGCAGGCCGCGTACCTAGCGAGATGGTTTTAATAGCCCCAAGCTAGATTTAGTCCGTAGGGACGAGAAAGAAATCCTGCTACTTCAGCACAAATAACTGTATAGTACGCGTGAAACATGAAAAGAACGGATATGAGAAAACAGGCAAGTGAAACAAATAGACTCTGGCGACCCCCTTATGCGAATGAACCGCGATCACCACGTCCAACCCCATAATTTAATCCAGTCACACACTCGCGCACTTCACCCACTCCCACACATACACACCATCCATATCCACATACACTCACGCTTGCATACGCACTTACACACCTACATACATACGCACCGGCATCCATGTCCCCATACACTCACGCATACGTATACACATACAGTCGTCTTTCATACCCAAGTTTACTGCGTACAAAAAAACCATCGAATAATTCCTACTATCCGACATACTTATATTGAAGGCCGAATGCTACTTTCAGAGATATACCAAATAAAGACTTCGATATCTATTTCCAACAATAATCTCCTCAAGAACATATTTTAGAGCATATTCGGATATGTTCTGTATTAAAGGTTTGGTATTTTTGATGTGATCTAGTGATCCTACAAAGGCACCATGTAAAGTTGTCATTCAGAGGCTTCATCCTTACTACAATACGTCTTATTAGTAACAAATAACCAGTTGATCCGGCATTTTGATTAGCTGACATTTTCTTGCACTTATGTGCGAACTTTCTGTTGTGAAGGTTATCATTTAATTTGAATTAGTCCCGATTGATAAATACATATATATTTATCGCGACTTTCCCTTTTATTATGTCAAGAATTTTTGTACAATTCAATTTGCAGTGTAAATTTAAAATGAAATTATTTAGATTTGTATTACTTATCTAAAATCAATGTAATAAATATTAAAGTTGTTTTTTTTTACATCTCCCTGTTAATTTATAATGTAATCAAAACAATTTGAAAGAGTAATTATTATATTAAAAACGAAGGAGAACCCAAACACAATAAAGTAAATGATATACTACTTTATCGATGACTTTAACTATATTACCTACACAAATAGTAATTCGATGGTCATGCTTTTTTTGTTGTTGGTTAAATTACCGTTGTAAAATATTGTAATAAAATTTGTATCAGCAAGTAAAGTCTTATCCTCACATCCACACATTCACGCACTCACACAAATTCACACCTATATATGTAAAATAAAAATGCGACTTACCCCATAGTGTCGATAAATCCCACTTCTCTATGTCCTGGTCTCGTCTAGCCCTTCATAACGACGCTTTCACATCAAACATTAAAAGCCAATTCTTCTCCTTCTCACTCACTGCGGTTACTGCTGAAATTCACAGCTGTCACTGTAAGCCTGCCCCATATAAAGCGTGTCGTTTCTCCGTTCAATTCGCCGTACATAGCCCTCAGATGATTAGATAATAATAACAAAAAACTCCAATAAAGAACAATATAGCGAGGTCGTATATTTCTCAAGGCAACAACAGCAGTCAATAACAGTTTCACGCTTCTACGTGAATTATTCTGAGATATTCTACGCAAACGTCGATTTAATAAATTTTCCGTGATGCTCTATTGATTGGCTCGCGATAATAAAAAGCAATTGCTAATTTTTTTTCCTTTTATATATTTATTTCCCACATATTGGTTATATAATTCAGTTTTAATATTGTATTTGAACTTGCCAATAGTATAATTTTTTAAATTTTGTTCGAGACTGTTGAAGAGTTTGATTCCTTTATAAAATACGCTTTTAAGTGAGATGCAATAGTTGAAGCGAGGAAGCCGGAAATTATCAGCATATCTGCCAGATCTGCTTGTCATTGATTCATTTGTTACGAGTTGACTATTGAATTTGATTAGTTTATGTTTAATTTTATATACCGTTAATAAGTATTCATAGTCAATTAATACATTAAGTGGAAGTATTTTGTTGCTGTATAAATTTAAATTAGGCGTCTAATTTGGTAGGCATTTTAATTTCTTTAGCGCTTGGTTCTGTAATATACTTAGTTCATGAATTTTTGTGTCGTTTGCGCTACCCCATATTGCTAGGAGGTAGGTAAGATGTGAGTGAATTAGTGAGTAATACACATTCTGTGCTACATTTGAATCAATATATTTGCCCACTCTATTAAATACACCAATTATTGGAACTATCTTTGATTTAACGCTGTCTATATGATGAGACCAATTAAGTTTTAAACCTATTTTTAGACCAAGATATGAAGAGGTATCAACTTTTTTTATAAATTCGCCTCTAAATGAAGCTTGAGTAAAATCAATGGATTCGGTTGGATTTCTTATGTAAAAATTAATGAAACATGTTTTTTTAACATTGAGTCGAAGTCTATTTTGATCTAACCACTCTCCCAAGATGAGCAGGTCTGATTCCATTTCGGCTTTGAGTTCATTGACGTTAGAACAACTATAACTAATGACTGCGTCATCTGCAAACAATTGTAGTTGTCCGCCTAGATTTAAATTAAAGATATCGTTAACGTATATTAAGAACAATAAAGGCCCTAGTACTGATCCTTGAGGAACGCCACAAGTAACATTTTTTAAATCCGATTTATAAGAACCTAATTGAACAAATTGTGTACGATGCGATAAATAATTTTTAATCAATTTAAGGGCTTTCTTTGTGATACCAATGTTTCTTAGTTTCTGCAGTAAAATACTATGATTTACACAATCGAAAGCCTTCATCAGGTCAATGAATAAGCATGCGGTTGTATTTTTATTATCAATACTTTTATAGAGTGTCTCAACGAGGTTCAAAGAAGCTGCTAGAGTGCTACTTTTTTTCAAGAAACCAAACTGATTGGAATTAATTATAAGGTTGTTTTCTAAGAATTTGATTAATTGGTTCTGTATGCATCGTTCGTATACTTTCGATAACACAGGCAAAACTGATATCGGACGGTAGTTGTTTTTATCCATTTTGTTTCCTTTTTTTAAAATTGGGACTACTTTTGCTATTTTAAGATCATTAGGGAAACAACCATTCTCAAATGTTTTATTGATTGATCTGGTCAGAGCGGGAATAATTCTGGTTGAAATGGACTTAATATATTTGACTGAAACAAGATCATATCCACTAGAAATGCTAGGCTCTAAATCTTCGATTATCTTAAGTACTTCACTTTCTTCAACATGGGAAAAACTGCTGAAACAAATAGGTGGAGTGTGAGTTTGAGAATGTACTGGATTTGAAGTTTGATTGGTGAGCTCACTAGCAACATTAACAAAGAAATCATTAAAAATATTGGCTACTTCAGTTTGATCTTCATGGGTATCGTTGTTATTTTTTAGTACAAAGTTGGGCATGAATGTCGTTGGTTTAGAATTATTTGATAATATCTCATGGACTAGACTCCAAATCTTTTTCGGGTTTTTCAGATTTGACTTGAAAGCTTCTGAATAATATTTGGATTTGGCTTTAAATATTAAGATGCGAATTTCATTTTTTAAATTTTTTGTACAATCTGCTAGATAATCATTTTCCGGGTATTGTTTGGACAATAGGTAGAGCTTCTTCCGCAGTTTTATTTTTGTACTCAGTTGTTTTGTAAACCAGGGTTTGATAAAAGTGGAGGAAGAGCTACATATAATTTCTGACGTAGTCGAATATTTTTTTATTTCACGGCATAACTGAATATAAAAGCATTCAAAGTCGACTTCGTCGAAATTTACTTTTTCAATAAAGCTTTCTAATTTGGCGAAGTTTGTTACACTGATGCGTTTAGTTTGAGGTTTATGAATGTTTCCAATGTCACAGTTGAATAATAAATACCGATGGTCGCTAAGATAAGTGTCCTTATACAAAACGTAAAATTGAGATGAGACCGAGGAAAGTATGTGATCTAGATAAGTACGTATAGTGTTAGAGCGTCTAGTATAAAAATGTTTCCCAAGACTGTTAATGATTCTAAACCCATTATTCAATGTCAACGACTTGTAATTAAATACATCTGGATCGTGCAGATCAGCAATATTCAAATTGAAGTCTCCCACAATTATGGAGTGTTTGTATTTTTTAATTAAGTTCTGAAAATAGTCCAGGAACTGATCTATATTAGTATGGCCCGGACGATAAACACCGATAATATTCACTTTTAACTTATTTGATTTGATTATTAGGAAGTCGTTTTCAAAATAAGAGATACTAAAATTGAATACGAAGTCAAGATCTGAAGAAACAAATATGCTTACTCCACCTCCCTCTCTTTCTCGATTTAAGTGAAAGGACCGATAGTTATCAAGGTTTATGTTCATATCGCCTTCTTCTAAGAAAGTTTCGACAAGAACGATTATACCAATTTTCATATTCAAATTAAACAATAACTCTTCAATCCCTTCTATTTTGTTTTTGAGACGGTTAATATTGTAATAAACTTCGTCCAGAATGGGTTAACTTTATTTACTCATTCATGAATTGAAAGTTAACTCCTTTTTCAATCTTTTACTTGTATTGCAAATTGTATTGCATAAATTAATGTAAATTAAATTTGTTATACAAATATTTACATTAATGAATTAAAAGGAGTTACCTAATACATTTTGCATAAATTAAATTTGAGTTCTCTAATACAAATGCAAGTTTGAATGAAAACAGGTGTGGCCTATTTCAGATGTACGGACTACGTAGTATTGATTTCTAGTGGATTATAGAAGTTTCGATTGATTTATTTTTCGATATAAATAAGCAAACAAAAATATCAGATAGTCAGTTTTTACTTTTGCAATTAAAAGTGTTTATAAATATTCGCAAGTTTAAGGAATAATCGGTGGTATCTGAGCCTGGGTACTAATAGAGAAAGAATCTGAACTTAGTGGAATAGTAAATACAGATTTTACCATTCCGAATATTATTGATTCAAATTGTGGAAAAGCGGTGAAGTTTAGTGTACATAAATTGGAGACCCTGGAATTTATTGTAAGGAAAAACGGAAGCTGCTGTAATTTGATGACAAATAAAGTTTGAGATTCTGTTAACTAAAGATCTGTCTTTTACTGTCGTGTTTGTTCAATAATCTAAAAGAACCAACGAAGAGTCGTTACAATATTGATGTAAAGAATGTTTAAACCATGTAAGCTTTTAACAGCGCTTGAATATTCGGTTGTTTTTAAAAAATAATTATTGGTGTTATCTTCAAACGGCAGGTTCATTTTGACCAACCTTAATACTTGATCTAAGGAAAAAAAAGAAAAAAAAAACGATTAGAGATGTAATGAAATCAAATTAAATTGAAAAAATGTTTAAAAAATTTTTTTCTATGCAATGCGTAGAGAAAGATACAGTTTTTGTTTGTTATTTTTTTTCTCTACAGCTGTTATTGTGATGTGAGGTCATTAATTAGTTTGGTTTATTGTTAAAATAATTTTTTGTTCAAGTTCGATGACATCTTCTCTTGATTGTATTTTGAGTGCAGTTTCATTATTATCATTTCCTATTTTTGCGTACAAATGTCCATGGCCGTACCAAGTATATTGGATTAACTTTTTTTTCTTTAACTCATTTAGCTTTTTTAGGAGGTCACTATTATATGGAATTAAACGTTCATTTATAAATATTACATTCGTTACTGCTGATGAATTTGGAAACAGTTGATTTTGAAACAGTTTACCACACTGCTTCTTTTGTTTTAATAGGTCTAACTTGGTGGTGTAGTTGATAAACCGCACTATAATTTGAAGTAGCATGAAATTGCTGGCTTCATTCTTCTCTTTTGGTGGAATAGTTCTTCCATAGTAATATTCAACTTTATCCATGGTTATTTGAAAACGATTCAAAATAGTTTCTACTACATTATTTTCCGTTAATCCAGTATCAGTTTTAATATGAATTCCTGCAATGATAATGTCGTTACAAAGCGCCTTTTGTTTAAGAAAATTGAGTTCTTGTTTTAGTTGCAACACATAGGAGTCGGCTACATGTTGTTTAGACTGGACTTCTGATAAAGTAACTTGTGTATTTTGTAGGTCACTCTTTAAATTTTCAACTGAGCTTGCAATATTTCTTATTTCGACTTTCATATCTTTCAAGTCCATTTTCATTTCGGTTTTAAGTGAAGCTACTTCGGTTTTAAGTGAAGCTATTGCCTCAATGATGTCTTTGTTAGTTGGAGTGGAATTGTTTGGCATTTTTAATGTATTAGTTAACAAAGAAGATGTCACAGTGGATACGGATTTGCTCCGAAGCGAACGTGGTTCAATATTTGTATCAACACTCCCCATTCATAAAATTTTACATTTAGATCGATTTAGTTTGTAGATTATTTACTCTGATTATTACTGATTATTTACACACACTATATACTGTGGCACAAATATTTAATTGGAGTGTAACACTTTTTTTTAAAGATGATCAAATAATGCAGTAATGAAAAATTCTAACCTCAATACATGAAAATTATTATAGGTTGAGCGAACAGTTAGGTTACGTTTGAATTATAATGAGTTTGGATGATATTTTTAATATGATTTGCAAAAACTGATTCAAATTAATAATATATTAATAAAATATCTATAAAATATTATCACTATGAACTGTAACACAATTAAACAACCTTTGTTGTAACAATTCTTTAAAGGCTGAGGCAAATAAACCAATGGCCATAAACTATCTATCACTCACAGTAATTAATTGTTTTGGACTTAATTACACTTTCAGTTTATTTATAATATTTAATTTACTTCACAAGGAGATTTACTTTGCAAAGAAGATGATATTTAATATTTCAAATAAATGATAAAAAAATTAAAATTTAATTTAAACCTCGGATCACAATACGACTTTTCTACTCGATCGCCATTTGCAAAATGATTAAATTATTAAATTAAAACAATTAAACTGTTTAAACTCGTATTCCTTTCTGTACCCGAATTAGAAGGCACTACCGTAATCAGTATACAATCTCCTCGGATTTTTGGTTGATTTTGATAATCGTAGAATCGCTGCTTTCATTTAATTAAGACACTGGATTTTAGATATTCTTTAATATTGATTTTAATGAAAATAAAAATTAACACAGATAGTTAGACCTTATATGGTATGCGTTTAAACTATATCTAAGTGAACCCGATTAGACTTAAATAATTTAACACCAAATGATAGTCCGATTTAATTTAAACTAATTTAACGCATATGTTAATCTGATTTAATTTAAGCTAGTTTAACGTAAATGTTAATCTGATTTAATTTAAAAGGGCGACAATATACAAACATATATTAATTTTTTTTTTAATTTTTTGTGTTTTTCTTTGATCCAGAAGCAGCTCGCTCCTAAAAATAGCATACGAAGACATGACCAACTTAGATCTTGTTAATTTAAAAAAAACATTTTTTTTAACATTCACTTCGGTGATTCGTAAATCCACAAAAAAAAAAATTTGCTCAACCGGTATATACTGGTTTGCGTAAATTATTTTACCTTCAAGAGCCGTAATATAACATTACCGAATATACGATTTATTTTCATAAATGCCTTCAGGAGCCGTACTTCCGATATTTAAAACTATGGTTAGAAGTTGGTTTAATAATTTAACACTCCATGAATTATATTTAAAAAACATAAAACATGTAAAATTATTTTATTTTGACTCTCGTCATTTATTGACAACACCACACTTCTCAAAAACACAGAATGACAGCCAGAATAAAATCAGACTACGAGAACTCTACATTTTCAATCGCGTATTTATATTTAAAATTAACGACCGTTGGTTGCACAATAACAAGTCGATAAGCACGATAAATCTGTTTCCCGGATATTTTTCTTTCGTTAATTATGTGTACCCACTAAGGAGTCTACACTATTAACTTGTACTAAAATTGAAAAAGAATTACAAACAAATATTGATTACGAATCGATTGTAGGAAATTATATTCTATAAAATGAAGCATAAGCAACTCCAAAAGTTCATGACATTAAAATAACCGAGCAGTAACTTATTGATTGATTCTTCCTATCTTTTGAAAAATATAACGATTTCAAATTAAGAAAATTGTCCAACTGTTTATGAATAATTTTAAACGAAAACTATTAGATGACGATTACGGATTGAGTACACGAAACTATGTTTAAAAGATAAACGTAAATAACTGTGAAAGTCTCTGTAAATGTAAATGTAATGCGTGTGGGAAAGTGGTTCGACTTTCAATTACGAAGTTTGAACTACCACTTCATTACACTCTGTTTAGAAATTTATTACAAAACTTTATTACTTTATTACAAACTTAACTTTATTACAAACTAACTAAATTCATAATTCTTTCAAAATTCTAAAAATATTGCAAAAATTATAACAAAATCAAATATTAAAACTTTTTCCAAAATTTTAATAATATTGCAAAAATTATAACAAAATCAAAGATTAAATCTTTTTCCAAAAATTCTAAAAAGATTGCAAAAATTATAACAAAATCAAAAATTTAAAATTTTTTCAAAATTCCAAAAATATTCCAAAAATTAGAATAAAACCAAATATTTAAACTTTTTATAAATTCTAATAATATTTCAAAAATTCTTAAAAATTCAAACTTTTTCCAAAATTCTAAAAATATTGCAAAAATTATAACAATATCAAAAATTGAAACATTTTTCAAAATTCCAAAAATTATAATAAAATCAAAAATTTAAAATTTTTCAAAATTCTAAAAATTTTCCAAAAATTCTTACCAAATCAAAAATTGAAGCTATTTTCAAAATTCTAAAAATATGTGAATAAAATTCACAAATTCAAAAATTCTATTTTTTTTTTTCAAAATTCTAAAACTATTGCAAAAATTAAAACTTTTTCCAAAATTCTAAAAATATTGCAAAAATTATAACAAAATCAAATATACAAATTTTTTTCAACATTCCAAAAATATTTCAAAAACTATAACAAATTCAAAAATTTCCATGTCACATTTACGTCATACAACAGCTAAATTTTTTTTCCAAGATTTTTTGGAGACATTTCCAGTATAGTTGAACACGTCGTTCTTTCGGCTCTTCCCATTGAGTAAACCTATTTTTAGAAAATTTTTGAAATCCGTCAGGCGGTTTTCTAGATTTCGTCAGTAATGACAGCCGTAGATTTTTTTTGCTTTTTTAGAATCAGTAGGTCCCAAAACTTCGAGAAATGCCAAAAAACTCTATAAACTTCATACAATAATTTATTTTTATTCGATTATTGTGATTTGCGGCCTTAAAGTGTCAATTTATAACCATATATTTTGTTGTCATAGCTACTACGTTCAAAAAAGTAAAATAGCATTTGTATTTGTTTCAATTGTATAAAAAATAGAAAATAGAATCAAAGCAACCCTTTAATTCATAATTTCATTATGCAATTAAAATAGTTGTTATCGTAGTTTTGAAAATTTTGAAATTCGCGGTAAAAGTTGTAAATAATTTTATATACAGAGAATTTAGGTTATATTATAGCATTTAACTTTGTCAAATTCAAAACTTTTTTTGTAAGATTTATTTTTATCATCTACCAAGGAAGAGATAACATCAAATTTTTCATTTTAATAAAGATAATAAAAATTTGTTAATCAGTTAGTTATTCTTTTTGGGCATTTGATTTGCGGTATACTTACATTGATATTTTTTGGAATATTTTTACAATTATCACGGGATATATTTAAGTATATTTCTACTAACCTTTTACATTTTGTGTTAGGAAATATAATTATAAAACATGACAAGAGGTTTCTGGAAAAGATGGATTATCTCGTGCAACAACAAATAATAATAGTAAATCTCATCCGAAACACGAAAAATGTGAATTGGAGTTTTTTTCTGAGAAACATCCAACCATATCTTTGAATCGAAAAAATTCCAATTACTTCTTTACTTACTTGACTTTAATTAATCTCAAAAATCCAAAATAAATAATAATAAATGTTTTTCTCCTGAAATAGATAATTCCTTCCAAGCACTTCAAGCTCACCCAGAATTATTCAAGGAGTCTTCCATTTAGGTATTTCTGACTTTTGGTCCTTTATTATTTCTCGTTGATTCATGAACATACGCTGAAAGAAAATTGAGCTAGTGACAACCTCATCTCGAAGTTGGCAATTTATTGTTCAAACAAAGAAAAAATATTTTTAAACAATTTCACCATGATTGGGACAACTATATCGTTCTATAATTGTACAGCTGTTGAAACAATTTCGTAGTTGTATTGGCCATACCTGCCCACACAGTGAGGTTGAGACAACTGCATTTTGATTGAAAATAGAACATGTTTTTTTCAGTGTAGGTTCTTATCTTTATTTCTTCTTGCTTCTTATCTAACAATGGTGATTAAACTTTAAAGACCACATTTTGCCAAATGATCCATAGTGAGTACAAACTTGCCACTCCCTAATGTTAGTACTCCCGGTTTGAGACGATTTCAGGGTGTGGGACGTCCCCACAATTTGTGACGAATGCTATTTCAGGATACACTAGTTTTGTGTCAAAAACTTATTGTTGCTTTCCTTCGTGCTAAAGGTTCCGAATTCCAGATGTACTTAAACATTTATTTTTTGATGTCTTATGACATTATATCTATTATTAGAATCATTCCCATATTTCAATTTTTCAAATATTGCAAATCTCCCTAAACTCAGCTTACAACGATTCGGCTTACATATTGCAAAAACCCAACATAAAATTGTTGATTAAAATAAATTTAAATCAAATTACCTTTTCTTTTTTTTTATTTTCGATTTATATTTTCTATGAGTCTTAGACTCAGTTGTCTGAAATTAGATCTACTTTTTATGTAAAACCGTATTCCACTTGGTTGTCAACAAACAGTATCTTAAATTGTGGATTTAATTTTTCTTTGATGTGTGAATAAAACAAACGAAGATCGGGACTCAATTTACAGGTCTTAAAAACTAGATTCTCGGGGATTTGAATTTTTTACTAAGATGTTCACACTTTTTTCGGGTAATTTATTTTTATTTTGCTTCTGGTGTTAGATGAATTATAATTTGGTTTAGATTTATAAATTAGTTGGTGAAAATAGAGTGAGTTGGTTGAAACTTAGTATAAATGAAATTTTTTATATGAACGACCGATGCTGAACTTGATCAATTTTGAACGAAGTCATTCTTAGCCTACAAGTAGTATAGGTGAAATAAAAACTAAGTGTTCTTTTAGAAAAAAATTAAATTGTTTAATTTGAGAACCGGCTAGTACGAAAGATATCTGGAAATTCAAATTTAGGATAATCACTCGATATTTTCGGGTTTATGTGTGTTGGAAAGGTTATTGACTGGCCTATCTCACAAGACTGTTTAGTTTTTACTTTTAATTTTAAATTTTAGAGATGTAGATCTCATATCAAACATTTTTAGTTGTAAAACTAAAATAAGTTCTTGACCTACGGCATTGGCGCTATCTTAAGAAATTTTAAATCCAAATATTTTTAAAAGTGTAATCAAAATTCGGCTGCTTATTTCAACAATAAGTTTTTGACAAAAAATTGGTGTGTCCTAAAATAGCCTTCGTCACAAATCGTGGTAACGTCCCACACCCTAAAAACGTCTCCAACCGGGATCACTACAAAAATTAAGGGACGAAAGGTTTGCACTAACTATAAAAAAAAAGAAAAAATTGCATATTGAAATTATGTAATTTCTTCTTTCTTAATTATAACGCTGTATGTTTATACCTCTGTGGGCGAGATGGAGAAGTGGATAAGTCAACAACATCACTTACAAGGAAGTTAAGCAACACTGGGAAGGGTGCGAACTTAAACGGGTGACCGCTTGGGAACTTCACCAGAAAAAATATGGAAATACGATTGAATCACATTAAAGCAGGAATATCTCGCCCACGGTATGCCAGTATACCTTATCCAGCAGCCCTGGAAACTGGCTAGGATTCGATGGCCCAATCATCCGTTAATCCGAAAGGTGAATCCGAAATTCAAATGATTAAAGAAACGCATACTAGAAAGATACAAAGCAAAACAAACCGGAATAATAAAATGCGACCCTTAGCTATCGTACCCGGACACGAGTAGGAAACTGGAACGTCAGAACTCTGATAGAAACATCGCGGTTAGCACAAGTTGAGAAAGTAATGAAAGAATATAACATCGAGATACTAGGACTCAGTGAAGTACGATGGAAAAACAGCGGAGAGTTAACAACAAGTGAAGGAAACTATATGATGTTCTCTGGAAACCAATCAGTAGCAGAATAATAACAGCAAGATTCCAATCGAAAATTAGAAATACAACGATCATACAGTGCTATGCACCTACCGAAGAAGCTGATGATGCGACAAAAGATGAATTCTACGAACAGCTCCAAGCAACACTGGCTAGTGCACACCGAAATGACATCAAAATAATACAAGGTGATTTCAATGCCAAAATTGGAACCGACAACACCGGAATGGAATCAGTCATGGGCAAGAATGCACTAGAATCAACACGTAACAATAATGGAGATAGGCTCATCGGTTGTTGTGTCACAAATCAACTATTCATAGGAGGCAGCAAGTTCCCACACAAGAACATACATAAATACACTTGGACATCACCAAATGGAAGAACCAAGAATCAAATTGATCACGTACTGGTGAATAAGAAGTTTCTATCCTCACTACAAGACGTCAGAGCAAAACGAGGAGCAGACATACACAGCGACCATCAACTGGTAGTTGCAACATTCAAAATTAAACCAGCCGCTGTAAAACAAAACAACAAGTCATGTCAGAGGAAATTTAACATCAATAGATTGAGCGACAAAAATACAAATAACATCTTCAAAGAGTCGCTCCAGCTCAATCTACCAAACAACGAAACCACCAGCATTGATGAAAAATGGGAACAAGTTAAAGAAGCTTACGTCAAAACTGCTACAGATGTGCTAGGCTACCAAGACAAATCACGGAAACCATGGATTAGCGATGATACATGGAAGAAAATTGAAGAGCGTTGACAGCTCAAGTTGCAGTTGTGTCTACAGATGTAAATTTACCGGTAAAATATTTTTATGGTAATTTTGCCGTAAAATTACCGGTAAGATTGGTAAAATTGGTAAAATATAAAATTGGATCAAAAAATTAAATTATGGTTGCATTTTTAACTAATTCAAAATATACGACTATATCACAATCATTTCTATATAGGTTATAAAAACATTAGATGCAAATCAAATAATATATTTTTATTGAGTTAAATATGCTTAGGCAAGCTATTATGCAGAGTATTTATAGACAGGAATATACATAATCAGCAATGGAAAATTCTTTTATATCTAAAAAATGTACGAAAATCGGCTGTTGTTTACTTAGCAGCACATCTTGAAAACGGACAACACGTTCTTTGCACATCTACAAAAATGGAACAAATCCTGGACCAACTGGCTACAACGATGACAGCTTTATACACTGTTATATGTCGAAGTTATGTGTTTGTAAGGACAATACTATATTCGGAAATGTTTACGTATTAGTATTACACATGGAATGGAAATATAAAAACATTTGAGAGCATTTGGAGGCACATTTGTGGGCACAAAATCAAAAAGTGAATCTACAGAAAACCAAGCATATTCATTGAAACTTAATATATGTTCAAACTATAAGCGATGCATCCCAAACTAGATAAATGCTGCTTTCAACGCATGTGGTTGGAAAATGAGCACGGTTCAACGTTTTTCAGCATTGATAATTGTCAACGACATTAAACGTGTGATGTGTCACTTCAGATATGCCACAACCGACGATGGGATGGTAACATTAATTACGCGTGCAACAACAAAAATATAATTCGTGCATTGTTTCATTCATTGGAAAAATATAAGAGGCAAATGGCTAAAAAAAATTTTTTCTCAAACTCGAAACCAAAATTTATAATGAAGGGCTGATAATGTTTCGTTGCGTTGTGTGTTCTTAACCATTTGCGAATTCCATCTGCTGCTGTTGCTGCTTCGTTTAAAGTAAAATTGCAACGCGAACGAAATTACTTTCAAATTATTTGCAAATATTCTAACTTACTACATAAAGAATCACGATTTGTGAGAAAACGAACTATACTTGCGGCCAACAATAAAGACATCTATCTACAAACTCCACAAAATTATTCAATCTAACATTCAAAGCGAAGAAATAATATAGAAATCCGCAACTGCTATAGAGCCAAATGAAGCATTTTGTTTTTCCAACAGAATGTTTTTAATTCACTCGATCTGTCACACCCCGTACTGCAATTGAAAAACAGTTCACCGCAGTGTACCGATGAAATGCATAAGATTTTCTTTTTTATTTGTATCAATTGCTCGCCACTGCATAAAGACATACTGCTGATCCAAACTGCATATCATCTGAAATGAAATGATTTCCTCGAATCAATAACCTTGGCTAGCGCCAATCTACAGCTGTTTAAAAAAGAGTTCAATACCTCAGATGCATTTTGGTCTAAGATCTAGGTTTTCAAAGGCATCTTATTGGGATAAATATTCTTGTTGTTGTAATAAACATTCTATAATTCCACAAAAAAAGCACAAACTTTGATTTTTATCAAACAAAGGTTAATCAAATTTTAATGCAATTTTACCAATTTTACCAAGCCTAAGTAATATTACGTAATATAACCAATTTTACCGGTAATTTTACCATGGGTAATATTACCTTTACATCTGTAGTTGTGTCACCAGAACACAACCGAGATCCGCAACAAATATGAAAGTACAGCAAAACAAGTTAAAAAGATGGCAAGGAATGATCGCAGAAGATATACAGAAAGCATTCTCAAGACTGCGGAAACAGCAGCAGCTAATAGAAATATGCGCACCCTACACAAATGCGTGAGAAAGGTCACCAACAAATATACAAACACTCCACCAATAAAGGATGAATCTGGTCAAACCCTCACAACTCATGAACAACAGCTAAATAGATGGAAAGAATACTTCGAAGACAACTGCCACCAACAAGAAAATAACTTGCAGTCTCCGGATGACAACTATAACGAAACTATCAGCACCCATCCACCAACGGAACGGGAAGTTAGAGATGCCATACAGAAACTCAAGAACAACAAATCTGCTGGTACAGATAATATATCAACAGAATTACTCAAAGCAGATGTAAACACAACAGCAGAAGCTCTAACACCATTATTAGCTGATGTATGGAACGAAGGTAAAATACCAACCAAATGGAAAGAAGGTTTAACCATAACAATCCCAAAGAAAGGTGATCTAAGAGAATGCAAAAATTGGAGAGGTATATCTCTGCTCAACACAATAATGAAAATACTAGCAATGATCATTCTCGAAAGAATATCTCCATCAATTAACATGAAACTAAGAAATGAACAAGCCGGCTTTAGACCAGGAAGAAGCTGTACCGATCATATCAACACAATCCGTATCATCATTGAGCAATCAAATGAATGGAATTCACCATTGTATCTCCTCTTCGTGGACTTCGAACGCGCCTTCGACTCAATCAACAGGAGCGCGATATGGAAGACACTTTGTGAAATGGGCATCCCGAAGAAAATAGTTGATCTAATCAAAGAAATGTACCGGGATGCTGCAAACAGAATACAATACAAAGGACAGCAAAGTGATGAATACTACAACCACCGAGGAGTGAGACAAGGCTGTGTACTATCCCCGCTACTATTCCTAATAGTACTAGATACACAGAGAGAAAAAAAGAGTTAAATTTGATAAAAAAATCATCAAATTGATGATTTTTGTATATCAATATATGGACGAGAATATGAGTTCTCAAATTGATATAAAATGCTGCATCAGATTGAACTTTGGTTTGTTTTTATGAGTTGATGTAAATCTACTGATTATGATAAACAAATTTCTTATTTTGATATTATATTCTCGACATTATTCTCAAAGCTTATAAACTTGTTGTATCAAATCAATACCAAAAGTATCAATTTAAGATGGGGTTGTATTTCTTCAAGAATTTGAGCGGAAGAAGTTGAGAAACCAAAAGCTCATTTTAAGAAATTCTGATCATTTTAAGAATTTTTTTGATCGACATGATCGTATGTTATTTTTGGTATTGGTCCGATATATTTCATTTTGAATCAATTCATTATCATTTTAAGAAAAATGTTTTCTCAAATCGAAGATGACAATATTTAGTTTGAGAAAAGAGTTTTCTCAATTTCAGTGGGAATGCGGTACGTTCAGCGACACCCACAAAAGCAAATAAAAAGCTGCCTGTCAGGATTTTTAAGCCCGCGGGAAGATTTTTACATGCTTCGGTATTGCTAAATGTATCGGACATGCACTCGATGTTGTACGGCTATTTAGATTGACTTATGGCTGTCAGAGTTGTTTCTTATCACATTGACCTTTAAGAAACATCACTACTGAGACAGCTATAACCCGTAAAATAGCAGCCTTGGAAAAATAAGGAACTGGAATAAAACTCTCAATCCACCGATGTTAACCTTAAACGGGATAAAAAAATCACTATTTTTAAAAAATATTCTTTTATTTTAAATAGATAATTTAAAAATAAATTAATTATAATTTTCAATTTTTTTTATAACGCATTTTGTACAAATGAGCTAATCGAATTGAGAATAGTCGGCTTCCCCATTCCTTTCTTATTTGTTGCAGGAATTCTTGTATTTGGTCTCGTAGCGTAGTGAATTAATTTGAACAGTTTTAACTGTCGTAGCTCTGTAAAAATTTAAATAAAAAAATAAAATCAAATTACTATTGAAGTGAATCAGATAAATTAGTTAAAGTTTGCTGAAATAAGTGACTTCTATTGAGGGAAAAAATCAATCCACTGCATGCGTGTCGTAAGAGGCGATTGAAATGGAGAGCTGTAGCGTGGCTAACCCAATTGCATCATAGGCCCACCTGTGGAGTTGAGGTCCCCTTCTTCAAAAAAATCAGCCCACCGCACTCATGCGTGTCGTAAGAGGCGATTTTCCTCGTCCCGTAAAAAACAATTGTTAATAAAAGACAACATAAACCATGGAATGGTACGTCTTTCTGGTTTAGACAGCCCTTGCTATTGTACCTGGACAATCTGTTTGAATCAAACGTGGAACGTGAGAACACTGTTCCAACCCGGAAGCCTCCAGAATCTTATTGGGCAGGCAACAGAATACCAGATAGATTTTTTTTTTGGGATGCGACGAATGTTTCGGTATTGAAACAGCTATTCGCCTAAACAAACAACACTCTCGGTTCCCCATGAACTCCCATGCAGGAGTCATGCAACCATGATAGAAATTGAATTATTTAAAAAAAACAAAGAACAAAATTAAAATGGGAAAAAAACAATAACTAGAAAATAAAGAAGAATAATAATAATAATTTAAAAAAAATTAATTATAGGAAAAAAACAACAAAAAAGAAATGGATATGGGATAAGAGAAAAATAAAATACTTAAGGGAATGATTACCCTGTACGATATCAAAAGGGTAGGAAGGAAACAGGAGGAATATGATAACAGTGTACACTTAAAAACAACTGCCGAAAGGAATGGTTACCTCGTGTGCCTGAGGGGCAGTAGGTAGGTTTATACCGTCCATGCCCTGTTTGCGTTAGTTCGACGACTAACGACGACGTCAGTTGTGTGAAATTGTGCTGAGTAATTTTTCTCACTGCAGCGGGTGCCCAACTAGCAAACTTACTTCTCAATTTGGAATTATATAAGTTTTAGCTTCAATAAAGCTTCGCTTAAGCTTCTAAATGGAAGCTAGTTATATTTTACTTCTATAAAGTTTCGATATACAACTTCCACAGAGAAGTTCACGCACCGCCGGAATGAAAGCTTCTAAAATATTTCTATATTTAATATAAGAAGCTTTACCAAAACTTATCTACAGATCACTAAATACAGCTTCCGAAAAAAGGTTATCGAAGTTATAGCTATCATTAGGATTGTAGTTGTTTCGGTTGTAGCTGTTTACAGATCGTATAGAAGCACAGCTGTCTTACTCTAAAAATTGCTTCAATATCTGAAACGAAATATGTCAAACTGTCGGAAGCTATTGCTTCTATTATTTCAACTAAATTTAGATGTAGAAAATATTGTGTAATTCAAGGGATTATTTTTTATGAAAAAAGATATGTGACATGTAATTTCAATGGGTTTATACGAAATTGAAGCTTATACGAAATTGAAATCGTTTCGTTTTTGTCAAAAAAGTATTGTGCATAAGGTGGGTTTTGTTTTTTAATCTATTATTTAGACTTATTTTGCACAAGGCGGGGAAAGTTCTCCAAATGGCCTTTATCGAAACTGCTTAGAAATTTTAAGGAAACTATGAAGTTGGGGAAGTTAGTTTCGGTAAGACTGTTTAGTGTTTTAAAAGAAGTTGAAATGCTAGTTGGGTGGTCACCCTCACTCTCTTTATTTTGCTCTTCTAGCTGTCAATTTAGAATTAATTGTATTATTTCGGGTTAGGTTTTTCCTTTAGTTGTATGGCCCCCCATTAATTTGGGGAGTTCAAAGAGAACGAAGAAGTTTTTACTTTTGGACGGTAAAAACTTCTAGTATCTAAAAATTCAATGGGGTATAAAAAACGGCATCGCAGAAGTCTTTATATTTCTGGGACTTGTTTAAGGCTGGGAGGATCTTGCCAAGGACCGACCGGGCTGACGGCTTATTGTTTTCTCTGCTAAGTTCCTTAATGGGACATAAAGCAGAAGTGTGTTTTGAAAGTTGTGAAATTAGTGGCGAAAAATATCTTTTTTGAAACATTTCACCAGAAACCCGTATACTTATAAACATACTATAACTACACTCAATAACTACACACTTTTCATGATCTAAGACTGCCTTGCAAAAGATGAATGGACTGTACTAAATTATTTATTTTGGACTTTATTTAACTAGTATAAAAGGATCAAGTTAATGCATAATCAAATTAATGCATTCAACTATATATTATGTACCGTTATAGTTTAATTGTGATCAAAACTTGTTTACCTGGGTCAGTTGGCATATCGTTCAAATCCTTTAGACTTTGCTTATCTTTAATTAGTTTGCGTAGCACTGGTACCACAACTTCGAAAAAATGTTTTGCCTTCTCCAAAAGTTTTTTATGTTTATTCGGAAAGAGTCTTTTAAAATCTAAATCAATCTGTAGAAAAAAAAAGAATCTGTAATTCCAAAACAGTCTTAAAATGCCTTCAACTTCAAACTTACCAAAATGCTGGCAATATAGCATTTCTATAAAGTGGCCAGTCATTAAAAAATGTTTTAAAGATTTATCCTTTGCTTCTTTAAACTCCCTTAGACGACCCTCACAACTTCGTATCCAATAACTTTCTATAGTCAGCCACGGCTTTTGAATGACAGGTAAGGTTTGCTTCAGCTCTTGAAATTCTTTTTGATCATATTCAGTAAGATCAACCGTCGAAGAACCTAATATTAAAAATAATATAAAAACGAAGTTTAATGCGATGCATTTGTCTGAAACAATTGTAAGAAGTTTTACCAAACAATTGTAATCCTGAAGTTGTTGGAGTATCCAATCGAATTTTTTTCGGTGTAATCAAGCAACCTGCACCTCTTAATTTGGTCGAAGAATTTTTATACAAATTTTATAATTTCCTTTTGGAATTTTGCCATCATAATAGTTATAGTTTTAAAAACAAAAAAAACTGTTAGATTTAAAACTTATTTTAAATGTTTTTAAAACTTTTCATGCAATTTTTAACATTTTTTCATGCAAGCATTTAGTACTTTATACTTTAGAGCCTTAGAGCTCAGAAATCGATATGGTTGATTTCGGAATTTTAATAAATTTCGACAAGAAACCATAATGTATGTATTTACCCAGAAATTTTTGTCCCCGTTTTGCTTCAAGCCAATTGTTTAAAATATCCGATTTTCACCTTCGATTGACTTGAAATTTTTTGTGTGATGTAATTTAATTCAGTAATTTAAGCACCAATAGTAGCAAGTACATGCATCAAATAAACTGAACCCAGGACTCCCGGCAAACTGAATGAGCCAAACCTCGTTCTGTGCACGCAAGTTTACTTTAATGAACGCAGAAATTTAGAGAAACATGCAACTTACCTTTTGAACTCTTATTATTGCTGATTTTGAGCACAGCTAGTATCAATTCCCGCACGGACACAAACTTTTTTTTTCACAAGTTATAAGACGCGTTCATCTGCAAAACTCTCTCACTGACATTATTCAGTTATTGTAATTTTTAATTTATTTTTCAATTTATCGTAATTTTTTCTTCGAATGTATTATATCAAAAAAAATTATTATCATTTCGATCTTATCCTTATACGTTCAATTTGAGAGAAAAAGAATGAAATCGAGAAATTTTTTTTCTCAATTTTATCTACGTAAGATCAAATCGAATATTAATTATTTTCATTTCGATCTCATAAGTTTAATTTGAGAGAAAAATAATAAAACTGAGAATTTTTTTTTCTCAATTTTATATACGTTGATCCAACCGAGAATAATCGAGTATTAGTTAGTTTCATTTCGATCTCATAAGTTCAATTTGAGAGAAAAGGTATAAAATCGATAATTTTTTTTCCTTAATTTTATCTACGTGGATCAAATTGAGAATAATCGCGTATAACTTATTATTATCTGATCTTTAAGTTTCAAAAAGAAACAAAAAGGATTAAAATGAAAATATTTTACTCTCATTTTGACATTTGTGAATCAAATAAATGATGGGGAAGTAACAAAGTGATGTGTACTCCTCTGTTCAATTTGAGAAATGGAAATCTTATTCTGATTCAAAAATTTCTTATATTTATACAGAAAAAATGAAAACGATCTTTATTTACTCAAAAAAAGAATAAATGTATTTCCTATTGTTGAACAAAAACAATTCTCAACTTCAGTATTTCATTCTTCTGTAGGATGATCGAATTGATAGTTTTTTCTCACTTTTAAAGTTTTGTTGTATTAAAATGATATAAATTTACTCGAAATGAGAATAAATGTATCTTCTGTTTTTAATCATATATAATTCTCAATAATAGTATTTTATTCACTTTTTTGTGTGATCGAATTGATAGTTTTTATCTCAGTTTTAAATTTCGGAGTATTAAAATGATTTAAATTTTCTCAAATTAAGAAGAAACTGAATTTTCTATTTTCAATCATGCACAATTCTCAAATCTAGAATTTTTTTTCTCTCTGTGTAGTATCATGAGAAAGCTCGATGATGCAAGTCCAAATGGAATCCAATGGAATACAACAAGACGGCTCAATGATCTAGACTACGCAGATGACATCTGTCTACTTACACACACACATACGGACATGCAGCAGAAAATACAGAAGCTATCAACCCTTGCACATGAAGTCGGTCTCAACATTAATATCAGAAAAACAAAGGCTATGAGATTGAACACCAAAACGATAACACCAATTACCATCAACAATACACAAGTGGACGAAGTTGACAAATTTGTGTACCTTGGTTGTACTGAAGCAAAAACAGGCGGGACTGAAGAAGATATCAGTCAGCGTATTAACAAAGCCAGAAATACGTTCAATATGCTTCACAAGATCTGGAATGCATCCGTCCTGTCAAGAAAGACAAAGCTACGAATGTTCAATGCATGTGTCAAGTCAGTACTGCTGTATGGGTGTGAAACGTGGAAACAAACAAGAAAGATCACAAATAAACTACAGGTGTTTGTGAACAAATGCCTGAGAAGACTGATCAAATGCTTCTGGCCAAACACCATCAGTAACCAGGAGCTTCTACGGCAGACAGAGCAGCTAGACATTGAGACCGAGATAAAACAAAGAAAATGGAGATGGATAGGATATACACTGAGAAAATCAGTCGAAGATATAACAAGGATGTCCCTAGAGTGGAATCCACAAGGTAAAAGGAGAGTTGGAAGACCACCCATGACATGGAAGAAAACGGTGCTAGCTGAAGCAAAACAAATTGGCAAGACATGGGGTGAACTGAAAGCGATTGCCCCCAACAGAGTTAGATGGTCCAGTCTAGTAGACGCCCTATGCTCCTAAATGGAGATAAAGGAAAAAAAAAAAAAAAAAAAAAAAAATGTTTATACCTCTACAACGCAAATACAACGGTTGATATTGAATGAGCCTCAGAATTTTTGACTTTCAGAAGGTATTATTCTTTAAAGTATCACCCTGTTTTCAAGTTAAACTAAATCGGAAAAGTTGGCCAAAAGTTTAGTGTTGTCAGTATTTTAAATTCATTTTGTACGAATTTTCGATTACATATTCTCCCTGTTTCTTTTTATGAGCATGTATGTATACTGTAAAATCTCATTGCTGCTGTTCTTGATTTTGTCACTCTAGTTTCATCAAATCATTCTGCTGAATTGGTCGGGGAGTGGTGATTATTTTCGAAAATCAATTTTTATTCTAACCAGTCTCAAACTCTGGTAGATCTTAGTGAGTTTAACTATCCATCGACATATTTACACCTTTATTCCACTTAGCTTGTTACAATCAATAAATTTAATATTTGTTTTTAACTGTGTACCTCTATAAATGTAAAAATAAATTAATCAGCGTGTAAGAATATTATTTTTAAAATATTAACAAAGTTCTGATTGAACATTTCATTTGCAACATCTTAACATCTTTGATCAAAAATCGTTTGATAAATAAGAAAATCGTGTTTCTTTTATAAGAATAAATTTGGTCATTAGGGTCGTAAAGGTTTCAAGGTGGGTCAAGAAGATGGTTTTAATTTTGTTTATTGTTTTGATTTCTTTTGTTTACTTTTTTTGTTTAAAAATAAAAACATTGTAGTATTGTTTGCGATGATGAAAGATTATATAATGCTATCTTGTTAAATCTATTATGGTTAACATTTACAGTAAAATTGTAACATTTAGAAGATAGATTATTTTTTGAACTAAATAGTTATAAACAGTTGGGCTTAGAATTATAAGGAAGAGAAATTAACTGAAACGTGATTTAACTTATATTCTGACTTTTAATATTTCTCCAACTATCTGTAAGCAAGTGGCAATAAAGGCTTATTTAGCTTTCTAGATTTCACTTTCACAGTTTGATTTGATCTAATAGTTCACATTATAAGCCCTGAATGTATTTTAGGTAATATTAATATTAATACTGTAACTGAGGTATTGTTGATGTTTTCTGTGCAAAATCGTTCCAAATGAATTGTTGTCGTTCTATTTTCATTTGATTTGAACTACTTTGATTATTTTAAAGTAAAAAAAACTAAACATCAAACTCAAATGTTACAACATCTCCTAAATTCACCGTTTACAAACCATAAAAGTTTTGTACAATCTAAACTAAAAGAACCTTCATTATAAATCTAAGATAAAAAAAATTTAATTGAACATAATTTATTTTGCTTCTGAATAAAAATAAAATTACAAAATGTATATGCATAGTCCACATGATAAATCTATTTCATTTCGATGACACAACTTCCATAAAACTTATCATAAGTCTCCAACTGTTAAACGTCCTAAATATTTCACTTAATATTTTCCAATTAAATTTTTTTCTCTATGAACTTCTTCTACTGCTTTGATGTCTGAAGTGGCAATAATCTTAAGATTTTTAAACAAATTACATCTTATTATTTTTAATTATTTTAATTATTTACTTGTCCATACTGTTTTAGTTAGGATAGGATTGGGTATGCAATTTAATTATTTTATTTATACAACGGATGTTTATGTTATGTAAATTGTGAATGATAGATGGATACTTGAGTTGTTTGTTTTTATTTTTGTAATTTTAATTTTATTATTTGCAATAAACTATTTGCATTAAAGAAAATGAAGAAATTATTCAAATAAATTAATTAAGATTGTTTTAATTAATGTTAAGAACTATGTTTTCTACCTGATTGACTCGCGTCAGAAGTGATCTAGAAAATTTTATCATAGACGACCATCTAATTTAATGTGCTCTACTTATATGTTTATAATCTTATATAATAAGATGTTATTATATCTTATTATAATTATTTATCCAAGATTTGCCTTTCATCATTTGTAATTTCTTTTTAGTTTATGTTTTGTTTGCATAATAATTTTTTCCAAGAGATATGCTTTAACGTTGCGGTATGTTACAAATTGATTGTCGTGATCAAAAAAATGTGACTCGAATTTTTTATTTCATAAAATGGAACGTTGAATGTGTCTGTTTAGGCTTCTGGCTCGATATTTATCTTCCAAAAATTTGGTTCGCTTTAAATTTGGAAAAAGAATGAGACGTGTTGAAATTAAATAGTGTCGGTAGATGGAGTTTATTAGTTTAAAGCTAGGTACAATAGCTGGCTCGACGTTTCATTAAAACCAAGTATTGAGGTTTTCAGCAATAATTTGAATTATTTTGAACTTCTGCTGCAGCCTTACCAGATTCTGTTCTACCAATGTTTTGTTTATCATTATGTAAAGAAAAAGTTCTAATCCAGTCTCTTTCGTCGTTGCTTTTAATAGTTCTTAAATTTTCCCCGAAGACAACATACTCAATATATTAGACTCGAAGATTTTATTGAAGAGTTTTGTTTGAATGCAAAAAAAAATCCTGCTTTCCAAATACTGTAATTGCTCCATTTTTTTAGCTAAACGATGATGTGAAAAATAAGGTGTAGTAAAATGGAATCACTGTCATATGATTTGGATATAGAATGCTTGCTCATCTCGTTCAGAGATTGGTGGCAATTTAGTTTCCCCGTTTGATGAAGTCACATTGGCATTATCATAATTCTTCACTATCGCGACTAATTACTTAACCTTTTGAGTTCTTCATATTTTCAGGACTTCAAAAACATTTCGTTCCAATTGTATTATTTCAAATATTATTTCAAATAAAATACAGAAAAGTTTGAATAAAACGAAACCAGATCATAGATTTTATTTGAATGGATATTTCTGAATATACGAAAACAATAGACTGTGTCAGAAAACAAATAGTTTGTTGTTTTAAATAGATCTGCACTTTAGATAGGAGTTTTTTAAGCAATACTTAGAGAAATAGTTAAAAAAATCTTAGTTAAAATTCAAATTTATTCATAACTTCGATGAAGTGAATTTAATTTTTCAGACCAAGTCATTGCAAAGTCTTGGTTATCAGTGATCTCTCATAATCCTTCGATATCAACAGTTTCACTAAACTTCTGTTTAATGTACTAATCTTAATACTTTAAAATTTATGAACATATTGTTCCAGAAGATTATTCATGGTCACCGAGCAAATGCTGAATACAACAAAATTGTATAACGACTGACTATTTCGAATATTTCTCTAAAAATAAGAATATTCATATTTAAAGAAATTTGCTTATAATTTGCCAATATATTACAATTCCAGCCTATGGAATGAGACAATCATAAGAGCAGTTATTATATCAATATGTATATTAAATCAATAATATTTTAACATTTTTTTCTCAGTTGTTTTTTTGGTGATCACGTAACAATTTTAATTAGTGATATGTAGAGGTTTCTTTTTGTCTACTTAAATGATGAAAATTTTTTGTTTGCAAAGCTTAGTAATGGTATTACATGTGGGTGTAGCACAGCTGTTTAAATGTATTTTTTATGTAAGAAGTTGTTTGGTCAGATATTATATGGAAGGAGAAATTATTAATTTATGTACGATAAACGAGACAATAGAAGAAGACAAAAAATACTGAGGAAACTTACTATATATACTTGACAATATTATTCGGCCGAGGAATTAGGAAAATTTAAATCAAAACGTGAACAATGTTATGAGTAGTGTTATTGTGGCACAATAAAATGTATACTCTTTAACGAAATTGTTCATATTAATTTATTTTTAAATTGGTGTTTTTATTCTAACAGAGTTAAGTATTCGTTGCCTTTTATTAAGTTTTGTCTATTAAGAAGTTTAACTAGCAGTAGTTTTAGAAATCAAACAAATAATACAAACAAATTTCAACATTTTTAATTTATTTTAAATAACAAATTTTTGGTATTTTTAAATATGATCGTGTTCGATCGATAAGATTAACTCCCTTGTGGCTGAAAAAAATGCAACGGATGAATATGAAATATATGCCCGAAATTGTGTTCTAAAAGAGGAAAATAATTCGTCTAAAGTTCTTCACGTAAAAGTGAACGAGAAGTTAAATATGAAAAGTGTGTTCAGTTAATTTGTAAATTAGCGCCTTCAAATATATCGTCATCTACATTTGAAAGTAGTAGATTTGTTTCAACGAGGATTATATATGTACGAATTGTTGAATGGGCCATCAGGCAATGATTTGGAGGATTATGTGCTGTCAGTGCCAGAGACAGGGAAATAATGATTCTTTAACTAAACAAAAAAATGAAAAACGATTCACATGGACTTAAAGTGGAAATCAAAACAACTCATTAATGTAAGCTTCTTTGATTTATTTTATATAATTTCTAATAGTATAAATTTTCTTTAGATACATAATTTTTTTGTGAATATTATTTCTGTTATAAAATAAGAGATTTCCAGGGTCAGGACTCCGAATTATTTTAATAGTCTAATTCTGTGCTTGATGACGAGTCTGAGAGTGAGAGTCTTATCTCTTGTAATTCAACTTCTATTTGTTAAGTCTGCTACAACTACCGTCATATGTATGAATAGAATCTTATGTGAACAACATTACTATGCTACCAACTTGTGTAAGTGTTCAAAAGGTACGTAGTTACACAAATAAATATATTAAATATATTAATAAATATTGTTGATATTAAGGTAACAAGATACCAACAAATACACAACCAAAAATTCTGGGTGGGGTTTTCGATAGTATGTTGTGGTGATCCACCTAAGAAAAATAGATTTTCAGTAACTTCCAGACTCGAAACATCTAACACCAGTGGTCGTCCCATTTTACAGTTGAATCGATTATTTAAAAAAAATGCTGCTGCTTACTGCTTTACGCGTTGAAACTGGTTGTTTTTTATTGGCCATCAAGGTTATCAATACGTAGATACCAACATTTTGCACACTAAAACCGATCGATAATCTCTTTGGAAGTCAATAACTGTTCGTTGTCATAAAACGACCAACTTTGCAAAGACCTGAACCAGATTCATCAGAATTTCTGCCTAAAAGATCTTATAGCTCAGACATAAAAGTCTGATACACCTTCTACCACAGGTACCTGGAAAAGCTACATAAAATAATGAGAGCAGAAACACTACCAATTAAAACATAGAAAAAGAATTGTGCTTGATCACCAACCACCATCAATGGTGGTGGGAGACGAGAAAAACCATCAATAAGGAATATTTTGTTTAGCAGGTAAACCAAAGCCTGATCAGATGAAATAGATGTAAACAAATTTAAACCACATGATCCAGATATTCACATCTAAACTTGATTGCGAACAACTGGATTCGTTAAACATATGTTTTTTTAATCTTAAATTTTAACAATTATATTAAACTAATCGATACTAAATCAATCTGTAATGAACACTGTGAAACTACTATCACGAGCATTAGAGGAATTGCGTGCCTTTAGATTTAAATTTAAGACTAGCACAGTCTGAAAGTTCGATTAAACCTCTCCTCAGCACATCACAAATTTCACAGAAGACGGATTCAAATAAGCAAAGAACAGGGTATCTGACAACCCCAAAAGTCGAAGGAACCAAGACCATCGCACACAACACCTTAAACATTATTGCATACAAAATGTTTCACTCACCTCCCTTGTTAAAATTTAATCCAACTCTTTGTGCGTAGTTCACACTTGCCAAGCCTAGTGAATAACATACAGTAATTAATCTAATAAAACTACCAATCATTGCGTGAATGGTACAGAGGATTGTTGATCAATAACATTAACATATTATAATAAATGTCAATGCGCCAACTGGCGATTGTTGAAAATAACATCAATAATGCAATATAATATAAATATCGTAACGTAAATATCGGAAATATTTGCTAATTTAACTAAAATTGTTTTAATTGCTTAACCAGATATGGCCCTATCCTTTAACTAATTTTTTCTAGCTAAATTAGTTTTACTAATTGAACTATAAATTTATAAATTCGCGAACTATAAATTTAACTAACAGAAATTCAATTTTTCTAATTTTTCTAGTTAAGCAACAAATTTTTTTTTCAATGGTGCTAAAAACATTTTGATATTAATTAACTAAAAATTATTTCAGCTAGATATTTAAACCTAAAAAAAATTTTGAATATCGCAACATTAGCTATGAGTTTTAATAAAAAAATGCATAACTTTTACTATCAAGTATGTTCACGGAACTGCAAATAGTGTACACTCGTACATGTTTATATGTCAAAAAACTCAACGAAAGACAACAAAAAATATGAAACAAAAAGAACCACTGAAATTATGATGCCGAGTGGATACAACGAACGATAAGATTTAAAGAATTATAGCGACTGCTTATAGAAACGATAGAATATCAATACACTACTGATGCCAGAGATCCTTTTAGGATCAACTGCTTCGTATAAAATCTAATTCTATATCCTACTAACGTCCTAGCAAACCACCATCTGCTAAAAAAATAAAACAAGCACTTCACTTTTACAAAAATCAGCGTTTGATTGAACTACTCTGATTCCATCATAATTAAAGCTTGCCAGTCGATTCCTCTCTTCCCATTCTGAGTTAAATGTTCTTCGGGCAAACAACGAAAACATCAGTGTAACTTTAATGTCCTGGTTTTACCAAAACCATCTTTCAGGACCATACAACCTATATAACGGCACTATTTGTGACGATATTGATAAAAAAACAACGAGATCAGCAACAGTGCACCAGTGTTGTAGGGAATCAAGATTTAATGTTAAATTTCGATCACCTACAATTGAAACCGATGCAGCGCCCCACAATGGTCAACAATAGTCCATACAAGGATGAATAAAGGGTTTATAAATGTGGACTAATTGAAACGGAGTGAAAATATCTATTGAGGGTTTACATCTCTTGATCGCCATCGCCATTATATAATTGTTACAGAGTAAATCATTGGCATTCACATTCGTCTATTTGTTCGTCATACATACTAATTGAATAATTATTGGTAAACTCGGTTTTTAATCTGAAAACAATCAACAGCCGAATTTTAGTGTAAATAAAAATAACTAAATATTTGTCACCCAAATTGGTGACTATTATGACGTCTGATCCTAATTATTTCTTAGCTACCACCAGTACAGTGCGACATGTGTCCATCAGCCTGCTTGGACGAAACAACTATCAGTTCGAGTGTTAGTGGAGAGATATACAACGGACCTGATCGTCATAAAATTTCACGAATCTAATCAGCGAATCTGCTCTCACTTATTTACCCAATTTTTATAAAAACTTTTAACCGACACATCAAAACCGCGGACAAATCAGGCAAAGTGCTAGCTTTTGGGGGGGAATTTTGTAATTTTATGTAAAATAAATTTTTTTGCGACTAGTGTGTGAATTTTTCAATGAGGAAAAACTACCGAAAGTAGAATCTTCATAGTGTAACACAAAAATAACATATAAAAAATAAAATATTTTTGCCTTAATAAACCAATATTTTCTTGACCGCTGTCAGATGCTTATTATTATAGAAAATAGCTTCGTAAAGCAGACGAAGCCTTTAAAAATTATATAAATTAGCAAACAAAACAAATATTTCAGAAATAATTCTCAACATCCAACACAGGCTCAGATAGCAAATTCACCTATTCTTCTTGAAAGCCAGAGAAGATATCAAAAATATTGACGTATGATAAAGGAGACCAAACATACACTGTGCTAAAGTATATGATTAACCAACGATATAGAGGAATACTATTTTGTCAAATTATCGATTATAATTGATGATATTGCTTAAAACAAACAATCTGCAAAATTCTAAGAATTACTCCAAATCAATGCTTGATCCATTATGAAACATCTATGCAAATCCTGTAAAACTTCTATAACGTAATGTTCCCATAAAAGTAAACAAGTTTATTCTAATTAAATCATAATCTATCTAAGGCGTATAAAATATATTATTATATTTAAGCACCAAGATCCTATAATTAATTAGAGGCTTCTGAATTCACTTTTTTAATTTGAATTAATTAACGATTGCGTTCACATCATAATTAACTTGAAATAATCGACGTTCAAGAGGTAAATATATGATTTTTCATACTTTATGCAAATTTTTAATTTCGTTATTTGTGTTACTTGTAATTATTTGTAATTGCAGAAAATTACAAAACATTGAAAAAGTGTCACTGTAATATAAACTGTGATGATAGAAAAAGTGTGTATGCGCTCAATTAAAGAATTGAGTTCAATAAGAAACATAAGCTAACGATGTTGAATTGTAAAAATAAAGTAGTTTGTTGCACAAGATACAGCAACATGACAAGTCGTTATCATTTAAAGTTCCGCATTATAAAAACTAAACTTAAAAGATAAAACTAAACTAACCCACATGCATTGCAGTAAACCAATAAAAGCTCCACAAATTTCAGTAAACCACAACAAATGTAATTGGAATAGACTTCTATTGTGTTAAATTATTTTTACATAAGTTTTGCTAATATTTGTTTTGATTATTCTAAGAAAGCATTTGAAATATAAAGCGCACGCGAGTTGCGCACGAGTTTGCTTTCAACTTTTGATTCTGATTGTTTATAGTTTTTTTTTTTTTTTTTTAATAAAATGTGTTGTGTAATAGGGTTTAGAATATGTGTCACAACAACACATAAATACCTTTTAAGACCTAGGTCTAGACCTGGGTCCCACGACAACTGGCGTTCTGAGGTGTAGATTAACGCTTTTTTTAAACATCTGTGGGTTGAAGCCACCTGAGACTAAGTGTTCCGGCAAACTATTCCATTTGTACGCAGTTCGGACAAAGAAGTCTCTCTGCGATCTGCCAGTATGACAGCGCGGGATCTTTACCGTTTCACTGGTTGCGGCAGCCGATTGCCGAGTGGAACGGGGGTAAGAATAAGTTTGAGGCATGATGCCGCTGATTTCATCTGAGCACTGCTGATGACGATATTTGTAAAAAACAACGAGGTCAGCAACAGTGCGACGATGTTGTAGGGAATCAAGTTTTGATGTCAAAGTTCGATCACCTACAATTCGTATAGCTCGCTTTTGAACAGAGTCCAAGAGGGCCAAGATGGAAACAGAGGCAGCACCCCAAACTTGACAGCAGTACTCCATACAGGGACGAATATAGGACTTATAAACATGGAGCAATTGGTATGGAGTGAAAAATTTTTTGCATCTATTTAGAAGGCCGAGTTTTTTAGACGCGCTTTTTGCCATCGCCATTACATGATCGTTCCAGAGTGGTAATGGTAATGTAATTGATTTTTTTCTAAAACAAGAAATGAATTTATATAAAAGTTGGGTATTATAACATTGTGTTACATTGTTAAATGTTAAGATGAATAACAAGAGGAAATTTATTTCGGTGCGATTTTGTTGCTAAGCGATTCTTATTTGTTTGTTTCTCTAAGATTGTTTTTTTGTTCCAAATAAAAACACAATACTTCGCTTACTCCAAATTCCTAGCACAACTTTCTTTTTCTTCACAATTTTGTGATTGCCAGGATATTATTACAATGATCATACATTCCAGTAACGATAATCTACTGACCCATTTATTCTCAGCAAATTTTTCGATTCGAAATTCGATACATTGTCATTTTAAACCATCTTGCTAATGGTTATTTTATATACTAAGATCTGTTACTTATTCTGAATATGTCCTTACAAGGGATGCCAAATATAGCTTAATTCAATATTTGACTTATGCTAGTACGATATCAGCAGATATTGGAACACTTTTTATAAATCGTTAATTAATAACAAACCACAGACTTAACAGTTTATTTGATCTGGCATATGTATGATGTTCTCACATTATGTAATATACCTGTAAAAGATTTGGGTAGTAATATGGGAAAAATTTCTCATCCACGGTACTTATTGGAGATTTATGATAAGAACAGGCAAAAATTTCAAAGAGCCTATGATATTGTGAATGCCCACAACCAATTTATCTTATAAGTTCTAAACCATTACTTTTGCAAATCGAGTTCTGAAAATACATCTGCCATTTTAAAAATACATTTTCTTCTGTTTAACCCGCTTTTCACTGAAACGCGTATATCTTACCCAAGAAATGCTTAGCTGATTTTTAATACAACTTTGATGTTTTTTCAAATCAACAAATTTAAAACTAAGATGAGATAGGAGAGTGAGAAAACTACTACTCAATAGTCCGTTCAAACCCCCAAAAAACTGTAATGATACAAAACGTTTGATTAACCAAACCCCCATAAAAACGATTTTTTTTTACATTTTTTTATTGTTTGTAACATGTTTGCTTGTTAATCGAAATTATGCAAAGTGAGCACAAAAAAAATTTTGCATGTAAGACCCAAGCTTCAGGGTATTATAACGTTTATTTCAAGGTTATATTTAGAAATAAACAAACAAAAAATAATTAACTAATCTTACCGTAAACATTATATGCCGGTTTTCCTAATTGATTTAATCAGTCAATTTATTAATTTATAAAAACAAAATTGGCCAAACATTTGTTTTATTAATTTCAATTAAATTTGAAATGATTGGATTTTAATTGAATTTGTTTATTCGTAGGATTATCAAATTGAATAGTGACCACCGTGAAGCAATTGATATTTTTTAATTGAATTTTGCACGAATTAATATTTGATTTTGTTTGAATTTTATGATAATGCAAGACGACGTTTATGGATTGGAGAGTGTTTCATTGGCGACCAAGATTATTTCGCCTCTTATTAATTATTTTTGTATCTTATCTTTCGTACAATTTTCTTTCAAAACTGAATCAAAGATTGTTAATTCAGATCCAACAACAAATTTTTCTAACAAGTTATTACTAACCAATAAATGCATATTAAAATAATTGGATAGTTCTAATATAATATTGAAATCAATTTTTATATAAATAGAGCATGTAATTAAGTTTAAGAAACATATTGAAATATTTCATCAACAAAAATAACAAATTTAAAAATAACAGATATTCAATTTTTATTGGATTACGATTTACAGTAAAATAGTTTATTAGATATGGTGAGTTAGAAGACATTATTGAATTGATGAAAGTTGATGAATTGAATTATTGCAGCCATTTATTTTAACGACATATAAAATATGAAACCGGCTCCAAGGACCAAAAGTTCAGGTACTAATATGTCTTGGAATTATACGTCACTAGAACTGAATGCATTTGGTTCTAGAGACTTATAATTCCAAGAAATATTAGTAACTAAACTTTTGGTCCTTCGAGCCGGTTTCATATGTTATAATTTTTATCCCTATCCTTTTATTGAATAGAATGAAAAATTGCTTTGAAAAAAGAAAGAACCGTGACAAACGTTTAGCTCAGTTAAAGCTCGGAGATAAAACCGACGACCTTCTGATCAGATTTTATGGTTAACCATTTACCCCACTCGACCAGCAACGAGATAAAAATTTGTTTTTTAACTATCGACTAAAGATCAAAAATAAAACATGGTACGGCTATCTAATTATTTGAAATCATTTTTGTCTTTGGCGCCATCCTCCATTGTCCACTATATGCAATCCTAAATAAATAAATAAATAATTCCTAGAATTCAAAACCTTAAGACAATGGAAAAAAAGTACATGGTCACAAAATTTACATGGTCACAAATCGTGGAGACATCTCATACCTTAAGAATGTCTAGAAAAACAATCACAAATACGAAAATCTTGTAATAATGCCTGTTTAGGTAAACAAACCTATGTCTGTTGATCGACTATTTGAAGTTTGCTCTGGTTATTGTACCTCTATGTATTATTTTGGTATATTCCCACCACTAGGTATGTTCCAAATAATGACTGATTCTGATTCAATCAGATATATGTTAGACATCTCAGACTTAGGGCATTATTAACAGAGGCAGGTATCTTATTAGGGAATCACTCACAGCTTGTGGATGGATCTTCTCTTCTAAACATAATTCACATCATGTTCGAATCGGTTATGAGCAAAATTCAAATTATTTGTCATTGCATTGTCCAAGTAAGCGTTATCGGATCTTTAAATACATAAATTAAGTTCACAAGGAAACTCACGAGAATCACTGAAACACTTGTTTAACTGTAGAATATTGTCACTTCGTTTCCGGATGAGTTTTTACTTTAAAACTATTTTGACGATTTTTTAGAGAAACAGTATTCGCATTACCAATGGCCAAAACTAGTCGACACTAATTTGCAGATCAGTTCCTTGATACTAATAAATCAAAGAATCAAAATACAATTGAAAAACGTTGCGACGAAGTTTCTAATATAAATCTATTTTTTTTTCTTTCTACTTTTGATATTATAAAATTGATTAGACTGGTTTTCTGTCTTAAGTTTTTTCTTATTTTTTTCTTCATTAAATTTTTGTTTTTGTTTTTATATAGAAAGAACATATTTGTGTTTACGATATACGTGAAGAGAGCGGGTGTGGTGTAGGGTGTGGTCGTTTTGGACGGTATATTATAACGGGATCCAAGGTTGTTTTAAAATATACTTCTTATAAAATTTATTAAAAGAAAAAAAAGTTACAATCATTTTCATAAGAAAAAAAAAGAATTTGAAATTATATTATGCGATCAAATTGATTGTAGGTAAAATGCTGCAAGTTTTTTTTCTTTTTGAATTATTGAAAGTGTTTTGTTGATTTTATTTTTTGTTGTTTAATTTATTTTATGTGGAAATTATTGGTGTTGAATAAAGTAACTAATTATGATATTGCACAAGAAGTTGATGTTAGATAGCTGGGTGGTTAAGAAGATTTGTTACGACTACCTAGGATGATACGCATGATAAGAAAGGTAAGGATATTGGATAAGGATAAGGTAAGAATATTGGTTGGTACATTAATATCAAAATGAATAACCCATTTTTGGAATAACCCCTTGCTAATTCATTCAATTTTAGCAAATACAAAATTCAATAGGCATCTGTGGCCGTATTTTTCATTATAGTACTTGAGTAAGCGATTACAACGTGCCACATTTAAAATAAATACAATAAATTCTACAAACTAAAACCAAAATGGACAGTAATATTCTAAATATAAATATTTAGACAAATGCAAAAATTTTTTGCAAGAGATTGATAAAAAAATTTTTTAGTATTTCTAATTTTAGTGTTATTTTCATTTAAATGTAATATGTAATCTAAAGTTTTATTGAATTGGATTAGATTTGCTCAGAGAGGACCTTAGCATAATTTCAAATGAATTGAACAATCTATCTTTTTTTTTATTTTTGCAGAAAAATTTAACCCATTTACATTAAAGAGCTTCATTCTGTTATGGTCCTCCGAGCCGGGTTGGTGTACGCATATAGTTGTTGAACCACTTGTTTTTGCTTGTTCCAAATAGTCAAAGTTTTAGCTGATTACACATTATATTGATACATTATATTGATACAAAAAGAAAACTGGGTAATTGGACATCAACCTTGGGTTTTTTGTTGTTATTTAACGACTTGACAATTTAGCTTTATATTTTTGAAATAAGGGGTTTTCATGGAGTCTATTTAGTTTTGATTAATATGGCAAAACTTTTGATGGCAAAACTTTGCTACTATTTGATCCTAAAAGAGTAATAATGATCTTGAAGAGCAATTGTGTACACACTATGTGTGTAAAAATTGACATTTTCTTTGTTATTTGTCCCTTTGAAAGTGTGATTGTTCACAATAAATGTTGTGTAACAAACAAAAAATGTTTGGCAGAAAGTAGGATGTAATTTCGATAAGATTTTATTATTTTTATGTTTATAGCAAATAAAATATTCAATTTTGCAAAGGCTGTCATATCAATCAAAGACCGAAACAATCTTCATTTTTACATTAATAATGTGAATTCGAAAATAAAAAATTGTATACAACGTTTATTGTATTGAGGTTTCATGATGTGGCTATTACTCACTCTATTGGTCATATACCAGGTAGGATGTTTAACTAGCACTAGTATTTCATACATTTGAATAATTTTTATTAATGCCTTTGTTTTGATCACAAAATTGCATTTTTGTTGTACCGCGTTGTGTAAATCCGGCTCGAGGGACCATAAATTAATTTATTTACACAGTAGACTTTTCTTTAAAATTCTGGCTAAAGGGATAAAATATCATAATAATTCTTCCTCTTCTCCGTATTCCAACTTAAATTTTGATCCCAAATTTCTGAAAAACAAAAAACACAGAGTCCACAAAAAAATTCAAACTTTACCTAACTATTTTTTTTTATTATATTTATTTTTGGATTGTTTACTTTAGTTATTTCTTTATATGTTAGGACTGAATACATGACAATGAGCTTGTTGTCAATTCCGGCTCGAAGCACCATAAACAGCTTATTTTACACGCTCTTATTGAATTTTCGGTTGTAATACCACGAGTCATTGAAATTTTTTCGAAAATTTTTTGATATTACGAATTAAATTATTTAGCAACACTGCGAATCAAAGCGCACAATAAACCTCGAGTCTGAAGGACGAGTGGTTTAAGTAGTGGTTTGATTGAGCAGTGTTGCTTAAAAATAACTTATTGAGTAAAATTGAAAAATTTTAGACAAAAATTTCAATGAAGAGTGGTATTTAATGAGATAATTTTATTTTAATTTTAATTTTGTTTGAAAGATAATAATTATTAGTTTCTAAATAAAGTTTTTTCTACAAATTATTCAACTTATAAAAAATTATGTAAAATTGCAAATAATAAAAATGTCCGTTTTCATTAATAAATGGTTGCATGTTTATGTTTATTTGTCAAAAATAAATTCGAATTTATAGCATTTATGCGCCTACTAAGATGAAATTATATTTCATTTTATTAGAAGAAAAAATGACAACAAAGAATTTTCATAACGACAAAGCAAAATTATCGACGACAAGGAGAATTGCCGACACTTAAAACAAAGCCTACTGTTTAAATATCATAGTTTGTATGAATGAAAAATAAAATTTCTGACAGCAAAAAAAATTATCGGTTGTAATACCACGAGTCATTGAAATTTTTTCGAAAATTTTTTGATTTTACGAATTAAATTATTTAGCAACACTGCGAATCAAAGCGCACAATAAACCACGAGTCCGAAGGACGAGTGGTTTAAGTAGTGGTTTGATTGAGCAGTGTTGCTTAAAAATAATTTAATGAGTAAAATTGAAAAATTTTAGACAAAAATTTCAATGAAGAGTGGTATTTAATGAGATAATTTTTTTTAATTATAATTTTGTTTAAAAGATAATTATTAGTTTCTAAATAAAATTTTTCTACAAATTATTTAATAATACAAAATTATGTAAAAATGCAAATAATAAAAATGTCCGTTTTCATTCATAAATATTTGCATGTTTGTTTATTTGTCAAAAATAAAATACAAATTTATGCGCCTACTAAGATGAAATTATATTTCATTTTGTTAGAACAAAAAATGACAACAAAGAATTCTCATAACGACAAAGCAAAATTATCGACGACAAGAAGAATTGCCGACAGTTAAAACAAAGCCTACTGTTTAAATATCATAGTTTGTATGAATGAAAAATAAAATTTCTGACATAAAAAAAAAATTATCTTTGAAATTCTGTTTTAATCGATAAAATATCATAATGAATATTTTCTCTTCTCACAGAGAGAAATACTAAATTTCAATTTGTGTTTTGATCCCAAATTTGTGAAAAATAAAAAACACAGATTGTACAAAAACTTCACAATTTAATTATTTTTTACATATCTTTTTGAATTGTTTTTTTAATTATTTCTTTATATTATAAGTGGAAACATAATAACGAGCTTGTCAGTTCCGGCTCGAAGGACCAAAAAAGTTTAATTTACTTATCTTTTTTGAATTTTCTTAAATATTCTGTCTAAAACGATCAAATTTTATAATGAATATTTTTACCGCATCTCATGTTTACTTTATGAATTCCCTGAATTCCAACTTAATTTTTGATCCCAAGTTTGTGAAAATCAAAAATAACACAAATTTTACAAAACATTTTAAGGTTTAATTATTTTTTTTTTATTATACGTATTTTCAGTTTACTTTCTTTAATTATTTCTTTATATCTTACGACTAAAAATAAAGGTAATGATGGACTTGTACGTTCTGGCTTAAAGGACCATAAAAGGCTAATTCACAAAGCTTTGTTCGATTTTTTAAAAAATCCATAATGGATATTACTTCCTCTTCTCAGGAAGCAAAATCCTGAATTCCAACAACTTAAGTTTTGATACAAAATTTCTAAAAAAAAAAAATAGATGCTATAAAAAATTTAGAACTTCAGTTTTTTTAATATATTCATTTTTATATTGTACAAACAATATAATAATGAGCTTTTCAATTTCGGCTCGAAGGACCATAAATTTATTTCACACACATTTTTTGGTTTGTTTGCATGAAACAAATAATATCAAAATACAAATACAATGTAAAACCGTAAACAAAATTCTAAAATGGAAACAATTAAAGTGAACTTTTTATTAATAGATAAAGTTTTTAGCAATAGAAATATTGGCCATGTTGTTTGGGTTGTTGTTATTGTTAAAGGAAAATATTAAGGCTTCGTAAAAAAGGTATGGAACTGAGATTAAGACCAATTAAGTTGTAGTGATTCATGAAAGGAATAACTGCGATATGTAGTGTTCTTTCGTTCTTGCAATATTGTATACAAATTCTACTTTTGTTTTGGGTAACATTAAAAACTCATGTTAAAGAAAAAGTTAATCTACTACATTCGAAACGTCAAATTACTATAACTTACCATTTTCATAATCCTATTTAGCAATTGATCCAATATCGATTAATTTAAATAAAAATATTTCTATTTTTAATAAAAATTTAAAAATAAATTGTTTAATTAATTTCCTATTACAAATTCAAATAAAAAAAAAATCGAAATCAATAATATTATTGATTCGACCAATTAAAAATTAAAAATACAAAATCGATTGTAAGTTATTAAGTTAATTAACATTTTTGACTGTCAATCAGTAGAAAGAAAACTAAAAAAAACTATAAACACAAAACAACAGAAACGAATACAAACTAAGCCATAATAAAATGAAAAAGAAAGGTTATAAGGTTGAGGGCGTCTTATATAACGAAACAGATCAAAATCATTGTTTTATGATTGAAAAGTCATTAATTAAGATTATAGCTGTAATTTTTTTCTATTTACTTTATGTGTTTTTTGTTGTTTATTTTTGAACGATTTTATGTGTAATATTATTAGGATTAACCTGTTGATTCCCGGAGTGAATGGTCTTATTTATTTTTATTTACTTTTACAAATGTGTGATTTATGTGGCGAATATTAATTAATTAATTTATTTCAGATATGATATTGTATTAAAAGTCGACTGGAAATATTTTGATTGAATAATTCTGTATGTTTGCTTATGTTATGAATTGTTTATAAGTTTGAAAAAATTAGATACGATTGTTGAAAAACTTCCAGAATAACTGTCAATATTGTCAGTCATCAATTTAAATTACGATTTGATGTAATGATCTGGTCATCTAGTGATCTGATGATCTGATGATCCGATGATCTGATGATCTGATGATCTGATGATCTGATGATCTGATGATCTGATGATTTGATGATCTGATGATCTGATGATCTGATGATCTGATGATCTGATGATCTGATGATCTAAGGATCTGATGATCTGATGATCTGATGATCTGATGATCTGATGATCTGATGATCTGATGATCTGATGATCTGATGAAGTGATGATCTGATGATCTGATGATCTGATGATTTGATGATCTGATGATCTGATGATCTGATGATCTGATGATCTGATGATCTGATGATCTAATGATCTGATGATCTGATGATCTGATGATCTGATGAACTGATGATCTGATGATCTGATGATCTGATGATCTGATGATCTGATGATCTGATGATCTGATGATCTGATGATCTGATGATCTGATGATGTGATGATCTGATGATCTGATGATTTGATGATCTGTTGATCTTATGGTATGGGTTTTGAATCACTTGCAATTATGTCTAAGAGTGATTGTATAAAAATCGGTTTTTCTTTTGAAAAAAAATGAAATTCAGATACAAAATACTTCATGTCTGCTGATCTTGTTTGAATAAGGTATTTAGCTTAATTGTTGATTAACATATTTTTCTAGGGTTCTGAACATACTAAAAACTACACACAATAATTACCAAATGCTGTCTTACAACCATTTCAAATAAATAAAAATGCTTCTGATATTTAGAAAACATATTTCTCATAACCACCAATCAACTATATCCATTGACCAAAACAACAACAACAAACTTTCTGAAAGAAAGTTAAATAACCATAAAAACACGTACAAATATTTTACAATCCTGATAAACTAAAACAGAAAATATAATTTCAAGAAAAAATAACTTAACAGTGAGATATGCGATTTGATTACAAAATGACAGGTTTATTGTACAAATTTAAATTAAATTATTGTGGTGAAATTTTTAAAATTTAATTCAAATACGATAAAGTATAAGTTACAGAAATAATAATAGCAACAACAATCAAATCATCTCCTTTATAATTTCACCGATATTGGAATTAATAGTCTGTGTAGCGGATAATGGATAAGTTATGAACAATTTTTATATAGTTGGTAAATGGAAATGGATGGAATTGTGAAACCATATATGACCATAGTAACGAATTGGTTGAATTTGTTTGTGAATATAAGAATTTATACCCAATAACAACAAACTGAGATTTTTTTAAAGAAATCAATGTATCCTTTGAATACCACTTATTGAATCAAATATCCTTCAGGAAGAATTTAATTTTAATTTGTGTCAGGTCTAAGATGCAAACATCCCCACCGGCCTAAAGAAAACCATATACAAGATCACCTGTTTCGTAGGCTATAGAATTACTCTATATGAAATGCGTAGCTTTCATATGAAGCTAACTGGATTTTAAAAATTATTATTAGATTGTGGTCAAAACGACATTATCAACTAAGTTTGTCATGTCATGTTATCTAACTGTGGAGCCAAGGCTTTAATTATTGTTGGGTGATTTCTAGCTTCTATCAGATTTTTTTAAAAAAATTTGACTAAAACTTTTTTCTTAATCTAGAGCATAAAAATAGCACTTGTTTTAGTTGTTTGTTACATCCATAGCTATACTGGTTGCTTTCTGGCTTTGTATCGCATACGTTTATTGTTATTTGTGTGCAATAGGTCATAATCACTACCACATTTATTTATGGTTATCGTTAGTTGAAATAGTTTGAAATATAGTGGAAATATAGTCCCGAAACATTCATTACGATTCTTTTTAATGTTCAACTAACGTTGTGTTGCTTCATTTTCTTATCAGTTTCTTTTGCAGTATTTGGTCACTTTACTAACTCTGCTCAACAAAATGAAATCATTAAAAGAATTTTCATTCAGTTTTAGTTCATCAACTTTTATAACATTTCATTCTCTGCAATTATTTTGATTTACTCACTTTTTTTAATAGTACCGTTTTCTTATAGAAAAAACATTGACTGACTTTTTAAGAGGTATGTAATCTTTGGCTGTAAGCGCAGAAGCTACTCCACAATATATATAAAATCTATTAAAATTTATTGTTTTATCGTGGCTCGTGAAAACTAAATTGCCCTTAGAAATGATTTTTGTTTTCTATTAAGTTTATTTGTTGTAAAATCAACATGGTTGTTTACATATATAATTTACAATCAAACTATTACTTCAAAACTGCCCATAGAAGTTTTGAAAGACTTTAGTGGTGGTATTTAATTAAATGGAGTATGTATTCATAATTTGTATACATAATATTACATTTAAATGGAAAATCAAATCAAGACGCCGATGATGTAAACCCACCCGACAATTTTCGATTGCCTTGAAACTACGGTATCGTTAAGAAAAAGAAGTACTTTCAGATGTTGCCATTCTTAAAAGAATTCTTAACTATAAAGTTTGAAAACGACTGAACTAGTAAAATATTATTTACGATGCGGCAAAAAGAAAAGAGAGAATACATAAATGCGGTTGAAATAAGGAAAACTCAAAATAGTTCGTCATTTTTTGGAAAAACTTGAATAACTTGGTGCAACATGTACCAATATTCGTGTTATTTAACTTAAAATAAAGGTAATCAAATTAAATATAGGCTTAAAGAAATAAAAAAAATTATAATCGTTGTTTGTCCAAAATTTGTGGCGTTGAATATGAAAAAATTTAAAAAAAACGTAAATTTTTCGTGAAGATCAACTTGGGTTTCATTTAGGGAGATTTTTCTTGTAAACGAGTGAATTATTATCCATCTGTAGCAAATCTTAACGGGTTCAACGGTCTAATACTATAAATCAATCCTTCTCTGCCATATCATATCAGTAGCTGAGGATGTTTCCTGCCCGGAGATATTTTTTAGATTTAGCATCGATCTGTACCACCATGGGTTGGCCTTTATTGTCACCTCTAAGTCTTTTCTATTTACTAACAAAAACTAATGAGTTTTAGGTTTCCCTGCAAAGCGATTTATTTCTTGTTAGCTTACCCAACAGTTTAAACAAGAAACTCCGCTACTATGTTTTTTTTTTTTTTTTTTTTTTTTATTTGCAGCAAACAGTTTCCCAGTTACATGCTACAACAATTTATAATAAAAACTAGATGGTACACCATTGAGAAATACATTTAAAAATAGAAAATAAAAAAAATATTAATAAGTAACAATAATAACATTGAATATTTAGCAATTAAGTTTTTTTGTCAAGAGACTCAAAAGTTGCATCAAACGAAAACATCTAAACTTAAATAAAAACATTAAAACAATAATTAAATAATAAATTATTTTATGCAGAATTTATCAGTATGTGAATTTACAAAATCATTTAAAATAATACGACAATTCGATCTGAATACACTTAACGAAACATGAAATAAATCAACACTTGAAAAAATCTCATTATGATAAATCTGAAGTCTTGTTATTGGTGAGGAGATACCTATATTTGTTCGAGAGGCCGATGGCAAAAACAGCTGGTTTAATCGAGTTCTATAGGACGGTGCATAAAAATTAACATAGAATAGAACCTCAGTATCAATAAGAGAATTATCAATTTTATATAAGAGGACTTCATCAAGTAGATACCTTCGCGACTCCAAAGTAGTCATACTTAACTTATCAAGTCTGGTATGGTATGAGAGTTTCCCAGTGCATGGTATAGCATTAAAACACACAATTCTCGTAAATCTTCTTTGCGTTCTTTCAATTAACTTAGAGTATGTGTCATAATAAGGGTGCCAAATATGACAACCATATTCCAGAATACTCCGAACTAGGCTATTGAATAATGCTATTAGCACTTTAGGATTACGAAATTCTCTGCACTTTCTGCAAATGAAACCCATAAGTCTCATTGCCTTTAAATTGGTATAATTAATATGCTCATCAAAACGAAGTTTAGAGTCGAATATGACACCTAAATCTTTAATGCTGTTAACATGATCAAGCAAAATTCCATTAATGTTATAATCAAAGACAATATTTTGACTTTTACGTGAAAAGGTTATGAACTTGCACTTATTAACATTTAATTGCAAATCATTGATTACACACCAGTTATAAAGTTCATTTAAATCTCGTTGAAGTTTAAGACAATCTTGCACACTTTTAATTGATAGAAAGATTTTTAGATCATCTGCATAGAAGAGATGAGCACACTGAAATATCTTCGATAAGTCATCAATGAAAAGTAAGAATAGCAGGGGACCGAGAATGGAGCCCTGGGGTACACCAGACGAGGGAATAAATCCTTTTGATAAGTTTCCATTGAATTTGACATACTGCATGCGATTCGTTAGGTATGAAGCAAACCACTGAATAAGATTATAAGGTAAACCAAAAAGATCAAGTTTAGAAACCATGATTTCATGTTTAACTTTGTCAAAGGCCTTTGAAAAGTCTGTATGAATACAATCTACTTGAATATTCTTATCAATTGAGTTAAACGCATAGTTAGAAAATTCAAGAAGATTAGAAGTCGTGGAACGACCAGAAATAAAACCGTGTTGTTGAGGGTTAATTTTCTGCTTAACCAGTTGAAAGACTCTAGCATGCACAAGTTTTTCTAGAATTTTCGCAAAAGCATTCATAATAGATATTGGTCTATAATTCGCAACGTTCGCCATGTCACCTGATTTGAAAATCGGAATGATGAAAGATTCCTTCCATTTATCCGGAAATGTCGATTGTTGAAGTGATTAATTAAATAGCATTGTTAAAGGTTCAACTATACCAAAAGCAATATTTTTTATAAAAAAATTAGAAATCAGATCTGGACCAGGGCCCTTATCACTCTCAAGTTTGGATATCATTAGAGACACATCATCTTCTGTTATTATGTGAGAAGAATCAATATGATGAACGGAAAAAGAGCTTATTGGGGAAAGAAAACTGTTGGTGTAAACCGAATTAAAATTCTCTTCAAACAAGTTACAAATCACTTCAGGCTGATTAGACTCTTTTTTACCAAAGAACATTAAGAGGGGAATTCAGATTTAGACCTTAACGCCTTATTATAGTCCCAGAACTTTTTAGGTTTCTCTACCATTGATCTCTCCATTAAGAGAGTATATGCTTCAAAACAACTGACTATTTCTTTTTTAATATTGATTCTAAGTGAAGAATATAAGATTAAAACAGAAGGATTTTTGCATTTTTTACATTTTGATCTAATTTTTCCTTTTTCTTAATATCAAGGATTGAGAATACCAGCAGGGATATTTCTTAATTGATGGTTTAACTGTTGCAATATATGGTTTAACGATCGCCATAAGCTTGTCATAGAACAAGTCAACTGCAATGTTAACCGGTGAACCGTCAAAATATGATTCCCAATCAACTAGATTCAGGCTAGATGTAACCAGCTTATAGTCCACTTTACTTAGGTTAATTGAAAGAAATGAGAAGAAAGATTGAGTTTTAGGTTTATTTGAATTAAGGCAAACACTCAATGGAGGATGATATCGATCGGTTTTAGAAAGCGCAGTAATACTTCTGCTGACATCAAAATTCATGATTGGAAGATTGGTAAATATTAGATCTAACAATTTATTTTGAAAATTTTTGACATGATTGATTTGAGAAAGCATTGACAATTCCATTGTCTTAATCAAATACTCAGACATTCGACCTTCAAAACGCCGTGCAGTTATATATTTAGGATTATTCACTAACCAGTCGATGCATGATAGGTTAAAATCACCAACTACTAGAAACTGTGAATTTTCACCAGAGGTGTATCGTAAGTTTGACAAGTGGTCCAAAAACCGCTTGAATTCATCAAAAGGCGTACCACAACTAAAATAAATATTACAAACGAATAAATAAAACCCATTCAACAGACTGATTTTGATCCAAACATCATCAAAGGCAAAAGAATCCAGAGAAGGAAGTGCAGAAAATTCAATATTTTTGTTCAATGCTATAAGTGCTCCTCCACCATCAGTTTTGTTAGACAATTGTAGGTTTCTATCCTTTCTTACAACTACATATCTTTCATCGAATGCTTCATTTGAATTAATAAAATCATTTAACCAAGTTTCAGTTATTCAGAAATTATTTAGTCGAACCGCTAATTTAAATTCGTTCAATTTAGTTTTCAAGCCTCTAGAGTTTTGATAATATAATTTGATGAAAGTTGACTTAAGGTCTAATACATTCACGTGATGAGATAAGACATTAAAATTTTTAGAGTTTATAGATGGCATAGATGATGGATGTTGAGTTTGATTAGCGTTCACTATTTGACCGTTGCTTGAGCACTTATTCGTGGAAAATTTCTTTCCCTTGGTTAAAATATAAATTCCTTTATTAATAATCCTGAAGGCCAGGAGAGCGGTAACAAAAGTTTCTCGAAGTGCAACACATCAGTAACTCCAATTTTGTATGAAACATAAGGACGATTTTCACCTTGATGGTTTTAGACTCAATCCTAAAACATTCAGTGAACTGAATTTGAACAGTTTCCGTCAGGTACTTTTTAAAATCTTCATCGGATGTAGCAGAAGACAATCTAGACACAAATACCCATTTTTTTGGAGGCACTACTGCAATTAGTGTATTCATTGAGAGAGATGCTGTTTAGAAGTAATGTTTTGCCGCATAGCATACGACTTTTTCCTAGGTGGGCTAGGCACCGTTAAATCCAACTCCTTGCTGGTTAATGGACTCTCTAATAAAGTCTTCTTTATGATGTTAATATCAGCCCTCAACTCATCAATACTTTTTAATATCACTTCCATTGAGGACTTTTCATTGTTAGCAGAAGCGGTAGCGGTAGCAGTTGACGCATTAACTCCAGTCGATGAAAGTGTAGACGGAATTGACACATTCCTTCTGATTTTGGAAACACCATGATCAAGGCAATCGTCACATAAAAATTTTAACTTTTTCATTGAGTTAACAATGGTAAGAGCCTCATCCGATAAACCACCACACCTGATGGCATGGAAAACATTTTCACAAATCAAACATTCCATCATTCCAGAGTCCTCCTCAGGCTTGTTGCACCAAAAACAATCCTTCATAATGATTTAATCGAAAACAAAAAACAAAATAAATTTCACGTTTGAAAATATCAAAAATGTAACACAATTCTTTCCTTGTTGGTGACCAAAATAACAAACGGCGTTATCTTCATGGTTTTTTTATATGTGTGTTTTCAATGTTTCAACAAATAAGCATATACAAGAAGGAAAATATCAAACTACCAATAACCGAATGATTCCAAACCAAAACTTTTCAGATCACGGTGAAACGTTTTCAAAATGGAGGACTTGGCATTCCCGTAATAGTTTTCAATTTTCATTATAATACACTAGATCGATATATGTCTGATTATGTGTAGGTGATTCAAATACGTTTCAGTCAAACTCTGACGCTTGATGACCCCAGATTAGACTTAGTCTTTTATCATGACTTAGTAGCCTGATAGAAGAGACAGGTATAATAAGATATATTTACAACAGCATTCAGTCCATTGGAGTAGGTATTGCTAATTTCATAATCAATATAAAAAAAAAGATATCTTTACAAAAATATGAAATAATTCCAGTTCAAATTAAATCAACTGATGGCTTACGCATGACACATGCGAGAGATATGAAAAATCATAGTCTTCAGTTGGACTTCATCCTGGATTTGAAGAGCTGTCGCAGTCACCAGTTATAGGTATAGAAGCACAATGTGGGGTGAATACAAATAAGATGACACAAATAAAATGACGAAAATTCAAAGATTTTTCCTAATACTACCAAAACTTTTCCCTACGATCTATTGTTGGTGTTTTGTTTTGGATAGGAATTGGAATTAGTCGAATGTTATAAAAGTTGATTCCTTGCGTTGTAAAAAGAAACACTTTTCCAAAAACAGGGTAACCAATCCAATCCAAATCTTGCCAAACATCTAAACTAGTAATATACAGTTGTCCTGACCACAACCGTCCAACGTGCCAAAATAAAACAAAACTAAAACGTTCCAAAATAAAACTACCATCTCAAGTGAACTAACAAATAAAGCGGAAAGAATTGTTTTCTCATCAAAAGATAATGAATAACAAGAAGAGAAATTCACAAACATGATATAGCAGCCTTCAACGCAGTATTAGTTTTGATAATGAACTTTGGAGAAACCCAGCCAACTAGAAACGATAAGAAAGTTTTCCTTTCCAAAATTAGTGAAAAATGTACCACAAGTTCTTGGTTTTCGAGGAGGAATCGAAGCATCACCATAAACTCTGCTTATTATATCTAATATCTCAAAAAAATTGTGAACTGTTAATGGAATATTGAAGTTGCTTTGGCATTTGAGAAACTAAAAAAATTATTATGTCCCGCACCTGTGCTGAAAAGCCCAGACTGTAACCAGCCTTTCTTAAGCAGAAAAAATATCAGCAGTAAAGAACTTCGTGGATTACTCTTTAAAAAAACAAAGAAAATGCCGAACATTCAATTTTTTAATTTTCTCAGAATTTGAACTCGGTTCGGAACAGCTAACAGAACACCAAATTAGAATAATTGGTTGAAAAGGTTAACGATCATAACCAGCCATTCAAGCGGACTCTAGATGGCAGAATGCGACACATGAAGCCTGCATCTAAAATCTTTTAATTAAAAAAAATCAAGAGATTAAAGAGAACAAACCTAGTCTAAGCTATACTGCAGTCCTATGGCTGAGGTAGTTAGAAACAAATAACTTTTAATAATAAATATCGACACATGTCCTCTGCCATTTGGAAATAAGGATTAAAAGTTATTGATATCTGAAGTAATGTACTTGTCTCAGTGTAACGATCGACTATTCCGAGTTTTTGCTCTAAAATAAAAATATTCATATGTAAAGAAATTTGCTAATGATTAGTCATAGTATTACATGTAGATTTAATACGATTGTTCGAATTTGTGTAGTTGTAGAGAAGCTGTACATTGAGAAGATATGTGCAAATGGGTTGACTTGCATTTTTTATTGAGAGATATAGGGAAATTATACATTTGTGTGGGATGGAGAGTATAACTAAAAAGAAAAAAAAGATGGACAATCTGACTATTTATACTTGATCATTTGATTGATCGAGAAGATTATGTAAATGGATAACGTTGATATTAATTTAAATTAAAACAAAAAAGGCTATTGTTTAATTTGTAATCAATAAAGTTTTCAACTTTGAAATGTGCAGATATAAATTGATAAAGTAAAAGTGTTAATATATTGTAATACCAAATTTCATCGAAATAGCTACTTCGGTTTTCAAAAAACCTAAGTATTGCATTCATGAGCCAAAAGTGAAATTCTTACCCCCACTGTTTTTGGCATTTCTTGACGTTTTAGAACCTACTGATTCTAAAAAGCAAAAAAAATGTATGTCTGTCTGCCGGCCGGCCGGCCGTCACAATTCGTAGGTTGTCTATCTAGAAAAACTATCTAGAAAACCGCTGGACGGATTTCAAAAATTTTTTTTTCTAGAAATAGGTTAACTCAATGGAAAGAGCCCAAAGGACGATATATTCGATAACTGTACCGGAAGTCGTCAAGTGCGTCAAAGCAAGGAAATTTGCATATTTTTTGCTTTAAAAACGTTCATTTTAAGTGATTACGAATAGAAACATTGAATTTGAAGAAATTTTGATGGTTGGAATTGGTAAGGGAGGCCTAAAAATAAATGATATATTATAAGTTTGTCAAAAAAATGTTGTCAAGCGGGTCAACAGAAAGATTATGATTTATTTTTTACCCATTTTTCTGGAAAAAATAAAATTAATTATTTCTACGACATGAAATTTTATTATCATTATAGAGAATTATGCTATTAAAAGTTTGTCAAAAAAATGTTGTCAAGTGTGTCAAAAGAAAGATTTTCATTTCTTTTTTTACAAAATAATAAAATTATTTATTTGGATGAAATGAAATGTAATGTTCATGATATTATTATTATTGAGAATTTTATTGCATTATCATCATCATCATTAGTGTTCTACTTGCACATGTCCCTGGTGTATCCGCCAATGGTCTCACTCCTGAGCCGTCTCTTTCATCATTCCGTACCCTCCATAGCCCGTTTTTATACTGTCCATCGTGTTTCTCTTTCTTCTTCCCCTTTTTATTTGTCCCTCCACAGATCCTTCCAAAATATCTCTTAACAAACATTGCCTTCTTAGTACCTGTCCAATACAATTCCTTTTTTTCCTCTATTGTCTTAACTAGACTACGTTCCTCGCCCAATCTTCTTAGAACTTCCTTATTTTTCACCTTGTCTATCCACTTGATCTTAAGAACTCGTCTCCAAATCCACATTTCAAAACTCTCTAGCTTACTAATTTCCTTTTTTGATAAGGACGACGTTTCACACCCGTACGAGAAAGAGAACGCTCCACACAAAGCACTTTATCATTCTTTTCTTCAATACCATGTCTATTTTACTGTTTAACAGTATCCTCTTCGCTCTGAAAGCCTGCTTTGCCATACCAATCCTTGCTTTTATTTCTCTTATTCCACTCCAGTCTTTGAACCTTTCCACCTGTTCTAGCCTTTCTTCACCTACAATGATGTTTAACATTTCTTTCTCTCCTATTTTCATTACCTTTGACTTTCACACATTCTGTTCAGTTCTTCTTCACTTCCTGCAAAGATCACCATATCATCTGCAAGTTGAACGCACGCCACTTTCCTTCCTCCTACCCCTTTATTGCTCCTCCAGCATTCCTGTACCATTCGTACATGTAAATATTAAAAAGAGTAGGAGATAAACAACATCCTTGTTTCACTCCTATTCCAATCTCAAACCAGTCTGTCTTGCTGGTACCAACCTTTAAAGCTACTCTCTGGTTCATATACAGCTTACTTATTAACCTCATTTCTCTCCAGTCAACCCCTTTCTGTTTTAATATCTCCAAAGGTTTCCCCACAAAGGACAGTCGAAGGCTTTTTCCAAGTCTACAAAGCAAAGGTAAACCTCCCTGTCCCTTTCTGTATAACGCTCCACAATGGACCTTACGACTCCCAGGGCATCCCTTGTACCAATACCCTTTCTAAAACCAAACTGTTCCTCGTCCACGCTCTCCTCCATCACTCTTGTCATATGCCTATATATTACTTTCAGCAAGATTTTAGCAGCATGCACACCTGGACTGATAGTTCTGTGTTCTTCTCACTCCTTCGTTTCCTTTTTCATAGCCAGTGGAATCATTTCGGATATCAAGAAGTCCTCAGGCCACTCCCCACTTTCTGAAATCTGCTTGCACAGTGATGTAAATTCTCTCATACATTCCTCTTGCAGACACCTCAACACTTTCACTGGTATCTCATCAATTCCTGCTGCCTTGCCACTTTTCATATCTTTAATTGCTGCTCTCACCTCATCCAGTATAATACTTGGGCCGATGTTATCTTTTGGTACTTTCTCTTCTCTTTCTACGTTTAGAACCTTAGGTTTTTCCTTTGAATTATAGAGCTCCTCCATATATTCTTTCCATTTTTGCAAAATTAGTTTTTCTTCTTTTAGAATTACAGCCTCCTGACTCTCCTCTTCTATACATTTTACTCTGTTCCCTTCTTTGGTCGTTGTTGGTTCTCTCACTTTGTTACATACCAGATCATGCCTTCCAGATTTAACCATTTCTTCAATTTGCTTACACTCATTATTAAACCATGCCTCTCGTGCTCTGTCAGTTTCCTTTCTCAATTCTGTGTTTATTCTTCTATACTTTATTCGTCCTTCTTCAGTATTTAACTTTTTAAACTTTTGTCTTTCCTCCATTTTATCTACCATACCATGTGTAATCTACGGTTTCTATGGTCGAACTCCTTCCTTGTATCCTACACTAGTATCACACACTGTTTTTATACTTTGCTTCATTCTTTTCCTTCTCGTCTCACAATCCTCTACTATTGTTGTTTTCAAAATTCTCATTTCTCTTTCCATATCCAAACCTATTGTCTCGGCATCCAGATACTTTAATCTCTCTAAATCCCATTTCTTGATATTTGTTGCTTTCTTTAATCTATTAAGTTTTATTTCTAAAACTGCTAGTAAGAGCACTTGATCACTGTGTATATCTGCACCAGGTAAGGTCTTTGCCTTCTTCACTCTATTCCTATATCGCTCCTCAATCATATAAAATCTATTCGTTTTCTATAGCGATCACAAGGTGATTTCCAAGTATACAACCTTCGTTTATGATGCTTAAACCACGTGTTGGTAACTATTTACTTCTTTTCTTTACAAAATTCAATCATCCTACTCATCTTTAATTTCTCAAACCCAAACCAAATTCTCCAACTACTCCCTCGACCTCTTCTGACCCCACGCTTGCTTTCCAGTCCCCCATCACAATGTGACAGTAACCCTTCTCTTTCTCATTCAAAATCTCTTCAATCCGGTCAAAAACCGTTTCTACTTATTCGTCTTCATAGTCATTTGTAGACATGTACACTTGAATGACTAGAATACTCTTCGGAGCACTGTTTATCTTTAATGCTATAATTCTATCGCAGTCATATATTACCTTACTAATACGAGTCTTTGATCTGTTATTTACAATAAATCCCACTCCGTTTTTTCCTCGCTTTCCTCCACTGAAATGGAACACAGCGTCTTCCATATGTTCCTCACCCAATCCTGCCCATTTCACTTCACTAATCCCAACTATATCCATGTTATTCTAAATCATTTCTCTTCAAGTTTTCTAGCTTTTCTTCCTTAAGCATACTTCTCACATTCCACGTTCCAAACCTAACTTTGTTATCACTTCTCCTTTCCTGATCACGTGAGGTTTTTGTACACTGTTCCCCCCGGAAATCCGATTGGGAAACTGTTCTGGTATTGTATTTAGTATTCCAAAAACTCATGTTACTTTTTCTTCTTCTCCTACACCTTTTTTGGAACACCTTTTATGTCTTTAATGGAGTGGTTTTCCTTTGCCTTCTCCATCCTGATGCAGTTGGTCTCTAAAGACTCATCCGTCTTTGGGGACAGTTTCCCACCCCCAGGACAACAGAGTGCGCCGTTCTATCGTTTGGGCTCATCCGCCCTCCGAGGAGGCCGTTGACCCTTAAAAGAAAGTTTGACTTCTTATTCCGGAAGTCGCTCGGTCGTCAGTTCCTCGTTGGTAAGAAATTTTTGAATTTGTTATAGTTTTTGAAATATTTTTGGAATTTTGAAAAAAGTTTGTATTTTTGATTTTGTAAGCATTTTTGGAATATATTTAGAATTTTGAAAAATTTTTAATTTTTGATTTTATTATAATTTTTGGAATTTTGAAAAATGTTTCAATTTTTGATATTGTTATAATTTTTGCAATATTTTTAGAATTTTGGAAAAAGTTTGAATTTTGAATTTTTAAGAATTTTTGGAATATTATCAGAATTTAGAAAAGTTTAAATATTTGATTTTACTCTAAGTTTTGGAATATTTTTGGAATGTTGAAAAAAGTTTCAATTTTTGATATTGTTATAATTTTTGCAATATTTTCAGAACTTTTGAAAAAGTTTAATGTTTGATTTTGCAATAATTTTTGGAATATTTTAAGAATTTTGAAAAAAGTTTGATTTTATTTAATTTTTACACTATTTTTGGAATTTTGAAAGAAATATGAATTTGTGTTTTTGTAATATTTTCTCGAAACGCTAAATGGAGAGGTTTTTCAGTAGTTTGCTGATTGTATCATCTTTTCACTAAATTATGTTAATTTATGATCTGTTATGATTTTCCGGCAACGTATTGATGTTTCGTGTTAGTTTTGTAAAAATACTTGTACTTACCTTACTTACTTACTTAGTTACTTACTTACTTACTTACCTTACTTACTTTACTTACTTTAGTAAAATTACCGGTAAGATTGGTAAAATTAATAAAATATAAATCAGTTTCAACAAATTAAATTGTAATTGCTATTTTATTTAATTTAAAATTAATTACTATCACAATCATTTTTAGCTTAAAAATATATTAGATGCGATTAAAATCTATTATTATTCAGTGTTAATATACGTCCTCGTACAGTATCTGGCAGAAAGATATATAAGCAGTAATGAATATGTATGGAAACTTTTTTGACTGGCAATATTTTCCTCCAGTTACGAAGGGAAAACTCAAGCATAGACACAGGTTTCAACAAAAACCTGCAACGAAGCGTTGATAATGTTTTTGTTCACCACCATCGCCGAATCGATCTTTTGTTACTTCTTTGTTCAATGTAAAATTGTATCGTGAATAATTGATACCATTGGTAATATTATTTTAACATCTGTACCTTCGATCCAACAATAATTCCTAATACCTTCTTGCAAATAAATAAAGGCCTCTCTGAAGAAGAAACCATACAAGTCTGTGACCTTCCAAATTCTTAGATTTTGCTACCTTGGTTAAAGGTGGGGGATACCTAAGGGGGCTACCTCTAAAAGTAGTAGATAGACGAAAGGACACAGGACGCTACATTTGGTGTCAAAATGCATAATTTATCTGCTAGCAAACAGCCACAGCATGGGTCCGCAAGCATTTTTGTGAGTACAATCGTTCCTTTAACATTCTGCGTCAAGCGCATTGAAGTGTACATTGCTGCCGAAAACTTTTCAGCCTGCTTTTTGAGTTTTGAGAAGCCCAGCGAGGTGAAAAGCCAACTAATGGATTTGGTAGTAGAGTAAAAATTCGAGGTTATTAAAACTCACTTTGAAGGCTGCTGCCAAGAAATGGTTGGTTGTAGTTTAACTGGGCCTATAATACATCGACGTAGTTGGTTTCAAATACGGAATACCTAGAATACCTAGAATATTATTCGGGAAGGTAAAGCTAAATACACTAAAAGTGGACAAGTTACCTCGACCTCCTAGGCTTGTAGCTTACCTTCCAGATCTTGTAGAGCAGCATGTGTTATACCTGAACCCGGTCTCACGTGGTTTTGAAAAGATAATTTAAAGGGCTGGGAGAAAAAGAGGGTTACTTTAGACGGTTCCAAACTGTGGGTAAGACGGACAATATCAGCGGTGGCAAATATTATGCTCTGGGACATTGACCTCATGAATCATATATTGCGCCCGTCCATTTTCTAATACGCCAGATTACATTCTATGGTTGTATAGGGTGTAATATGAAACCCAACATGTTACTTCAATCGAACAATATTAAAATCCCTGGATTACTGCCTTTCACTTCACATTGTGCGTTCCAGTAATAGTATGTGAGCTGTATCTTGCTCAACAGAGAAGATTCTAAGATAACTCGGTGCCAAAAACCCGGATATTAAGCCATGATCATAGACCATCCTACAGCACACTGTTGAAAATGATTTTGCAATGTTTATGCAGCATCCGAGAACAAATTGAAAGCAAATTTAGGTTTAACTGGATGCTCGGTGCGATTTATGCAAGATTTGTAAAGTTGAGCAAGTCAAACCCACTTACAACTGCTTACCTGCAAACATCGATCACCAAATCCTCCTCAATCAGACCATAACACCCACATGTCTAACACACAAGTTAAAATGCAAACGAGGGAATCGTTGCGTCTATAGGAACAGACAGTGCCCCACAAAAAGCAAGGCCAACCAAGGTCCTCGCTAGACCAACATAGCCGTTTGGAATAGACAAAAAATGCATAAAGTAAGTTACGTTCAAATTAACCTGCACAGGTAGGCAATGGCCTCAGCTAACTTGAACTGCTTTATCCAACAGGATGCTCACGCTATTGTATTCATCCAGGAACAATAGATAGAAATTAAAAAAAATTAATGCTCTATCAACCAACAAAAACATACAACCGATATACTTCTCAAGCCAGGAGAGATCCAGAACTGCGGTTCTCTTCAACAAATGCTTAACAGTAAATATTTCCCTTGATAGAATTCATTTTCAGATAACTTTGTGCAGATTGTTATCCCTCCTCTCCACAACTGAGTTCAGAAGTTCATCTTAATATATGCGTTATTTTAAGGAGATGAAGAGGAAATACCACCATATAAGGTAAGCATGCTAATTAGGCATTGAGGGGGCAAACACACAACCTATACCTATACATATACACAAATAACATATTTATAGCTAACAAGAGCAGCAAACCCATCTTTTGAAACGCAATTAGAAACGTGTTCCTGTACCTAACTCTGAGCAACAACATCACCGAGAATTTTGTCAGTAGCTAGCATATCTCGGATGTAGCTTCTATGTTGGACCACGCATATGTACATTGTGCATATGCTAGAACATAGATTACCAATCAGTACTCTCCACTTTAGGAACCCCAGGCAAATCGTTTGGGATCTCTTTAAAGTACATCTTCGTAATTATATAGGTGATTGTGGGAGGACCTCACAATGGAACCAGACAATGAGGCAAAATCTCCAACCCAGGTGGCCTTGAATCTTGAGCATGATTCAAAACAACAAGCTCAATGGAACTCACACCTAAAACATATCTAGGACAAAGCAAAAAAGATTTTTTCGCTTGCAGAAACTTGTTTGGAAAAGTTTGAGGGAATAGGGAAATCATGTACAATATCTGATAAGGGATTTATACAATTAAATGGGATAAACCCCAGTAAGCCGTTTCGTATCAGGCCCTGGTTAGATTGCCTAACTAGGGGTCAAATACGAAAAATCAAATCAGGCCGGATATATTCAAATAAGGCTAACCTTATTTCTAAATCAGGCCCGTAATAGGCCCACATGAGATTGCCCTGATAAAGTTTGCCCTTGCTAAACTGACCAGGCCTTGATCATGCCCTGGCTGTATTTGGACTTATCTTAACTAATATCTGCTCAGGTATATTGTTAACATGCAATAATTCATTTACCCAATCTTTGCCGTTTACCCCATCTTTGTCGTAAACAATTTACCTCATCTTTGTCGTCAACATGCTACAACGTTCTTCAACACCACATAACGCATATTGTTCGTGGTATACTTGGTCTTTAAAAGTATTTATGTGTTTTTGTGACACATATTGTGATTTTTCTTAGGACAACTTTTATTAGAAAAAGTCCTAGAGTTTCTATTAAAGCTGAAAACCAAGAACTAACGGAAGCACTTATTATAGTGTTCAGCATTACGATCCAAATTTAAAATATTGTAAATAAGATCAAAACAATTAAAAAAACTAAGTGTTTTTATGCTTCAATCAATTTATGGTCTCAAACATTCCTGCCTTGTTAGATGCTAAAAGATTTAAATTTAATGTGCTTTTCAAATCTCTGTTTTTCTTTATATAATTTTATCATAATCTCAAACTATTCGAACCAATTTTAGTCTATTCATTATAAATAATGTTAATTTATTTGACACATATTGCTTATGCACAATCTTTTAATAATTATTGTAATTATATTCATCTTTTCGTATATAATTAAATCAAGAAAAAAACATCATCACGCTCAAACTTTTTTTAAATCGAAAAATTTCATAATTTTTCCTATATGACGATAAATGATTTAAAAAAAATACAGAATAACTTATAATAACATATTAAGAAAGAACTAATGGACTAAAGGCATGCAGGAGAGATGTAATCAACAAAAAATAACACAAAATAAATAAAGTAAAAAAGATATAAGAAACGAAAAAGAAGCATTTCATAAAATTGCGGAAGATGCTACGGTTGTTGATCTTAGAAATTCAAAGAATTAAAACGAAATATGAATATATGTATTTATAATATGTACAAACTTTAAGCATAAGAAAATTTTAGATAAATTTTGCAGTTTTTTATTCAAGGAGAGCTATAAATTTAATAAATTATTTCAAATATCATAGAATTTTAGAATTAACTCCAAACTGCAATTATACTCAATCTTATAAACTAATTAAAACCAATCTCCATTTTGCTAATAAAAAAAACTATTACGGTTTTTTATTAATTTCACATCTGACCACCCTTAACCAATAGAAACAAAACTCTTATTATAACCGTTCGTCAACCGTAACCATAGTAAAAACAATCAATTGTAACTAAGCAACCGTTACTAAAATAAATTAAATAAACAAAACAAAAAGCTCATATATTTATTATTACACAAAAAAAAAATAATTCAATAAATATATCAAATCGGAATTAAACGTGACGCGTATTTTTAATATAAATCTTAAGAAAAGAAACTTAAATTATTTAAATTAGAAATAATTACAAAATTTAAAAATAAATTAATCATAATATAGTGAAAAATAGAATTATATTTAGACGAAAAAAAATGACGCAAGAAATCGATTTTTTAATGGAAATATGTGATCGTTATTCATTTATTGAAAATGAAATTGAACAGAAATTAAATAATTTGTAAGTAATTTGAAGGAAATTAAAATAATCTAATTAATTTTTTTTTGTAACAATAGAGTGGGTGGTATTAATTTTTGAATTGAATCTTTCAAGGGAAAAAGAAGAACAACGTTTGAATAGGGAATGGGATGCGTATGATATTGAAAAGAAAAGTCCGGGACTTTGCACTTTAGAGCAGGCACAGAAAAGAAATTCTGATTTGATAAAAGTATAATATTTAATTAGGGAATGATTGTGTAATTTGTTTTTGTTTTATTTTTTAGGCATTGGAAATGTCAAAAGCAAGATTAAGGTCGAGGGCTACATATAGTCCCTTGGAAACGATTTTGGAGAAAGCTGTCGTTAATTATAAACGAGAAGTACTTTCATCACCGTCAAATCAAAAGATGTACGGGCCTGTGTTTGTTTAATTATTTATTTTTTTTTAAATTTATTTTCAATTGTGCTCCAAATTAAACTTTATCACTTCAAAACCGCTTCGATAACACTTTTAATCCAACCCTCAAACACGGGTGAGACCATCGTTCTGATATAGGATTTCTATGAAATATTATACAAAATAGCCTATGACAAAAAAAATATAATATTTTCTGCGAATAAGAGGAGTGATTTGGGTATTGATTGCGAACAAACGGCTTAAGCGATTTTATTTGTTTACTATAGCTCATTAAAAATGTAGTTAGAAGTGTTTTGGAAAATAGTTATTTAAGTATTTATTTAAAAACGTTATTATGTAATAAAAAATAATACTCTTTTATAATATAAAATAAATTAACATTACGTTTAAACGACTAACAAACATAAGTTTTAGCTGAATTATAATTTTTTTTATGAGCAATGTTTTTTCATCTTTAGGTGTGAACGCACAAAGTGATTGTGTACTTTTTATACTCATAGTCTCTCTATGTATTGCTTCCAAGAGTTAATTCATTTCCGTAATTAATTATTGATTATCATTTTTTTTTAAGAATTGATACATCCAGTGGATTTACTGTCCTTTGAAGTATATATATTATATCAATACTTCTCGGTTCTGTAATTCTAATGCAGTAAATCCATGTATTCGATTTGACTGGATTCGACCCTAACAATGTTTAGACTAGTGTTTTAACACATAGCTATACATAGCTTTAAAAAGGCAATTAAAAGGGTTAGGCCATTCAAAGAGATTTTTAAAATATCCATTCCACTTACCACTCACATGTGTCTTTTCTGTGAATGTGTCCAGATTATACCAAGCCGCAGTTTTACATTGCAGTTAGTTTACCACGAAAATGGGTTTCATAATTTTCAAATAATTTTCTCAATGCTATCTCAGCGAACGATTTTAACAAATGTAGAAGTTGGTCTTTAGATGATACTGCGTTAAGTGGAGGTAGATTTTAATATAGAGATTGGCTGCTAGTGGCGTTGAATTCTCCAGGAGAGGAATATGTTGATACTAGATGTTGTATCCAATGTAATTACTTTACGAGTAACTTTGAATGTGTTGATTTGGCCAAATATTCGGTTATGATTTAACAATTATAATGTCGTAAAGTAAACACAAAAGGCAGCAGAAAAAATGTTGATGTATCAACCATATGATGAATTAAATTTATTTCCAAAATCTTCAGGTACAGTAGCTTCCACATTCACTAATAGTCTTGAACCATTATTAAGTAGCACGAATATAAATTAGATTTCCTCAATATACAATAAAATTTCAGAGTTTAATTGTATTTAGGGATTGCAATTCCGGGATTTCGAATCCCGGAATACCGGGATTCAAACGAATTTTCCCAACTCGAAAACCCGGTATTAGCATTTTAAAATACCGGTATTTCAATATTAAAGGAAAAATAGTGTTTTATTTCTAATCTCTAAAATCCCTATAACGAAATATCATTTGATTGTATTTATTTCTTTACATATTAAAAAATCCTTGATGTGAAACATCATTTCATATAGGATATCATACAGGATATTTTTAAGTTGATTCGGTTCGTGGAAATTGTTATCATAAAGAATAAAGCTGCCAAAAAAATCAAAGTCTTAAATCATTTTCTATTTTTTAATGTGAATTGTGATTGCAATTTGCAATTTTATTATTTAAATGTTTTTTTTTGATTATTTCCAATTTGCAATTTCCAAGACTGAATTATTATTTTTATTATCTAAATATATTTTAAAATATAGAAAAAGTTATTTTATTGAAATTTTTAATGTTGATATAATTGCAATATAATTGTTAATTATAACATGTCCCATTGTTGATTTACAGAGACTGAATTATTTTATTTTGTTAAATTATTATTTAAATATATTTTTTTATTCGCCTACATATTAAAGTGGTACTTTATCACTGTGATTTGCGGCCGTAAAGTGTCACTTTTTAAGCATGTGTTTTGTTGTCATAGTTACATCCAAAAAAGTAAAAAAACATTTGTATTTGTTTAAATTCTATAAAAACTAGACATTTTTATCAAAGCAACCTTTAAATTCAAAATTTCATAATCCAATTAAAATTATTAGTATTATTTGTTGTCATAGTTATACAATTATTTTGAAAAAATAACAAATATTTTGTCAAAGGCTACCTGTTCAACATATTTTTCTTTAAAATTTTATGCAAATTTATAACTTTGCTTTAGAATAAATAGAACATTATTTACTTAGGAGCTAAAGTGCTACTTTTTGTGTTGAGTCTATAGTTTGACGGCCGACCGTAGGTTATTTACACTATTTTTTCGGCAAACGTTCAAATTTTTTATAAATATAAAATTATATAAATTATAAATTTCATTATCCAATTAAACTATTTGTTATGTTTTGTTGTCGTAGTTACATACAATAATTCAAAATTTCATAATCCAATCAGAATCAATTTCTTATTTTTTGTTGTCATAGTTATACAATTTGTTTGAAAAATAACAAAATAACAAATAACATATGCTACTGTACTTCGGCCGTAATATAAAATAAAAATGACGTTACTTTTGTAGCCGCTTTGATTATAAGTAAAAAAGTAAGACTTTAGCTAACTCCCTAGCCGTAGTAAAGTTAAACTTTACAGCCGTTTGCCGAAAAATAATTTTTTTTTAAATATTTTGCTTGCGGTGAATAAAAAATAGTATATGATGCTCGGACGTAAGCTATTTTGGCCTTAATGTGGGTGCAAAATGCAAATCGAGGCGCTACAAAATCTTTAGCTCTACGTCCTTGCAGCATAATGTACGATTAAAGTACAGAAAAAATTATTTTCTTGAGATTTTAATTTTTTTATAAATCCCGGTATTAATACCGGGATTCTGGTTTTAGATTAATCAATCTCGAAATCCCGGTATTGATTTTTTCCTTAAAATTTGCAATCCCTAATTGTATTTATACGAAATAGCTTATACAAGTTACATGAAATTTGCCTTATTGTATTAATAAATTGATGGCGAGGCGACGCAATATAATTTATATAAGTAGAGTTACATTTTTAATTTAACACGAAAAATAAGAATTTAAAACTATTTGGAAAAAACAAAATCTGAATAATAAAAATATATTTTTTGTTTTTTAATAAATGTTAACGAAATCATCGCCTGCTAAACTTTAAATTTTGTTGAGAAATGATTTTAGTTTTGATGTTCGCCACAGGTTCAAGGACCAAAACCTCAATCGAGATAACAACCCTAGTCACATCCGCTTCCGTCCAAGATCTGGGGTTCAATTTTTCGATGGTGCCTCCTGTTACCATCATAAGCTTCAGCAAAATGCTAGATATTGTGACCCGAAATGCAAACGCTTCAAAGTCGAAATTCTTCTCCTTCACAATTTTCAAAAACTTAAATAGCTCATCACAAGTGGAGGCATGTGATAACAGGGAATCTCACAACCTTCTAGTTTTTTAAACTTCACGAAAATATTTTTTACTCGATAACGTGGTCGAAGTGTCTGTTCTTCCAGCTACAGTGGAAGTGAAAAATGTCAAAGCTTTCCGATTTCCCACTCTTTACAGCAAACGCCATAAAGTTAGAACATGTGCAATTTTGTTGAACTCGTTGCTTTTTACCATACTTGCACACAAATCATAGATCAGTCTACTATCCTATACAGAGTACCTAACATTCCTGGACAAAGTAATAACTTACTTGATTTGTTTTTGACAAATAATCCTTACGTGTTACACTTTAAAGTATCATAGCTTTTAGGTGGTGTAGATCCTAATAGAACTAACAGATAATAGCAGTTTAAACATTTTGGGACTATAAAGCTGCAGATTGACAGAGTTAAAAAAAAAGGTTTTCAAATGGTTTTCGTGGAAACAAAATTGCCTTACAGGCCAAGACCCTAACAAGCTGCGTTAAATTTTTCGGAGACTATTCTTAACGGTATTGGCAAATTTTTTCTAAACAGATTGTTCGTTTCAAAGGTTTATCTGTAGTTCTCGAGTAAATATAGTAAAGCAACTCTAATGAAAACCTAAGCCAGTTCCGATAAGAGATAAACTGATGTCGCAAACTAATAGATGCAGAAAAACATCTTTTTAATAGGAAAACAGCTTCTAAATTTGCAGAATATCCGGCTGGTTTGCGCAATTTCTATAGAGCCGTAAGGGCTGTCAGTAATCTTGCTAGTTATTTTAGTAAGCCGTAAAGAAGTTTTTATAAATCTTCATTACCTTCTAGATAGATATATCCCTGTAATCACCCAAATTCTGTATTAATTCCACATTGTGTTCCAGATGAACCCAATCTTCAACCTTATCGGGTCCTCAACCATCTCACAAAATTAGGCGGATAATTTTTCGTAAAAATATTGTTTAAAAATGCTTTTGAAAATTAACACTAACAAGGCTTATGACATTTGCTATTGATCTAGCACCAATCCTTATTAAAATTTTGTATCTGTCATACAAGAAATGGATTTTTTCTGATATATGAAAATCCAACCGGTTTCAAGCAACTGTAGTAAAATGAGACCAACAAATTACAGACCCCTTTCAATTTAATCGGTTGTTGCTATAAGATATTTGGGAACAATCCTATTTTATCCCCGTTTTCAAAATGGTGTTTTTTTTAGATAAGTAGAAAGATAAGGTCCTCTGCATCCTTATTATGAAAAAAAAAATAACTTGCGGAAATGAAAGGATCAAAAGTTATTAAGGGTAAACTTTCAATTTTATCTTGGTACCCCTTTTGATTAATTTTTAGTTTTTTATAACAAATATTAAAAAAATTGTTTTTTTTAGGTAAATAGAAAGATTAGGTCCTCTGCATCTTAATTATGAAAAAAAAATTGCGGAAATGAGGGAGGCAAAGTTTATTAAGGATCAAACTTTCAATTTTACCTATTTTACGTGAACAGGGTTATATAATTATTCGTTTTTATATTGATTTTTTTTGACTCGCTCTTGTAACCTTGTAGACCTTTGATCGAAAATAGCCACCGCCAGGAGGGGAGAGGCACCCCTGAGTAAAAAAAATCAGATTGGTTCAACAAAATTGAAATAAAGATCCTTTATAACTTTTGAACCCCTCATTTCCGCAAATTATTTTTTTCATAATTAGGATGCAGAGGACCTAATCTTTCTATTTATCTAAAAAAAACTTTTTTTAATATTTATTATAAAAAATAAAAAATAATCAAAGGAGGGACCAAGATAAAATTGAAAGTTTATCCTTAATAACTTTGGATCCTTTCATTTCCGCAAATTTGTTTTACAGAATAAGGATGCAAAGGACCTAATCTTTCTATTTATATAAAAAAAATCAACTTTTTACTAACGGGGATAAAATAGGATTGTACCGTTTAGACAGTCAACTTATAACTTGGACACAGAGCTTTATATCTGATCGAAAATTTCGGGTCAACGTTGACGGTGTGTCATCAAGTATTTTTTCAACTAATGCGGACGTTCCTCAAGGTTCGGTGTTGTCGACAAATTTGTTTCTTACCTATATTATTTACTTGTTTGATTTAAAGATTCATCCTAAGCCTGGTTTTGCCGATGATAGCACGCTTCATGCGTCCCATGAAGCACCTAGATTCTTTACACTCTAAGCGCTCAGTAACTGTAAATCAAGTTTGATAAATTCCCTAAACACTGATCATAAAGCAATTATGGATTGGGGTATTGCTAACACTGGTAAATTCAATACAAAAAAAAACACAGCTTTCTCATTTTTCCAGAATAACTACATCTAATCCTTTATTCATTAAAATTTGACTCCAATGATCTTTTGGAGAAAAACTCTGTCAGACTTCTAGGAGATACGGTTGAAAATAATATGAAGAAAACATTCATATTTTTAATTTGGCTAGGAACAGGGCCAAATAGGGATTTTCAGGCTGATGTCGCAAGTTTTTCAATGGCTAACAGCTTTTATTTTTTAACAAATCATTTATAAGTCCCTGCATAGAGCCCTTTTCTCACATATGGGGTAGAGCAAACTGGAGTAGTCCAAATTGCCTTGATTCTGTACACCGTAGAGCTATTAAACTCATTGGTAACTCAACTCTTACAAGTGACCTTGATTCCTTGAAACATGAAAAAATGATGCGGATTTAACAATTTTCTACAATTACATATGAATGAACGAACTTCTGCAGCTATCAAGTCGATTTTATCTGAATTAGCAAATCTATTCCAGCATACTATAGAGTAACCATAGCGGCCCACCCTTTTACGGCTTAATTGAAGGTGTAGAATTGCTGCTTTCCAGCGTGATTTTTCCAACAGATTTTCGGATATTTGAAATGCCTTACCAGCATGGGTTTTCCCTGACAAACTTAATTTTCTGAATTTTAAAATCATCGTTCATAAATTTTTCAAAGAAACTTAATTTATAATCTCAGACCCCAGTTGGCATGGTATCTTTGGATATTCAGAGTAATTTTTTATAAATTATTATAATTAACACTATTTTCAAGTCTTACTTTCCATTCGAATGAAATATTGGTCATAGAAGACCGTTATGTCAGACCTTTACTATCGCGGACGTTACGATGCCTATACTTGGTGCTGACCAACGAAAACCAACGACTTGTCGGTTCATATACCAAGTTGTTTGCTGTTGCTGAAATCTCTACTTCTCCAGTTCTAACTTTGACTAGAATCGACCATCCTCCTGCTGTAGTCAATATTATAAGAAATTTTAAAAATTTAATTTCTGCAAGTGATTTTGCAATACCAGTCATACATATAAAAACATAACAACAGACACGATATCGAAACGAACAGTCATCTTATTTCTGGTAAGTACCATAGACTAGCTCCAGACAAATTGACAATAGCTAAGACAGAAATAAGCACCATGTTTGCTCAAGGCATTTGTCAACCTTCTGAGTGGTTGGGCTGGTTGGGCTGGTTGTCCCCTCTTCCCCATCAAAAACAAAAATGGTGAGTGGAGACCTTGCGGTGTTTATCGTGTACTTAATAATATCACTACTGGAAATAATTACTCTATTCCTCACTTGCAGGACGTTGCCCAACAACTATATGAATGCAACATTTTCTCAACTATCGTTCTCGTTCGTGCTTACCATCAAATACCTATTGATGAACATGACATTGCTAAAACAGTAATCTCCGCAACATTACTTTCTAGTGCTAGATGACCTTCTTAGTGCTACTAAGATTTTTGAGGAACAATTTACTCACCTTCGAACTGTATTCAACCGTTTTTCTAACGCAGACCTCATCATTCAACTTTAAAAAATGAAACTATGCAAAAAACAACGGTTACTTTTTAGGACATCACATTGACTGCACGGGAATAGCTTCAGGTTGAGTTGATCAAAAATTATGATCGTTCAAAAACCGTTGGGCTACTCCGTCGTTTTCTTGTTATGTTTAATTTTTGCCGTTGCTTCATACCTCACGCTGGTGACAGTCAAGTCATGCTCAACGATTTCCTCTAGGGCTCTTAGAAGGGTGACAGACGAGTCAATCAATGATCCGAAGACGCCATTCAAGTCTTCTACCAATGCAGGCGGCAGCTGCGAGGGAAAACTCTTATCCAACCCTCTCACACCGCCCAACTTGCGGTAATGGTCCATGATTCAGATAAACCACTTGGTGTGATGGTCCAACAAAAAATTAACAACTATTGCACACCCCTCAGTTCTCCCTTCTCTGTTCAGCTAAACATAGCGATTATGATCACGAAATATAGCGATTATGATCACGAGCTTTTAAAAGCTACTCTACTAATAAAAATTTCAGATATCTCCTAGAAGATAGAACCGTCAGTCTTTTCATCAATCATAAGCCGCTTATCCACGCTTTGTCGCGAAATCCTCACAAACCAAGTTCTAGCTAGTTGAGGCATTTAGATTATAACGGGATCTTGGACAGATTCCGTTATGTCAGGAGATATATGTAAAATTATCGAAAACCCAATGCGGCCTAGCCGAAGAAAAATCTCTAATATGTAAGACTCAAATTTAGTGATTCATATTATCAAACAAATAGAAATAATCCAGAAGTATATGAATATGTATGTATCAAAATATAGAATAATATGAAAAATAGTAACAATAAAAAACCTTACTTAGTAATTTGTTTCGCCAACTTGTTGTTTTTGTCGATCTCACACGTTAACTTTAGCTTTCCTTTTGCGTTCCGTAGTTCTCTGCATCCAACTAAAACGCTCTTCATGTTCAATATTCAAAAATCCAAAAAAATATCGCATCGAAATATAATACGTCCCAATAGACTGCGCTTAAGATGTTTAGAAAGAAACAGTGGGTTTAACAGTAACATAAGCTTTTGAATAATCTATTTTTTCTTCTGCTTCAATATTTATTTTGTTCTTTAATTCCGTTTTTTTCTTCTTTTTGTAATATAAACTTAGACCAATTAGTCATGTAACATAGATTTTAACCAACAATTTATGTAATATATGCTTTAACCAACAATTTATGTATTACATGCTTTAACCAACAATTTATATATTACAACCTTCTACATAATATTTTCATGCGACTCACAGTTTGTTTTGTGACATTAATAAAAAAATTTTTTTTGTTTTATTTTTCCTTCTACTTTATTTTAAAAAGTCACATTTTCACAAAAATAACTTCTCTCAATCACTTAGATAAGAAAACAAATGGATAACATTAATAAATCTTTAACGAATTCAAAAAAAAAACTGTTAATAGCATTCACTTAAATTAGGAAACTATTTAATCTTATCGTTCAAAATGTAACATCCACCAAGATTGAATTTTGTTTTTATTAATTTATCTGATTTTAACATCAAAATTGATCTTCAAACAAATTATCAAGATAATTTGTTTTGATTTGAAAATCCAAAAACAAACAAACTTCCATCAAATTGGTTTTTGTTTTAATTATTAAACACCAACTGAATTTACTTTAATTATTTTTTTTCCCAAAAAGAAACTCAACTATCGAAACAACGATTATCAAAATTTTTCGATTTTTTTTTTAAATCCAAAAACGAACTAACTCGCATTATGTAAAATGCATTCTATAAATATTCTAAACGAAGGTGTGGAAGCGAGATGATTGTTGAAAGCATTTGTATCTTCCTCTCTATTATTTTCATTTTCCGTTTTCAACAAAAAAAAACATACAAAGTCACAATAATTGGCATTTTAGTTTTCTACTGCATGGAAAAAAAACTTATTTTATTTATTTTTAATTGTGAATTAGTTATACAAAAAGAGATGTCCATCAATTCGGTTTTTGTTTCAGTTATTAATATTATAAAGAAAAAATGGAATGACAACAAATCGTTTAAGTGATGAACAAAATTGATAACTACTACCATCACAATTTTAAACAATTTAATATCAGATCGTATCAGAGAATATTAACGAAAATGTAAAAAATACAATTATGTAGATTTTACAAATGTTTGTTTTCTTTTTTTTTTTAAACAGAATCAATATAAAAGAAATTGATAATTTTATAGTGAACAATGAAAAATCGTGTCGTTGTAGGATCGATTAATAGACTCTTTATATTGTTGTTAATGGTATGGACAGTGAACAATGTATGCATTGTCGATAATATTATGTTTGTTGTTATGCGAGTTCGCAGATGTTGATATTAAAAATACCAAGTAGTCATATTATAATGGAGAAAAAATAGAACAGTGTGGCGATTGGATGGAAATATATATTTGATATATTTGACTGTTCGTTGGTTTTTTTAAACCTCAACTACCAAGGCATACATTTCCTCCAATCCACCAGTACAGAACCTGAACTCGTTCTGGAGTGGGGGTAGATTCTCTTATAAATACTACTGGTTAGATAACACGTTGAATTGTGTCGTCACAAGATTTTATCAGTTAATTCACGACTGATATCCAACACATTTCTGAGATTGAAATGTAGTTGCAGATATACTATCTTGTATCGATCAACTATCAATACCAGAATGTTTTAGTTATAAGAAAATTTCTGATGCTCAGTTTGGTGACTGCGAACTAAGTCTTATGCAGAATATCTTCTGGTAACGCTCCTCTTTATTTACCAAAGCAATTTCATCAAACCATTTTCAACAGCCTTCACAGTTTATCCCATCCAGAGACTAACAGTTCTGTCAAACTCCCTACGCCATCCAATAAAAAGGACGTCAAACAAATTGTACAGGCCTGCCTTACCAGAAGGCCAGAGTTTCTAGGCACACACAATCTCCTTTGAGATATGCCCCAACTTTGCTGAGATAAATATGGACATCGTTGGTCCACTCTCGAATTCGGAGGGAAAACGTTATTGTGTAACAATTATTGATCGCTATACTTGCTGGCCTGAGGTGGCCTTCACTCAGCTTTCATTGATAAAACGGTAGTCCTAGCACTGCACTCTATTTGAATCGCTCGTATAGTAACACCTTCAGCAATTATCATTGATCAGGGCTCCCAATTCAAATCCAATCTCTTTAGTGAGTTGTCTAAGCTTAAAGGTTTCGAGCGCAAACGCACCACTAGTAACAAACATCAATGCAACGGACAGACTGGACAGGAATATTACCTTTCATCTTACTTGGTTTACAAACAAGTTTTTGGAAATATTTTCAACCTTCATATGCATCACTAGTTAATGGAACTCAAATTCGTTTTCCTGTAGAATTTTTCAGTACAACACAGATATCATTCCGATCTGACCTTGTTTTTTCGGCTGAAACAACATTCTATCGACTTCGTCCCATTAACGCATCAAGGTACTCTTCAGAAAAAATTTTCGTCTTCGAAGCCTTTAAATATTGCTCTCATGGCTTTTTACGCACTAACGTAGTACGGAATTTGCTTCAGTCTTCATAAAAAGGTTCTTATACAGTCAATAGTCCCGATGAAATGAATTTCATCATTGATTGCAAAGGTCAATACATGCGAGTCTCCATCGACAGGCTAAAATTTTGTTTTAGGTTTGAATGTGAAGAAAGCTCGACTCAACTTCCATCGTCTTCCAGTACAACTCTTAGCTGCGCAGACGAAATACTGTCTTCTACAAACAGTGTCCAGTCTATTCCTTTGAACACCTCCCTGTCTTAACCTTTCACTTCCACTTCCACAGAGGTTGGCAACTACAACACCGCCACTAAAATGACTAAAAAGGTAGAATTTAATCTTATACAACAAACGTTTACCTTAAATCCTGCAGCAGCTGCAACAACTCGAACAGATTAAACTATTAAAACTCTTGCTCCTTTTCTTAATGCTACAGAATACTAAATTTTCTTTCTCCTGTTTTTCATATCATCCCATCTGCGATGGCACTTGAAGAGGAGTGTTGTGGTGAACATATGTATTACAATTTTTTTCATTATATGGTTAGTTTTTTTACATTTTTCTGGAAAACGAAATAACAAGTTTGTTTTTGCTATATATAACCACAAGAAAATATGGTGAAGCAAATATATGATGCAAATATTTTGTGCAGTTTCTCTGCTTTGTCATTTATAAGAATGTCTAACATTTATAATTAATCTTATGTTATTTAAAATAAACTAAACAAATACACTTACACCGCAATTGCTTTTATTAGAATCTATAATCCGTATAAGTTTGCAGAAATAAAGAGAATGTCAATAATTTATTTATAAGAAATTTAACATTTAAGCATATATAAATTAAAAATATTTTCTACAAAGATTACGTGGTAAGGATTGTCGAAGTAACGAAATCTCTAAGTGTAATTTTGTAATCGTAATAGTATAGTGGTTTTGTTTGCTTATACTAAACTGTAATAACATTGAAAATAAGCCTGTTTGGCAAATGAAAACTGAAGTAACTATAAATGCATGTCAAAAATCCATCGATATGTTTGGTTGATGGTAATTCATACATTGAGTAGCAACATAAAGGTATTAATCAGCTCAACTTCATCGTCCGCATCTATTCAAGCATCCAGGTGCATAGCCAGTATATTTCGTGTTCAACAACGTTTCATTCATTAATTTTTATGCATATGGCGATGTTCATTGTTTTGTGCATATGGCGTGAATCAATCAGACTATGAATATTGGGTTTTTTTCCCACTGCTCTAGTTTTTATTCAATCTTTACAACATTTCCTATAAAAGTAATTTTTTTTAATTTTTTCTTTTATGATGTCCGAAGTTGAGAGGAGAGGCGTACAGGAAAAATTTTTTCACTTTTTTGAAAATAATATAAAAACGGTGCTTTCGAAAATTACCCAAAAAATTGTTTTGGACTAGAAGAAAATTCACCTTTCATATGACATTCCACACGCCAAGGTGAAAATTAATTTTTTTTTTAAATTTCCACTCTCAAATAACAGTTTAAATGATGAGCTGACCGCTATAGTTGTCATTCACTATGTACAACATTTCCTATAGCCGTGAATTTTTTAGGTAGATTTCATATAAAAATCTACCTATTGCAATGGGCTTCATCTCGGAATTTCGGAAAAATTTTTGTGCCAAACGACTATATATGATAAGCGGAGACAAAAAAACAAAAAAAAATTTATATATATATGTATATAAACGATATGAGATATAACGAAAACGACCGGCACTCTCACGGTCGCATTTGTTGAGGTAGATCAAAAAAATTTTCTGTACTCGTGTTCGTGTGTTTTAATAATATCTTCGACAAGTTCGTGAATCAGCAAAATCCGACACGTGGTTAAGAAACTAGAGGCTTTTTTCTGAAAAAAATTGATTTTTTAAAACCGTTATAACGGCCGTTTGGATACTAATATTTCAAAAAATTTAACAAATTTAGAATCCTTGGAATCTTTTTTATCAATTTGTTTTAAATCTAGACCTCTGTAGTTAAAGGCTCCTGAATGAGCGGCTCCAACAAAAAAGTTTGCAAAAAAAAATTTTTTTTGAAACAACTGGCACTCTCACGGTCGCATTTATAAGGCCAGATCAAAAAACGTATTCTAAAAATGTGCGTTTTGTTAATATGTTGGACAAGTTCGTAAATCAGCCCAATCCAACACATGGTTAAGAAACTAGAGGCTTTATACTAGAAAAAAAACTCTGTTTTTTAGATCCGTTATAACGGCCGTTTGGATTCTAATGCTTTTAAAAACTTCATAAATTTAGAATCTTTGAAGCCTTTTTAATCAGTTTCTTTCAAAAAAACGACCTCTGCAGTTGGAGGTTTCTGAGTGAACGGCTCCAACAAAAAATCTTGTAAAACACAAAATGCGTTTGAATCAACCGGCGCTCTCACGGTTGCATTTGTGGAGCCAGATCAAAAAACTTTCCTTAAAAATGTGTGTTTTAATAATATCTTGGACGAGTTTGTAAATCAAAAAAATCTGACACATGGTTAAGGAACTATAGGCTTTATACTAGAAAAAAAAGTGGTTTTTTTAATCCGTTATAACGGCCGTTTGGATACTAATATTTTTAAAATCTTCATAAATTTAGAATCTGTGGAAACATTTTAATCCGTTTCTTATAAATATAAACCTCTGCAGTTAGAGGTTTTTGACTTGTTGGCTTCAACAAAAAAGTTTGCAACAATCCCCAATTACAATTTCCAAAAACCTTATAACAGTCAATGTCAACCTTATAACAGTCAAAAAATAAAAGATTTGAATAGAAGAAATTAATTTTTTTTTCTTAGAAATAAACTATTTTGATATTTTGCAGTAATTGCACGACATATGATATAGAGTAGGTTTGTGTCATAAATTATCACACACATGTTCTGTGGTAGATTTGATATTTGTTTGTTGCAAAATTGGATACATATAATTTTGCTTGTAGGTAGCTAATTTTCTTTTTAAATTTGTTCGATATCTGTTTGAAATTAGTTTGTTTTGTTTAAACTAATCTGATACATCAGATTCTACTGGCACACAAAACTGTCTGATCTCGAAATCTACCTATTTCTAGCGGATATACGTGCCGCTTGGACTTTTTTTTCCTTTCTAATGTTCGAAGTTAAGGGGGGGGGGGGGGAGGTAACGAAAAAAATTTCATATAATGCCAGTCACTCAGACAAATAAAATTAACAAGAAAAAGGAAAAGCCTTAAATAATTTGATAGAATTATGAAGTTATAATGAAAATTATAGAGAACCTGAAAGGTTACATTTTCAATATGATACTCACTAATTAAACTTAGTTTTTTGTGCTTAATTCACTATTAATTTACTCTATTATTTTTTTTTTTTTTTGCACAATAGAAATGAATGGTTTGATTGCTTTGAATTATTTTTCACATTTTCTGATATAAAAACGAAACTTCAAAGAAATTCCTTTATTATAATTTTTTTTTTTTAAATGAATATTCATTATTATCGTGTGTCCGCGTTCCTCTGTTTAACTTGTTGGGTTTTATTATATTTGATTGACAATACAATAAAAAAAAATTATAATTGTGTACGATCATCAAAGAAATGATGAGAAAATGAGGAATGCAAATCTTTCAATTTTATTTATTTTCTTATTAATCTAACAACAATACCCATAACAAGACAGTTTCAGAATAATGATTGAAAATAATTGGGCAGATTTAGATTACAAGAGATTATGTTCATAAACGTTAAACGAAGAAAACGGTGCTCAGTATAGCTAATAAAACCGTGCTGCCCGCCATCCACAACTCACCGTTAAAAATTAATTAAATTGTAGAAAAAAAATTAATATATTATTTAAAAAAAAACAATAAATTAAATTAATGGTTCGAGGATGCAAAGATGAAAGAAATGTTTGTTAATTGTCATGTTGTATCTTGTCGTTTTAAATTTACTTAAGTGTTTTGTTCTGTTATGCGTTGATGGGTTAAGATGACAGATTTTATTGGAATATCATTACTTATACGGTGTCAGTTTATTACTCATGTAATAAAAAATAAAAATTGCAACAAATTACTTGATTTTGCTGAAATAAGTAGGATTTGTTGATTGCTGGTTCGCTAAAATGTTGTAATATTATATGATATTATGCGATATTATGTTACAGAGTATCAGTTTATTTGAACTTTTTATATGATATCCAACAGTGTTGTTTGTAGCTGCAAGATAAATATTGTTTCAAATGGCAGGATCAAAAGGGTTGTGGCTTCAATATTCTTAGAAAAAAGAGATGCAAACATATTCCAATTTCTTTGAAGTTTAGTTTTTTAATTTTATCAATTACTACTAAAATGAATTATTACAATATAAATAATTCTTACTCTAACTTTATGTAATATTAGTGTTCGAAATTTTATAAACATTTTACAGGATGAAGGAATGCTTACAAGGTTGAAAAAATATTTGCTGGGAAACATTTCAGATAAGTTTTTTCAGTTACAATTTTTTTAAAAATGGACCACAATTTTTTAAAGGATGGTCG